>QJPP01003608.1:0-36908 GCA_003996215.1 Jaltomata sinuosa | reverse complement strand
ATGTCATTGTGTGAATATGATAGAATGAGTAAGCTTAAGCCGAGCGGTTGTTTGATAGTTGGTAGCGATATAGTTTCTTGGTGCTAAGAGTGTGTGAGATTAATTGTCATAAATTCTTACTCTGTGCATGCATCTAGAACTTGCCCGGTCTATTTTGTTAAGTTTGAAGTTTGGTTGCTTAGGAAAGGATCACAGGCCCTTTTTGATGCAGTCCACTTAGCCTATATGACCGTCCAAATACAAATAATCCCTTTTGATCCCTGTTTGAGCCATAATTGACCTTATTCTTTCAATAACCTGTCACCATTCCTGTTTAACTTTGAATCCTTATCTTGGCCCTGGTCCTTCCTTGGACATCGTGCACCT
Organism: Jaltomata sinuosa; assembly: GCA_003996215.1. Taxonomy (NCBI): domain Eukaryota; kingdom Viridiplantae; phylum Streptophyta; class Magnoliopsida; order Solanales; family Solanaceae; genus Jaltomata; species Jaltomata sinuosa. Next base: position 36,542 of record QJPP01003608.1, on the reverse strand, counting down.
TAACGTAGGCAATCAGTCTAAGTTGAGGGTGGCTACTATAGAGGTAAACCATGTTTTTGCCCTGGTCCTACCAATGGACATTGTGCACCTTGACGTAGGCAATCAGCCTAAGTTGAGGGTGGCTACTACAGTGGTAAAAAAGAAAAAAAAGAGGATGGAGAGGATTGTTGTTGAATAGAATGAAAATCCGGGTGTGCGCCTAAGAAAAGAAAAGAAAAATAAAGAAAGAGGAAAAAGATCGAAAAAGAAACGAAAAGAATTGTCAATAAAGAGGCCGCACCTGTATCTAGAATCAAGGAAATAAAAAGGTGACTAAGGATGGATAAAGTGAAGTTATGTGGTGATAAGATGTAAATGGTTCTAAGGAGGGCTTAGTCACTAACCCCTAAATGTATCCTACCTGCACCTGAAGCCTCATTACAAGCCAAAACAAGTCCTGTAGTGATCTTGAGCGGCTTTCTGCAGAACTGAAATAGAATAGTAAGGGCAAGCCTATGGTATCGCATGTGCATTGTTTGAAATCATTTGTGAGTGTGAGCGCTTACCTAGTCCCAAATCTTGTGTGTGGGATTTCTTTGTGGTGAGGGCACCAAGATGGCTATATTGTCTATTGATTGTTAGAATAGCTGCGGGTGTGTATGCATAATGTTCTATCATATCGGAATGACATGTTTGGATCCTTACAAGTTAGTGTTTCATACATTTATGTGCTACGAGGGAGCTTGATGTAATTGAATAAGTTTGAATAACCATGAGTTGCTATAGACATGAGTTTGTGTTCTTAGTAGAGTCGTATTATTGTTTTATGTTATGTTGCTTGAGGACAAGCGAACGTTTTAAGTTGGGGGTGTTGATGTGACGCTAATTTACGCCACTTTCGACTCCTTTTTACTAAGAACAATCGTACGTTTTCAAGCAACCATTGTTGTTTTTGATGTTTTTATGTTGTATTTGTAGGAAATGGAAGCAAACACGAAAACGGAAGAAAATACGAGAAAAACGAAGTTCTGCCTAAGAGTGACGGCCTGAGTGACGGGCCGTCACACATGTAACGGTCCGTCACTGGGACCGTCACACCAAGGCAGACCTCCAGGTTGAACCACTGCCTAGCAGTGACGGTCCAGGCGACGGTCCGTCACTGCCTTGACGGTCCGTCAGCCTGACCGTCACGCTTAGGCAGTGACTCAGGCGGCGACCCGCGTTTTTGGGGATTCCTAGCCCATTTTGGAATTGGTTTATACTACTCCTATAAATACCCTATGTTAGGGTTATGTTAATTTTTTACTCTCCCATTATTTCAAACACGTTTTTAGTTAGTTTTCGAGAGCAAGAACACGTTTCTTGAATTAACAATTGTGTTCTTGATTCGTTCTTGAGTTCTTGGTTTCTCTTGTTCTTGGAGATCGAAGAGTGGTTTTCATTATATTGTAAGAACTTCTTCTCCTTATTATGAATTCAATTCTCTTCTCTTTTCTTTATAGCATGAGTAACTAAAACTCCCGCAGCTAGGGTTGTGGGAGCCATGGCGGCAAACGTAGCAATATAGATTCCGGGTAGCGTTGGGTTCGATATATGTATTGTCACGTTGTTAATCATACTTTATGTCACGTTTTCTAGTGGTTGCAAACATTAGAACATGCCTAGGTTTAGTTTGCTTGAGTAAAGAGATTTAAACCGGGAAAACTTGATTAACAACAAGGATTCGAGACTACAAGCTCTCGTCTTAAAGAATAATGCCGTAACTGGATTACTCTACTTGATGTTAGGATTGCTAAGCTAAAAAGCACATCTTTTCGAGGTCGAAAGAATAGAAAAGGAAATTTGTTTATTTGGTCGAGAGACGTTTAGACGATACAATTGACGCAATCACATCGTGACAAGCATATAGGAAGAACCCAATTAAGCCTAAAATCGACATTGTTACAACGCCATGGTGAACACACCCCTAGTTCATTCTCTCCTACTGATTTTTCCATAAGTTAATTGTTTATTTTGTTTACGATTTGTTACACAACCCCCACTTTATTTACTGGAAACGATTGACGAATAGTCAACTAATTCACTAAAGTCTTAATCATCACCATATTCTCTGTGGGATTCGACCCCAACCTTGTTGGGTTATATATTTGACAACGATCGCGTATGCTTCTTAAATTGAGGTGTAGTTTGAGCGTTATCAAAAATGGCGCCGTTGCCGGGGAATACGGTTTTTTGATTAAGTTTGGTGTTTATTTGACTTTTTGTTATAATTTCCTGCTTTACGTTTGTTTGTTGTTTCTGTTTTGACAGGGTACAAAGTTGTGCATGCATAATACCCGAAGTTCGGGGAAACAAATTATACCTTACGCCCCCGAACTTGCTAGAACATTGAGGCAGAACATGGCCGCACAACTAGAGGCAGCAAGGCTCGCTGCTGAACTGCAGGCCCAACAAAACCTTAATGCTGGTGGTCTGCAGGACGATGGTGCACGGAATGATGATGAGCTTGATTTAGATGGAGCTGGCGCGACGGGCGCCATTATTGTTCCACCGCTACCGCCCGGAGCCAAGTTCAACATCACTAGCACGATGATACAGCTGTTGAACTTGAGAGGAGTGTTCCGCGGTGTTGCTGGCAACGATGCAAACCAGCACTTGATGAACTTCATGGGCATATGCAAATCATTCGAGCTGCCAGGCGTGAGTCAGACAGCGATCAGGCTCAGGTTGTTTCCGTTGTCTCTGTCTGATGAGGCAGCATTGTGGTTGACAGAATTGGCCCCCGACTCTATCGCAACGTGGGGAGAGTTGAGAGAAGCTTTCCTAGAAAGGTTCTTTCCTCCCTCTCGGATGATACAGTTGAGAGATGAGATTAGTAACTTCAGGCAGCAACCACACGAAGCACTGCACGAGACTTGGTTGCGATTTAAGAAGAAGCTGGCACAGTGCCCGAACCATCAATTGGCCGACAACGTCTTGATGCAGACATTCTATAGGGCATTAAATTCGGCTACAAAGCCGACGTTAGACAACGCAGCAGGTGGTGCATTCATGGGACTTTCTGTTGCTGAGGCCACAACTACGTTGGACAGGCTCACCAAGACCAACAGAGCCTGGCATACACGAGATTCAGAGGTTGCAGCTAGCACCTACACAGTTGGTATGTCAGCTGAGCAGCGTAGGAAAGAGGAGGAACGCGACCAAGACATGGCGCACCTGAAAACACAGTTAGATCTCCTGACAAAGCACTTGACGTCAGGAAGTATGGAGAAAGTACAGGTTGCCAGTTCCCAAGGTATAGAAACTGAGGACGTGAATTATGTGGGGGGTTTCCAGGCCAATGGCCAAGGAAACCAAGGTCGGAACTATCCAAACCACTATGAGAATGGTGGCTACAAAAATCGCGACCAAGGAAGCTGGAGGAATAACACCGATAGAGGTGGGTTGTATATACCACCTAGCAATCGGGACAAAACTGGCAGCGAAGCTGAAACGTCCAAACTGGAGAACATGATGGCGAAGATGCTGCTTAAGGTGGAATCGACTGACTCTGGGGTAAAGGCAATGCGGAATGAGTTATCATCATTGAGTCTGGTAGTGGAGTCACACTCAACCGCTATCAAGCAACTAGAGCAGCAAGTGGGTCACATCTCGGCATCTCTAAACCCCAGGAAACCGGGTACTTTGCCGAGCGACACCACCCATCCGAAAAATGACGCAAGCTGCATGGCAATCACCACTAGAAGCGGAAAAATATTACCGGAATCACATCCGGTAATTCATGCACAAGGTGAGGCTGCAAAAGATGATCAGGCGGTAGAGGACGAGGACATTCCAAAGCCTGCGAATAAATGTAAGGAAGCTGAAAAGCTTCCAACGATGATGCCTCGACCACCACCTCCGTTCCCACAGCGTTTGAAAAAGAAAGCTGACGATGGCAAGTTCCTGAACTTCGTGACCATGTTGAAAGAAATTTCGATAAACATACCTTTGGTGGAAGCTCTAGAACAAATGCCCGGTTATGCCAAGTTCATGAAGGACTTGATTACAAAGAAGCGGACGGTAAGCTTTGAGCTGGAAGACAACCTCCATCACTGCAGCGCTATTTCCTCTAGATCATTAGTGGAAAAGAAAGGAGATCCAGGTGCGTTCACTGTTCCATGTACCATCGGGAAGCTCAACTTCGGAAGAGCTATGTGTGATCTTGGGGCTAGTATAAATTTGATGCCGCTAGCAGTGTATGACAAATTGGGTTTGGGACCTCCTAAACCAACGTCCATGAGAGTGATGATGGTTGATCGTTCGATAAAACGACCTGTTGGAGTATTGTCTGATGTGCTAGTGAAGATCGGTAAGCTTATCTTCCCTGCTGACTTTGTGATCCTAGATTGCGAAGTAGATTTTGAAGTTCCTATCATCTTGGGGCGACCATTGTTAGCTACGGCGAGAGTGTTGGTTGACATGGAGAAAAACGAGCTGACCTTCCGATTGAACAATGAATTGGTCAAGTTCGATGTGTCCAAATTGATGAAGCAACCAAGTGACATGAGGGTGGTCGCGGTCATCAATGCTATTGAGGAAGCTCCTGCGGATGTGCACCTTGAGGAGAAGTGTTTGGTCGAGACTCTAGCTGTTGTAAGAAGTATGGCGCGAGAGCGTAAACATGTAGAGGAAGGCGGTGAAATTAAATCTAGAAAACGAAAACACCGCAAGAGAATCTGCAAAGAAAGAGCGAAGAAGTTGTCGCGACTAGCGATGGAGCCCAAAGAGGAAGCTGGAACGCCACACTCCATTGAGTTCTCTTGTTTTGGAGACCCAGGCGGTCTCCAACATCATTCCAGATTCTGAGTCATATCTACTTCACAGGTATTCCTTTATTCTCACAGCTTTTAGTTTTCATATGTATGCATTGGGGACAATGCATGAGTCTAAGTTGAGGGTGTTGGGAAACCTGTGAGTCACCACCGAGGGTTTTTGTTGCCGATTTCTTTTCCCTACGGTGTGCTATCTAGTAGAACCGGCATGTTTAGGTTGTTGTTTTAAATTATGTTTAGGTTGTTGTTTTAAATTTTTTTAGTGTCTATAGCAAGCATGCGTTGTTCTTGTCTAAAAACGAGGCCCCTTGAAAAATTTTCTGGTTTTGAGCTTATGTTGAAACAATTGACTGTCTGGATCCTTGAATGTCATTGTGTGAATATGATTAGAATGAGTATGCTTAAGCCGAGCGGTTGTTTGATAGTTGGTAGCGATATAGTTTCTTGGTGCTAAGAGTGTGTGAGATTTATTGTCATAAATTCTTACTCTGTGCATGCATCTAGAACTTACCCGGTCTATTTTGTTAAGTTGAAAATTGGTTGCTTAGGAAAGGATCACAGGCCCTTTTTGATGCAGTCCACTTAGCCTATATGACCGTCCAAATACAAATAATCCCTTTTGATCCCTGTTTGAGCCGTAATTGACCTTATTCTTTCAATAACCTGTCACCATTCCTGTTTAACTTTGAATTCCTATCTTGGCCCTGGTCCTTCCTTGGACATCGTGCACCTCAACGTAAGCAAAACAACCTAAGTTGAGGGTGGCTACTATAGAGGTAAACCCTGTTTTGGCCCTGGTCCTACCAATGGACATTGTGCACCTTGACGTAGGCAATCAGCCTAAGTTGAGGGTGGCTACTACAGTGGTAAAAGAGAAGAAAAAGAGGATGGAGATGATTGTTGTTGAATAGAATGAAAATCCGGGTGTGCGCCTAAGAAAAGAAAAGAAAAAAATAAAGAATGATGAAAAAGATCGAAAAAGAAACAAAAAGAATTGTCAAAAAGGAGGCCGCACCTGTATCTAGAATCAAGGAAATAAAAAGGTGAATGAGGATGGATAAAGTGAAGGTATGTGGTGATAAGATGTAAATGGTTCCAAGGAGGGCTTAGTCACTAACCCCTAAATGTATCCTACCTGCACCCGAAGCCTCATTACAAGCCTAAACAAGTCCTGTAGTGATCTTGAGCGGCTTTCTGAAGAACTGAAATAGAATAGTAAGGGCAAGCCTATGGTATCGCATGTGCATTGTTTGCAATCGTTTGTGAGTGTGAGCGCTTACCTAGTCCCAAATCTTGTGTGTGGGATTTCTTTGTGGTGAGGGCACCAAGATGGCTATATTGTCTATTGATTGTTAGAATAGCTGCGGGTGTGTATGCATAATGTTCTATCATATCGGAATGACATGTTTGGATCCTTACAAGTTAGTGTTTCATACATTTATGTGCTACGAGGGAGCGTGATGTAATTGAATAAGTTTGAATAACCATGAGTTGCTATAGACATGAGTTTGTGTTCTTAGTAGAGTCGTATTATTGTTTTATGTTATGTTGCTTGAGGACAAGCGAACGTTTTAAGTTGAGGGTGTTGATGTGACGCAAATTTACGTCACTTTCGACTCCTTTTTACTAAGAACAATCGTACGTTTTCAAGCAACCATTGTTGTTTTTGATGTTTTTATGTTGTATTTGTAGAAAATGGAAACAAACACGGAAACGGACGGAAATACGCGAAAAAGAGCAATCTGCCTAAGTGTGACGGCCTGAGTGACGGCCCGTCACACATGTGACGGTCCGTCACTGGGACCGTCACTCCAAGGCAGCAAAGGGGCAGTGCCACTGCCTAAGGCTGACGGTCCAGGCGATGGTCCGTCAAGGCAGTGACGGTCCGTCAGCCTGACCGTCACGCTAAGGCAGTAGCTTAAGTCGGCGACCCGCGTTTTGGGGATTCCTAGCCCGTTTTGGTTTTGGTTTCTTTGACTCCTATAAATACCCTATGTTAGGTTTATGTAATTATAACTCTCCCATTATTTCAAACACGTTTTTAGTTAGTTTTCGAGAGCAAGAACACGTTTCTTGAATTAACAATTGTGTTCTTGATTCGTTCTTGAGTTCTTGGTTTCTCTTGTTCTTGGAGATTGAAGAGTGGTTTTCATTATATTGTAAGAACTTCTTCTCCTTATTATGAATTCAATTCTCTTCTCTTTTCTTTATAGCATGAGTAACTAAAACTCCAGCAACTAGGGTTGTGGGAGCCATGGCGGCAAACGTAGCAATATAGATTCCGGGTAGCGTTGGGTTCGATATATGTATTGTCACGTTGTTAATCATACTTTATGTCACGTTTTCTAGTGGTTGCAAACATTAGAACATGCCTAGGTTTAGTTTGCTTGAGTAAAGAGATTTAAACCAGGAAAACTTGATTAACAACAAGGATTCGAGACTACAAACTCTCGTCTTAAAGAATAATGCCGTAACTGGATTACGCTACTTGATGTTAGGATTGCTAAGCTAAAAAGCACATCTTTTCGAGGTCGAAAGAATAGAAAAGGAAATTTGTTTATTTGGTCGAGAGACGTTTAGACGATACAATTGACGCAATCACATCGTGACAAGCATATAGAAAGAACCCAATTAAGCCTAAAATCGACATTGTTACAACGCCATGGTGAACACACCCCTAGTTCATTCTCTCCTACTGATTTTTCCATAAGTTAATTGTTTATTTTGTTTACGATTGGTTACACAAACCCCCCCTTTATTTACTGGAAACGATTGACGAATAGTCAACTAATTCACTAAAGTCTTAATCATCACCATATTCTCTGTGGGATTCGACCCCAACCTTGTTGGGTTATATATTGACAATGATCGCTTATGCTTCTTAAATAGAGGTGTAGTTTGAGCGTTATCAAAAATGGCGCCGTTGCCGGGGAATATGGTTTTTGATTAAGTTTGGTGTTTATTTGACTTTTTGTTATAATTTCCTGCTTTACGTTTGTTTGTTGTTTTTGTTTTGACAGGGTATAAAAGTTGTGCATGCATAATACCCGAAGTTCGGGGAAACAAATTATACCTTACGACCCCGAACTTGCTAGAACATTGAGGCGGAATATGGCCGCAGAACTAGAAGCAGCAAGGCTCGCTGCAGAACTGCAGGCCCAACAAAATCTGAATGCTGGTGGTCTGCAGGATGAGGATATCGAGTTAGATGGAGCTGGCGCTACGGGCGCCATTATTGTTCCACCACTACCGCCCGGAGCCAAGTTCAACATCACTAGCACGATGATTCAGTTGCTGAACTTGAGAGGAGTGTTCCGCGGTGTTGCTGGCAACGATGCAAACCAGCACTTGATGAACTTCGTGGGCATATGCAAATCATTCGAGCTGCCAGGCGTGAGTCAGACAGCGATCAGGCTCAGGTTGTTTCCGTTGTCTCTGTCTGATGAGGCAACATTGTGGTTGACAGAATTGGCCCCCGACTCTATCGCAACGTGGGGAGAGTTGAGAGAAGCTTTCCTAGAAAGGTTCTTTCCTCCCTCTCGGATGATACAGTTGAGGGATGAGATTAGTAACTTCAGGCAGCAACCACACGAAGCACTGCATGAGACTTGGTTGCGATTTAAGAAGAAGCTGGCACAGTGCCCGAACCATCAATTGGCCGACAACGTCTTGATGCAGACATTCTATAGGGCATTAAATTCGGCTACAAAGCCGACGTTAGACAACGCAGCAAGTGGTGCATTCATGGGCCTTTCTTTTGCTGAGGCCACAACTACGTTGGACAGGCTCACCAAGACCAACAGAGCCTGGCATACACGAGATTCAGAGGTTGCAGCTAGCACCTACACAGTTGGTATATCAACTGAGCAGCGTAGGAAAGAGGAGGAACGCGACCAAGACATGGCGCACCTGAAAACACAGTTAGATCTCCTGACAAAGCACTTGACGTCAGGAAGTATGGAGAAGGTACAGGTTGTGGGTTCCCAAGGTATAGAAACTGAGGACGCGAATTATGTGGGGGGTTTCCAGGCCAATGGCCAAGGAAACCAAGGTCGGACTTATCCAAACCACTATGAGAATGGTGGCTACAAAAATCGCGACCAAGGAAGCTGGAGGAACAACACCGATAGAGGTGGGTTGTATATACCACCTAGCAATCGGGACAAAGCAGGCAGCGAGGCTGAGACATCCAAACTTGAGAATATGATGGCGAAGATGCTGCTTAAGGTGGAATCGACTGACTCTGGGGTAAAGGCAATGCGAAATGAGTTATCATCATTGAGTCTGGTAGTGGAGTCACACTCAACCGCTATCAAGCAACTAGAGCAGCAAGTGGGTCACATCTCGGCATCTCTAAACCCAAGGAAACCGGGTACTTTGCCGAGCGACACCACCCATCCGAAAAATGACGCAAGCTGCATGGCGATCACCACTAGAAGCGGAAAAATATTACCGGAATCACATCCGGTAATTCATGCGCAAGGTGAGGCTGCAAAAGATGATAAGGCGGTAAAGGAAGAGGCCACTCCAAAGCCCGCGAATAAATGCATGGAAGCTGAAAAGCTCCCAACGATGATGCCTCGACCACCACCTCCGTTCCCACAGCGTTTGAAAAAGAAAGCTGACGATGGTAAGTTCCTGAACTTCGTGACCATGTTGAAAGAAATTTCAATAAACATACCATTGGTGGAAGCTCTAGAACAAATGCCCGGTTATGCCAAGTTCATGAAGGACTTGATTACAAAGAAGCGGACGGTAAGCTTTGAGCCGGAAGACCACCTCCATCACTGCAGCGCTATTTCCTCTAGATCATTAGTGGAAAAGAAAGGAGATCCAGGTGCGTTCACTATTCCATGTACCATCGGGAAGCTCAACTTCGGAAGAGCTATGTGTGATCTTGGGGCTAGTATAAATTTGATGCCGCTAGCAGTGTATGACAAATTGGGTTTGGGACCTCCTAAACCAACGTCCATGAGAGTGATGATGGCTGACCGTTCGATAAAACGACCTGTTGGAGTATTGTCTGACGTGCTAGTGAAGATTGGTAAGCTTATATTCCCGGCCGACTTTGTAATCTTGGATTGCGAAGTAGATTTTGAAGTTCCTATCATCTTGGGACGACCATTGTTAGCTACGGCGCGAGTGTTGGTTGACATGGAGAAAAACGAACTGACCTTCCGATTGAACAATGAATTGGTCAAGTTCGATGTGACCAAGCTGATGAAGCGACCAAGTGACATGAGAGTGGTCGCGGTCATCAATGCCATTGAGGAACCTCCTGCGGATGTGCACCTTGAGAAGAAGTGGTTGGTCGAGCCTCTAGCTATTGTAAGAAGTATGGTGCGAGAGCACAAACATGTAGAGGAAGGCGGTGAAATTAAAACGAGGAAACGAAAACACCGCAAAAGAATCCGCAAGGAAAGAGCAAAGAAGTTGTCGCGACTAGCGATGGAGCCCAAAGAAGAAGCTGGAACGCCACACTCCATCAAATTTTCGTGTTTTGGAGACCCTGGCGGTCTCCAACATCATTCCGGAATTTGAGTCATATCGACTTCACAGGTATTCCTTTATTCTCACAGTTTTAGCTTTCATATCTATGCATTGGGGACAATGCATGAGTCTAAGTTGAGGGTGTTGGGAAACCTGTGAGTCACCACCGAGGGTTTTTGTTGCCGATTTCTTTTCCCTCCGGTGTGCTATCTAGTAGAACCGGCATGTTTAGGTTGTTAGTTTAATTTTTTTAGTTTTTTATTAGTGTCTATAGCAAGCATGCGTTGTTCTTGTCTAAAAACGAGGCCCCTTAAAAATTTTCTGGTTTTGAGCTTATGTTGAAACGATTGACTATCTGGATCCTTGAATGTCATTGTGTGAATATGATTAGAATGAGTATGCTTAAGCCGAGCGGTTGTTTGATAGTTGGTAGCGATATAGTTTCTTGGTGCTAAGAGTGTGTGAGATTAATTGTTATAAATTCTTACTCTGTGCATGCATCTAGAACTTTCCCGGTCTATTTTGTTAAGTTTGAAGTTTGGTTGCTTAGGAAAGGATCACAGGCCCTTTTTGTGTGCAGTCCACTTAACCTATAAGACCGTCCAAATGTAAATAATCCCTTTGATCCCTGTTTGAGCCGAAATTGACCTTATTCTTTCAATAACCTGTCACCATTCCTGTTTAACTTGGAATCCCTATCTTGGCCCTGGTCCTTCCTTGGACATCGTGCACCTCAACGTAGGCAAAACAACCTAAGTTGAGGGTGGCTACTATAGAGGTAAACCCTGTTTTGGCCCTGGTCCTGCCATGGACATTGTGCACCTTGACGTAGGCAATCAGCCTAAGTTGAGGGTGGCTACTACAGTGGTAAAGGAGAAGAAAAAGAGGATGGAGATGATTGTTGTTGAATAGAATGAAAATCCGGGTGTGCGCCTAAGAAAAGAAGAGAAAAATAAAGAAAGATGAAAAAGATCGAAAAAGAAACAAAAAGAATTGTCAATAAAGAGGCCGCACCTGTATCTAGAATCAAGGAAATAAAAAGGCGAATAAGGATGGATAAAGTGAAGTTATGTGGTGATAAGATGTAAATGGTTCCAAGGAGGGCTTAGTCACTAACCCCTAAATGTATCATACCTGCACCCGAAGCCTCATTACAAGCCTAAACAAGTCCTGTAGTGATCCGGAGTAGCTTTCTGAAGAACCGAAATAGAATAGTAAGGGCAAGCCTATGGTATCGCATGTACATTGTTTGAAATCGTTTGTGAGTGTGAGCGCTTACCTAGTCCCAAATCTTGTGTGTGGGATTTCTTTGTGGTGAGAGCACCAAGATGTCTATATTGTCTATTGATTGTTAGGATAGCTGCGTATGTGTATGCATAATATTCTATCATATCGGAATGACATGTTTGGATCCTTGCAAGTTAGTCTTTCATACATACGTGTGCTACGAGGGAGCTTGATTTAATTGAATAAAATTTGAATGACCATGAAGTGCTATAAACATGAGTTTGTGTTCTTAGTTGAGTCGTATTATTGTTTTATGTCATGTTGCTTGAGGACAAGCGAACGTTTTAAGTTGAGGGTGTTGATGTGACGCTAATTTACGTCACTTTCGACTCCTTTTTACTAAGAACAATCGTACGTTTTCAAGCAACCATTGTTGTTTTTGATGTTTTTATGTTGTATTTGTAGGAAATGGAAGCAAACACGGAAACAGAAGGAAATACGCGAAAAAACACGTTCTGCCTAAGTGTGACGGTTTGGGTGACGGGCCGTCAAGGGTGTGACGGTCCGTCACACCCACCGTCGCACCTAGGCAGCAAAGAAGGCAGTGCCACTGCCTTAAGGTGACGGCCCAGGCGACGGTCCGTCACCTCCTTGACGGTCCGTCAGCCAAGCCGTCACGCTTAGGCAGTGGCATGAGGCGGCGACCCGCGTTTTGGGGATTCCTAGCCCGTTTTGGAATTGGTTTCTATTACTCCTATAAATACCCTATGTTAGGTTTATGTAATTATTCTCCTCTCATTAGTTTAAAATACGTTTTTAGTTAGTTTTCGAGGGCAAGAACACGTTTCTTGAATTAACATTATTGTTCTTGATTCGTTCTTGAGTTTTTGGTTTTTATTGTTCTTGGATACTTGAAGATTGTCCTCCATATATTGTAAGGATCTCGTTTCTTTATTATTTTATGAACATGACTTTCTTCTTTTCATCTTCGAGCATGAGTAACTAAAACTCCCACAACTAGGGTTGTGGGAGCCATGGCGGCAAACGTAGCAATATAGATTCCGGGTAGCGTTGGGTTCGATATATGTATTGTCACGTTGTTAATCATACTTTATGTCACGTTTTCTAGTGGTTGCAAACATTAGAACATGCCTAGGGTTAGTTTGCTTGAGTAAAGAGATTTAAACCGGGAAAACTTGATTAAACAACAAGGATTCGAGACTACAAACTCTCGTCTTAAAGAATAATGCCGTAACTGGATTACTCTACTTGATGTTAGGATTGCTAAGCTAAAAAGCACATCTTTTCGAGGTCGAAAGAATAGAAAAGGAAATTTGTTTATTTGGTCGAGAGACGTTTAGACGATACAAAAGACGCAATCACATCGTGACAAGCATATAGAAAGAACCCGATTAAGCCTAGAATCGATTGTTACAACGCCATGGTAAACACACCCCTAGTTCGCATTCTCTCCTACTGATTAAAACCCATACGTTAATTGTTTATTATTGTTAGCGATTTGTTCACACAAACCCCCCCTTTATTTACCGGAAACGATTGACGACTAGTCACTTAATTCACTAAAGTCTTAATCATCACCATATTCTCTGTGGGATTCGACCCCAACCTTGTTGGGTTATATATTGACAACGATCGCTTATGCTTCTTAAATAGAGGTGTAGTTTGAGCGTTATGATTGTTGATAGGCTGACTAAGTCAGCACATTTCTTGCCGGTTCAGACTTCTTATGGTGCAGAGAGGTTAGCTCAGATCTACCTTCGTGAGATTGTTCGATTGCATGGGGTCCCAGCTTCTATCATTTCAGACCGCGGCACTCAGTTCACATCTCAGTTTTGGAGGGCTATTCAGTGAGATTTGGGTACAGAGGTTTATCTTAGTACCGCTTTCCACCCTCAGACAGATGGCCAGTCCGAGAGGACCATTCAGATTCTGAAGGACATGCTTCGGGCCTGTGTTCTTGACTTTGGAGGTTCTCTGGATCAGTTTGTTCCCTTGGCAGAGTTTGCTTATAATAACAGCTTCCATTCGAGTATCGACATGGCACCTTTTGAGGCTTTGTATGGCAGGCGTTGCAGATCACCGGTAGGTTGGTTTTATGGTTTTAGTGCTGGGCCACAGAGCACAGATTTGCTTTGAGATTCCTTAGACCGAGTCCAAGTGATTCAGGACAGACTTCGGGCAGCTCAGAGCAGGCAGAAGAGTTATGCTGATCGTCGGCTTCATGCCTTGGAGTTTAGTGTCGGTGACTTGGTGTTTCTCCGTGTATCGCCCATGAAGGGCGTGATGAGATTTGGTAGGCGGGGCAAGCTTAGCCCCAGGTACATTGGGCCGTTTGAGATTCTTCAGAGGTTGGTAGCGTTGCCTATCAGCTAGCCTTGCCTCCGATGTTTTCAGCTATACATCCTGTGTTCCATGTTTCGATGTTGCGTCGGTATGTCCCAGATGAGTCTCATGTGTTGCAGTGGGATTCAGTTCAGTTGGGTGAGGATTTAGCCTTTGTTGAGGAGCCGACAGCTATTTTGGCCAGAGATGTCAGGAGATTGAGGTCTCGAGAGATCCCAGTTTTTAAGGTTCAGTGGAGGCACCGTCCAGTCGAGAAGGCTACCTGGGAGACCGAGAGAGATATGCGGGTTCAGTATCCGCAGCTGTTTGGGCCTTCAGGTACCCCCTTGACCTTGGCTTTCAAGGACGAAAGTCCTTTTTAGTAGTGGATGATGTAATGACCCTTCCGGTTATCTCCACGTATACATTTTCCTTATGCCATTAGAGTGTGTTTGTGGCGGCCCCAAGTCATTTAAGGCTTGTCGGGATCGGTATTTTGGCGCCGGGTCCATTTGTTTGATCGTACGTTTCTTTAATAAATTTTCTGAACTTTGGGTAAAATGTCTCGGAGCTTTTCTCTCAATATATAAAGAGTTAGAAGTCCCCCAAAATACCCAATCGAAGGTCTACGAGTCTAGTTTCCAACGCACAAAACCTCACGTCCAAATGATCTCGGAGTAAAAAGTTATGACTGTTTTACCGCTGACTGTCTGGCAGAAAACGGGTTGCGAACCGGGTTGCGAACCGGGTCGGGTTAAACTCGATTTAAGCCTCAACTTCATATTTTAAAACACCATTTCAGTTCTGAAACGGTGAGAAAACATAAGGGAGGATCCCGAGAGAATTCTTGAGTATCAAAATCGTGCGTTGGTGAATTACGAGCCTAAGCTTAAGAATTTTATTAGCATCGCGTGTGTATTTGAAAATATTTTATTTAAAAGTTGAATTTGGTAAAAATTATATTATTGTTGCCTTTTCAAAATATTTTAAAAGTTTATGAAAAATATTTTATTATGATATAATTGTATATGTATTTACTTTATAAGGTTTTTATACACCGTAATATTTTAATGGAGATAGTAAATTTAGTTATGTTGAAATTTATTATTATAATATAGTAGATTTTATTCGAAATAATTTTCTATGAATTATGGTATATTTAAAAAGTTATATTTATTATACCACGAATTTATGTAATACCCGAGTATGTACGTAACGGGGTGTAATTTTAAGAGGTTGCCACCTCCACCCCACGTGGAGGTAGAAGGGGTGGACAGCAACCCCTTGTAAGTGTAATATGCTGCCACTTAGTATGGTTGTTTAATATATTAATGAGGTAGTATATGTAATTAATGACATATTGGCCAAATTAGTGTATATACCCCAGCAAGTATGGATTATGCCATTCTTGCTTCACCTTCCCTTTTGTATTTTCAAACAATATTACTGTATAACATATAGCAAGTTCTTATGTATTTTTAATGTTATATTTGATCGGCCGAAAGCAATAGATTATCTACGTCAAGTTATTCAAGTCTAATTTCGAGTTTGATTTCATTTCGGAGTTTCTCAGAGCGGTTCGAGTGTGTACATCATCGTTCTAACAGCTTGTCATCGGACGACAGGTAGGTTACGGTTTATTTTCCCTAGACTCCGCATATATAGAATAAAATTTTATTAATGGGCATCCTTGGGTTGGACTATTAGGTTGGCACCACAGACCTCGACCGCTTTATTCATGTCCGTCTACTTTTGTTCCTCCGTTGCTTGTAGTATTTGCTGATATATTTTATTTACCCTTGTGGTCCTGTGAGGCCTTGTTGACTCTTGAACATAGAAGGTGGGATTTGGGAATATCTGCGAGTCCCAGGCATAGTATTATCCTTCTAGGCTGGTTATGCTTGCTGAGTAGCTGTGGGCCTGTGCAGGGTCGATAGGTTGATTGTGAGCTGCTGGGCAGCTATTGTGTGTGATCATACCATTTCCATGCATATAAAGAGGTTTTATCCATGTTTTACTATGGTTTTGGCTTCGGGCCTACTGATACTATTTTTCGGGCCTACTGATACTATTTTCTAAGCCTTGCATGGCCCGGGGGGCCCCTTATTGATGGAAATAATTTGGAAATGGTTTGATTTAACTTGTGTATATTCTTGGGCAAGAAAGTAAAATTATGTTTTAAATCATCAGTTTTACGATTAACGCTAGACTCGGCAGGGCCGGGGTGCTAGTTGAGTTTTCTTGTTACTTGAGATGATTTTTAGCCTCGGTCGGACCGAGCACCTCAGATGACTTTCTACTGTTTAGACCCGGTTATGCCCGGGCACCCTTGGAGGGGTTTTTGAGACTTTTTCCTACTACTTTAGTCCTGGACAGGGTTTGGGCATTGCATATTCGAGACTGGGTCTCTATCCTGATACCGGACTTGCTTCCGGGCGACATGTTCTGATACTGAGTTTTAGTATGGGGTATGGGACCTCCATGGACCTTGCCATCCGGGCCAGGGGCTACGGGCTGCGTGTGACGGAGGAGGGGTATACGGTGGAGTAGAGGTATACGGGCAGTGTCCTTCCATGGAACCTACCTGCTGGGCCGGATCGGCACCGGAGGAGGTACATACAGAGATACCATTTCACTTGAGATCTTCATGCATCATATCATTCATTGTTCGAGGCTCCACCCTTGTTTGTTGTTTGCTGATTGTACGCTCTGGTAGTATGGGATGCCGGAGGGTTTGTTTTCACTTGTTTGTATTCCTCGGTTGTATAGGCGGCCGGGGGACTGTAGGTAGACTTTTGCTATTTACTTACAGAATTGTTCTCCATTATGGATAAGTATGAGGTTGGTTACTGCTAGACTGTTAGTTTCTGGATTTGAGATTGATACGATTAGTTGGGTTTGATTCATGACTCTGAGCATGCCTATTATTACTCTTTCTCTCTTCTTCTTACACTTGAGGTTACCGGTATACCGTCAATTTCATAAACTTATTTTGTATACACTGTTGTTGCAAGGACCCCAGGTGCGTTGTTTCTTACTTTCACATGTGCCTATGGTGTGTATATTCTGCTTACAAGCCTCACATGTGGTTCTGTTGATTTCCCTCTGGGCTAGTTCCTGTGTACCATTCGTTGATTTCTGTGACTGCTTGCTTCTATTCTGTCTATTACTGCGCTTTTATCTTATATGTGCCCAGTCGGCCTATAATACCTACTGGGTACCTTATGCTTCGCATTTAGTGCTCACCCCTACCCCCTGCATCTTTGGGTGCAGATCCTAGCGTGGGCCATCGCCGTTAGATCGTTGTGATTCGTGCTAGGAGATCTGTTGGGGACTACTTCAGGCTGAGGGTGAGCTCTTGGCGATCGGAGCTTATCTTTACTTTATCTTTTGCTTCATGTACTCTATTACCATTCAGAGACATCTGTATATATAGTTTTGGTTTATTTGCACTCCATGTATGTAGTTTGGCTCTATACTATGATACCAGGTCTTGGGGTTTGGTTTAATTTCCGCATATATATATATTTATAGTCCTTTTATCTGTTCTCTTCGTCTTGTCCTCTTATTTGTTAGATAGTAGCCCATTACTAACTGTTCTGGGCTACGGGGATTGGTTCACCTACCGGGGGTTGTAGGTGCCATCATGACCCAGAAATCGGGTTGTGACAAAACTCTCATCCAACTGAACTGAATCCCACTGCAACACATGAGACTCGTCTGGAACATACCATCGTAACATTGATACATGAAAAACTGGGGGCATAGCTAAAAACATTGGAGGCAAAGCTAACTGATAGGCAACACTACCAACCTTTTGGAGAATCTCGTACGGCCTAATGCACCTAGGGCTAAGCTTTTCCCGCCTACCAAATCTCATCACACCCTTCATGGGTGATACACGGAGAATTACCAAATCACCAACATTGAACTCTAAGGCAGGAAGTCTACGATCAGCGTAGCTCTTCTGCCTACTCTGGGCTTCTCGAAGTCTATCCTGAATCACTCTGACTCGGTCTAAGGAATCCCGAAGTAAATCTGTGCTCTTTGTCCTAGACTCGAAACCATCAACCCAACTAATTGGCGATATACAATGCTCAAGGCCTCTAAAGGTGCCATGCTGATGCTCGAATGGAAACTATTATTATAATCAAACTCAGCCAAAGGCACAAACTGATCCCACGAACCTCCAAATCAAGAATACATGCCCGAAGCATGTCCTCCAGGACCTGAATTATCATCTCGGATTGGCTATCTGTCTGAAGGTGGAAAGCAGTACTAAGCTGAACCTCTGTACCAAAATCTCGCTGAATAGCCCTCCAGAACTGAGATGTGAACTGAGTGTCGTGGTCTGAAATGATAGAAGCTGGGACCCCGTGCAACCGAACAATCTCATGAATGTAGATCTGAGCTAGCTTCTCTGCCCCGTAAGAAGTCTGAATCTGTAAGAAGTGTGTTGACTTAGTCAGCCTATCAACGATCACGCAAATGGAATCAAATCCACGAGAATTACAAGGTAAACCAAAAACGAAGTCCATAGTAATACCTTCCCACTTCCACTCAGGAATGGGAAGTCGCTGCATCAAATAACTCGATCTCATTTGCTCGAACTTAACCTGCTGACAGTTCAAGCACTGAGATACAAACTCTGCCACATCCCACTTCATACCACTCCACCAGTAAAGCTGCCTCAAATCTCTATGCATCTTTGCGACACCTGGATGAACGGATATCTGGAACAATGGGCCTCGTAAAGTATCAACTGAATTAAATCCCCAACTCTTAGAACACAAAGGCAGCTATTAAACCTCAGAACCCCATCTGAATCTAGAGTAGCCCAACTGGACTCACATCGAACAACCTGATCACGAAGGTCAACAACCGCTGATCCTTAAACTGATGGCTTTGAATCTGATCATTCAAAATAGAAGGAACCTCGACACTGGCGAGAAATCTGCCAGGATCCGACAAGTCAGGCCTAACCAAATGATTAGCCAAGGACTGTATGTCAAAGGCCAAGGGTCGCTCTGAAACTAGAAGAGAAGCTAGGCTCCATACTCACCGCCTTCCGTCTCAAGGCATCCGCTACCACGTTTGCCTTGCCCGGATGATACAGAATAGTGAAGTCATAGTCCTTCAGTAGCTAGACCTATTTCCTCTGCCTCAAGTTCAACTCTTGCTGATTCCTGATATACTGAAGACTATGGTTATCAGTGAAGATCTCACAATGAACTCTAAATAGGTAATGTCTCCAGATCTTGAGCGTAAAAACTACCACCGCAAACTCTAAGTCATGAGTGGGGTAGTTGCGCTCGTGAACCTTCAGCTGCCTCAATGCATATACTATCACTCAGCCCTGCTGTAGTAACACACAACCAAGACCAACCCCGGATGCATCACAATACATGAAGAAGATCTGACCCTCAATAGGCAAAGTCAAAAATAGAGCTGAAGTCAATAAGGCCTTAAGCCTCTGAAAGCTATCCTCACACTGATCTGACCACTGAAATGGGACATTCTTCCTAGTCAGCATAGTCAAGGGTGCTGCTATGGAAGAATATCCCTGAATGAAGCATCTGTAGTAACATGCTAACCCAATAAAGTTGCGGACCTCAGTAATAGTAGTGGGTCTAGGCCAATCACAAACCGCTGAAATCTTTCCCGGATTAACCCTAATCCCATCCTTAGACACCACGTTCCCTAGGAATGCAACTGACTGAAGACAAAACTTGGACTTTGAGAACTTGGCATAAAGCCGATGATCTCTCAAAGTCTTGAGTATAGTCCTCAAGTGCTGTTTATGCTCATCCCTACTCTGCGAGTATACCAAGATGTCATCTATGAAAACTATTACAAATGAGTCCAAATACGAGCCAAGCACCCTGTGCATAAAGTTCATAAAGGTTGCGGGGGCATTAGTCAACCCAAAAGACATTACTAGGAACTCATAATGGCCATAACGTCTCCTAAATGTTGTGTTAGGGATGTCCTCCGCCCTAATCCTCAACTAATAGTAGCCAAACCTCAAATCAATCTTTGAAAACACGGCTGAACCCTGAAGCTGATCAAACAAGTCATTAATCCTCGGCATCGGATACCTATTCTTCACTGTCACCCTATTCAGTTGCCGATAATCAATACACATCCACATCGACCCATCCTTGTTCTTAACAAAAAGAACAAGAGCACCCCAAGAAGACACACTCGGTCTAATAAACCCATTAGCTAACAGATACTGGAGCTGCTCCTTAAGCTCCCTAAACTCAGCCGGAGCCATACGATAAGGAGAAATAGAAATGGGCCTGGTGCCCGGCTCTAACTCAATAGCAAAATCAATATCTCTCTCAGGTGGAAGGCCTGAAAGGTCGGTAGGGAACACATCTAGGAAGTCCCTAACTATAGGAAAAGACTCAGGGGAAGAAGGGTCAGCACTAGCATCTTGAACATATGTTAGATAAGTTAAGCACCCACGGGAAATAAACTTCCTAGCTCGAAGACAAGAGATGATCCCAGATGGTGCATGGCTAACAAAACCCTGGCACACAATTGGGGATACACCGGGCACGGCTATGGTAATGGTCTTGGCATAACAATCCAAAACCATATGGTGAGGGGATAACCATTCCATTCCCAGTATCACATCAAAATATAACAAATAGAGTATCATCAGATCACCCCAAATCTCCAAATCACCAACATATATCACATAGGATCTCACAATCTGATTCACTACTAAAGAATCTCCTACTGGGGTGGAAACAAAAACAACAACAGATAATGGCTCACTAGCCAACCCCAAACAAGGCAGAAAGTAGGCAGGTAGATAAGAACAAGTGGATCCAGGATCAAATAAAGCCATAGCAGACTGATGGCACACAGAAATTGTACCTATAATCACAGTATCCGAGGCCTCTACCTCTGACTCCAGTCTCCCAAGGATTGCATAGAACTGACGACGACCTCCACCTGCTCGACCACCATCCCTACCACCTACTCTGCCATGCGAAGCACCACCTCTACCCTGACCACCCTCCCTCTAACCGGAGGCAAAACTGCTTATAAGGTCTCGGTCGGCTGAACTGTACCCTACTAGGGGCAATCTCTAGCAAAATGACTTATCACACCACAAGTAAAATAATCCACTGACGACCTACTCGATCGGGATGAACCAGCAGATCCCATATTTCCATCATGGCCTGATGCCCCAGAAGTTGTACCCCTAAAAACTGACCGCTATAGCCCTGATGGCAGCTTTGACCCTGCTCGAACTGGGTACTACCAGAAGCTTAAAGTAAAGCCTGAACCGGTCGGCTGGACTGAACCTAGTGCTGTTGTGGCTTATAACCCCGACCCCACTAGCCTAAACCTCTACCACCATATGTGGAACCACTGTAGCCATCCTGATATCGAGGCCTCTTATCTCTAGCCCCCTGATCATGTCGCTGTAAGTCCTCCACAGTACGGGCATAGTCTGCGATAGCCTGAAATGACCGACAACCGGTAACCAATATTTCAGCTGGCTACCTAATCTCTGGCCTCAAACCCCATATAAATCTGTATATCCTATCTGCCTAGGTAGGAATGATCATAGCTCCAAATGGTGCTCGCTAGTGAAATGGGTCTCATACTCTGAGAAAGTCGTAGACTCCTGCATAAGGTGAGTAAACTGCTCCTTGTGATGCTCACGATCACTCTGAGGCAAGAACTTAGCCATACAGGCCTCATAAAACTCAGACCAGATCAAAGGAGGTGACGATGGTAGTCTACAAGCAACCTGGGCCCTCTTCCATAACTTCGCTAGGCCCTCCAACTGATAGGTAGTATAACCAACCCCGTGAGTCTCCAACAAACCCAAATGATGCAACATCTCCTCACAGGTAGTAATAAAGTCATGCGGGTCCTGTACAGAAGTACCATCAAACCTCAGAGGTGCTAATCTCAAAAACCTACCCAACACCTTTTTCTCTGACTCTATCATAGATGGGTGAGGAGCAAGAGGTTGTGCAACTGATGGAACCAGAATGACCTCCGCATGGGGAGCCGCAGTAGCAGGTTGCGCTCCTGAACTCTGTGCACCCAGGGATGCCCCCTGAGTGGATGTTTGTGCTACCTCAGAAGGCCGCTCTTCAATCATACCCAAAAGCTATAATAGTAAACCTCGAATGGCTAAAGAATGAGTTAGGGCTGAGGCTGGCATAGAAGTGGGTGATGGAGCTGGTACTGGAGCTGGTGGTACCTGGGCTTCCCCCTGATCCATATATTGCTCGGTCTCTATCTCAACTCTAGCAGCTCTAGCAGGTGCCGGTGCTTGAGGGTATTTCCGACCCCTAGCTGGAGCCAGAGACTCACCTCCGCCTGATGCTGACGCTCTCGTACAGACCATCTGCGGAAGAAGGAAGTAGAACAAATGATATTTCAAGAAATTTCAAGGGTACTATGCATGATACAGAAGCAATGAATGAGTCGTATTTCCTAAGATGTCACTATAGCCTCCCGAAGATTGAGTACGGATGTCTCCTTCCCGATCCATAGGACTCTACTAGACATTGGATCCTATACCGATGACACCGATGTACCTAGGGCTCTGATACCAAGATTTCATGACCCAATTTCTCGATCATGATGGAACCTATAACCCCCTAGTAGGCGAACCAATACCCGTATCCCAGAACAGTTAGTAATGAGCTACTATCTAACAAATAAGTGGAAGAACAGTTTAATAATAAAAAGTAAGGGAACAAGATAAAGAAAATAGATAACAGGAATATATATATACATATGCAGAAGCTAAATCAAACCCCAAAACCTGGTATCATAGTATAGATCCAGAACTACATACATGGAGTGCAAACGATCCAAAATAATATATACAAATGTCTCTGAATGGTAATAGAGTACATAAAGAAAAAGATAAACTAAACCTAAGCTTCGATCGCCAAGAGCTCACCCTCAGTCTGAAGTAGTTCCCAAAAGATCTCTGAGCATGAATCACGATGATCTAGTGGCGATGAACCATGCCAGGATCTGTACCAGAAGATGCAGAAGTAGGGTGAGCACCAAATGCAAAGCATAAGGTACCCAGTAGGTATCATAGGCCGACTGGGCACATATAAGATAAAAGCGTAGTAACAGACAGAATAGAAGCAAGTAGTCACATAAATCAATAAAAGGTACACAGGAACTAGCCCAGAGGGAAGTCCAGAACAACATGCGAGGCCAGTAAGCAGAATATATATACAACAGGCACAATTGTAAGTAAGAAAAATGCACCTGAGATCTTTGCAATAACAGTATATACATAATAAGTTTATGAAATAGATGGTATACTGGTAACCTCAAGTGTAAGAGGAAGAGGGAAAAAGTAATGATAGGCATGCTCAGAGATAGGAATCAAACTCAACTAATCATATCAATTCTCAAATCCAGGAACTAACAGCCTAGCAGTAACCAATTGCATACTTAACCATAACAGGGAACAATTCCGTAAGTAAATAATAAGAGTCTACCTACAGTCCCCCGGCCGCCCATACAATCGAGGAACACAAATAAGTGAAAACAAACCCTCCAGCATCCCATACTACCGGAGCGTACAATCAACAAACAGCAAACAAGGGTGGTGCCTCAAAAATGAATGATATGATGCCTAAATATCTCAAATGAAATGGTATCTCTGTATGTACCTCATCCGGTGCTGATCGGGCCCAGCAGGTAGGTTCCATGGAAGTACACTGCATATCTACCTCTACTCTGCCGTATACCCTCCCTTTGGCAAATGTAGCCCGAAGCCGCAAGCCTGGATGGCAAGGTCCATGGAGGTCCCGGACCCCATACTAAGACTCAGTATCAAGACATGTCATTCGAAAGCACGTCTGGGATCAAGATAGAGACCCAGTCTCGAATATGCATGCCCAAACCTTGTCCAGGACTGAAATAGTGGGAAGATTCCTCAAAACCCCTCCAAGGGTGCCCGAGCATAACCGGGTCTAAACAGTAGAAAGTCATCTCAGGTATTCAGTCCGACCGAGGCTATGAACCATACCAATTTAATAAGAAACTCAACTAGCACCCCAGTCGTGCTGAGTCTAGCGTTAATAGTAAATCTGGTGATAGAAATCATAATTCCTTCTTTTACCCCAAGAATATTCACAAGTTAAATCAAACCATCTCCAATTTATTTCCATAAAAAACGGGACCCCGGGGCCATGCAAGGTTTAGAAAACAATTACAGTAGGTCCGAAGCCAAAACCGTAGTAATACATGAATAAAGCCACTTTTATTTGCATGGAAATGAATGATCAACACAAATAGCCGCCCTGCAGCTCACAATCAACCTATCGGCCCTGCACAGGCCCACAACTACTCAGCAAGCATAACCAGCCTAGAAGGATAATTTTATGCCCGGGACTCGCGGACATTCCCAATATCCCACCTTCTATATTCCAGAGTAAACAAGGCCTCACAGGACTACAAGGGTAAATAAAACATATCGGCAAGTACTACAAGCATCGGAGGAACAAAAGTAGGCGGGCATGAATAAAGCGGTCAAGGTCTGTGGTACCAACCTAATAAACCCAACCCAAGGATGCCCATTAATATAATTTTATCCTATATATGTGGAGTCTAGGGAAAATAAACCGTAACCTACTTGTCATCCGATAACTAGCTGCGGGGACGGCGTCGTACAGGCTCGAACTACTCCGGGAAGCTCTGAATCACAAAAATGCCTTCCAACGAACGTATGAATGCCCGTAGTTCCTTCACAAAAATAGAGCCAGTCGAAATTATAATATTTGCATTTTTATTTAATTTTCATACTGTTCTTTTGTTTGTTTGATTTTCCTACTGTTCTTTGTTAATATTTTCAAATTATATAATAATATTATATCTACGATGGGTACGAGTATCAGTAGCTAAATATTTATACTATCCTAGAGCCAGTCAAAATTATGTTACTCTTGAAATAATAATATTATATCTACGATTCGTTCTATGGTATCAGAGCCACGGTTGGCCGGGAGGGGTATGAGTATGAGTAGCTAAATCGTTATACTATCATAGAGCCAGTCGAAATTATGTTGCTCTTGAAATAATAATTTCATTGAGTAGTCTTTGTTGTTACTCTTCATCTACCTCTTAGTTTTATTCCTTGAGTTGGGTAGCCATTTAATCACGGTCTAGAAAGCCTGTATCTTCCGTTGGATTAGCTCTAGATTTGTCATGTGTTAGAGCCGAACCCGGATGGTGTCCCCATCGCAAAACCTAAAGGAATAGGATAACAGAAAGTTAGGATAGATAACCAGAAAATACTACACAAAGAAATAATTATTAAGGAGTAACATCTAAAGTAGATATTGGTTCCAGGATATTACTACAAAACCCCTCTCTTACCCCATATTTTATTCAAATTTTAATGGATGCTCCAATAAACAAAAACATAATAAATAGTGTTAATGTTTTTTCTACCGCCACTAAGATAGCAAAAATAAAAAGTGATCTGCAAAATTAGAATATTCCAAAAGAACGTTTTAAAAGGGTTTATAAAACTGGACACTT
The DNA here is from genome assembly GCA_003996215.1 of Jaltomata sinuosa. Classification (NCBI taxonomy): domain Eukaryota; kingdom Viridiplantae; phylum Streptophyta; class Magnoliopsida; order Solanales; family Solanaceae; genus Jaltomata; species Jaltomata sinuosa. The sequence goes on along the minus strand of QJPP01003608.1, from coordinate 11,136 downwards.
TGATTTTATAAAAAATTATAATATTAAAACTTCTGAATCTACGGTTACTATTAATAACAATATTGAAACTATTAAATTATTAGCGGTTAAAGATATTAATAGATATAGAAAAAATTACAAATTTCTTCATATAGGACTTGTTCAAATAGCAGTTAAACCACTATATCGTTTAGGTCTAGATGTACCTATATGTCTTCTCCTAAGAGATAATAGATTACTAAATTTTAATGACTCATTATTAGCAGTATTACAAAGTAATTTAGCTAATGGTCCTGTATATTTTAATTGTTATCCCAACTTCTCCATAGATATTAATAATCAAAATGTTATAGATACATTAACATTATATGTTAAAACAAAAAATATGAATAGTAAAATAAATACTAGAGAAATAGCCATAATATATAGAGTATATTATAGACTAATGAAAACTACCTTAGACTCTAAGGCTAAAATAGTAAGCAACAAAGGAGTTACCATGCTTATGGAAGCCAATCATAATAATAATAAAACCTTTGTCCCAAAAATGATAAAATGGGATGACGTATTAATTAAAGATAATTGGCACTTTGACTCCATAACGGAGCCAGATATTGAAGAGGAAAATTCAAGCATTGAGCAGGTAGTTCAATTTTTGAATGGATCTATAGATTTAAAATTTCTAAGATCTCAATCTTTTAGTCATGATACTTCTAGTAAAAGAATATCTTTTCCAAGATCCTCATTTTCGACAACCCAAGAAGAAAAAGAGGTAACTCTTGAAGACATAGAGAAAAAATTAAAGGGAGTAGATTTTTCGGAAACAATTCCAAAAGTAGAATACGAACCTTGAATTACCAAGAAACCAACAAATTCCACTACTAGTGAAATGCTAGGAGTAAGAAACTCTTTGTGCATAATCAGGTCAGATGAAGAATTTGACCTGACTTTGAATATTTAGATAAACCCTGGACAGATCCAGAGAATGCCATAAAAAGGGAATGGTATGTCAAAAAATATTCATTAAAGGAAAGAATATCATTTAGAAAAAATTGGCACACCGATATGAAAAGAATAAGATGTAACATCGAATTTTTTAAATGGTTTGAGTATACTGAAAAATTAGATGATCAAAAAGAATCATTAAATATGATTGTCAATAAATGGTATACTAAAACTAAAGTGGTTGAATCTATAATTTCCCCATTAGAAGAAATTAGTCTACCCGTAGATGGTAGAATTGTTACTGCTACACCCTTTAAACTTGATATATTAGATACTAAAGGTGACCCTACGAATAAAGATATAAATCGAATAACTCAACAAAATAATTATGCAAATCAACTACTATATGTGGTCTCCAATCAAATCCTTAAGGCTGATAATAAATCAACTTTTAAGGATAAACCAAGTTCTTCCTATAGTGATAAGGATAAGAAGTTAGAAACTCACCCAATATTTAAATTACCAGAATTTTCAAAAGATAAATTCCCAAAATTTCAGGAAAAGTTTGAAATCCCAGATGATCTTATAGAAAAAATTAAAGGAAGATTAAAAGATGAATAAAAATTTGAAGATGATAAGGTCATAAGAACCATATCTGAAAAAACTGATAATGACATCAACAAGTTAAGTTCTAGATACTCTAATAAAAAGAACTATTATAAGAAACCATCTTTTCCGGATATGCAGTATGAAGAGAATGATTTTTTATCTCATACTTCACATTCTGGAAGTGAAAATGCTGAATTAAATATTGATGGATTCGCGGAACATCAAATATACAATAAACTGCATGAAATGGGAATGGCCATAATGGCATATAGAATGAAAAATATTATGAATAAACAAGCTGCCACATTAATTGTAGCAGGATTTACGGGAATATTAAAATATTGGTGGGATAATTATCTCACCGAAGATAATAAACAAAGTGTATTAAATGCTACTACTATTACTCAAGTTACTAAGACTGAACCCACAGGACAAACTTATGAAAATCAAATCTCAGAATACGCCACCGCTACTTTAATTTATAGCATAGCTAAACATTTTATAGGAGAACCCCAACGTTTCCAAGATAGAAGTCTAGAGATATAATCAAACCTATCATGTCCAAAATTAGACGATTTTAGATGGTACAAAGATGTCTTCCTCAACAAAGTCATGGTTAGGGAAGACTATAATCATGATTATTGGAAAGAAAAATTTATAAGTGGCTTACCAGCATTATTTGCTGAAAAAGTTAGGATAAAGTTAAACGATAGGTTCGAGGGTAAAATTCCCTATAGTCAATTAACTTATGGTGACCTTATAAGCTTTATAAACGTCACTGGACTTGAATTATGTACAGACATAAAACCAAAAAATTAACTAAAAAGGGACAGTAAAATATCACGAAGTGAGATAGGAAGTTTTGGTCAGGACTTCGGGTATGTTAAATTATCCGTCCCTTCAAAAGAAGCATCAAGAAAAATCAAAAGAAGACATAAACATTATATGAATAAATCTGAAAAACCCCAATATTACAAAAGAAGATTTAATAAACATAAAACCACTAAAAGTGGCACTAAATCTTATAAAAATAATTTTGATAAATGTTGAAACTGTGGAAAGTTTGGTCACCGAGCCAGGGATTGTCGTGTACCTAATAAAAGGAAAGATAAAATAAATATGTTAGAATTTGAGCAAGAAGTCAAGAATAAATTATATTCTATTCTTGAGGAAAATGAAACTAGTTCTTCCTCTGAGGAGAGACTTAGTGACGAAGATCAACTTAATGTTGCATATAGTTCTGACAACAGTGAGTCAAGTAATGACTGTCGATGCAACAACACAATTTGCACTTGTGATAGCCGCTCTATAAACGTCATTACTAATAATAACAAGGAGATTTTCTTTGAGATGATTGACCATATTGATGATCATGATATTAAAAGAAAATATTTAATAGAATTAAAAAATATAGTTCTTAATCAACAACCAGAAAAAGAAACTATTGAACCCTTTAATATGAAAAATGTATTAAATAAATTTAAAGAACAAAAGTCTGACACAACAGTACAAGATCTTCAGACTGAATTATTTCACATAAAAAGGTAAGTTAAGAAGGTTAAACAAAGACTTGACAAACTAGAAACAGAATCACTTACCGATAAAATTATAAAGGATTTAAAGCCTAAGCAAGAATCAGCGTCATACGAACCTGGACAAACGTCAAAATTAGAAAAAAATGAGGAAGAAGAAATATAGTCGCTAGAAGGAACTCTATAAACCAAGTCAGGAATTAAAACAATTGCAATAGTTAAAGCCCAAAGTTACCACATACCTATTACATTAGTCATAAGTAAAAATTATAATATTCATAAAATTGCATTATCAGATACAGGTGCAGATCAAAACTGCATAATTGAAGGAATAATTCCTACTAAATTCCTTGAAAAGAGTACTACCTGATTATTCTCTGCAATAGGAGAAAGATTCAAAATAAATTATAAACTCCATGGGGAACACATATTCAATGACGGAATTTATTTTATTAATGGAATATTGTAAAAAGGAAATCAATGATTTACTTGATAAAAAAATTATTAGACCTTCCAAGTCACCCTGGAGTTTCTCACCATTTTATGTCAACAATAGCACAGAAAAGGAAAGAGGAGCCCCATGACTGGTCATATATTATAAGCCCCTTAATAAGGTTTTAAAATGGATTAGATACCCGATACCCAATAAAAGAGATCTTCTTAAAAGAACCTATAAAGCTAATATTTATAGTAAGTTCGATATGAAATCAGGATCTTGGCAGATACAAATCGCCGAAAAAGATAGATATAAAAAAGCCTTTAATGTACCTTTCGGACAATATGAATGGAATGTAATGCCATTCGTACTAAAAAATGCACCATCTGAATTTCAAAATATTGTGAACAATATATTCAATCAATATAGTAATATTTCTATAGTTTATATAGACGATGTTTTAATATATTCAGAAGATATTGATCAACACTTTAAACATATTTCAACCTTTTTAAAAATTGTTAAACAAAATGGGTTAGTGGTAAATGCTAAAAAGATTAAGTTATTTCTGACCGCTATTAGATTTATTGGTCATGACTTATACAAGGAACCTATAAACCTATTTGCAGAGCCATAGAGTTCTCATCTAAATTTCCAGATGAGTTAATTGATAAAATGCAACTTCAAAGATTTCTTGAAACTCTTAACTATGTTGCTGATTTTGTTCCGAATATTAGGCAGATTTGTAAACCTTTTTATCAGCGTCTTAAGAAAGATCCAGTCCCATGGGGAATAGAGCAGACTAAGATGGTCCAAAAAATTAAATCAATAGTTCAGAAACTTCCGTGTCTAGGATTACCACATCCAGAGGTATTTATAATAGTAGAAACTGATGCCTCAGACGTAGGATACAGAGACATACTTAAACAAAGAGTTTCTCTAGAAACCCCTGAACAATTAGTAAGATTCACTTCAGGTTTATGGAATAATGCCCAGAAAAATTATAGTACCTATAAAAAGGAAATTTTTGGTATAGTACTATGTATTACCAAATTTCAAGATGATTTAATAAAAAAAGAATTTTTGTTAAGAGTAGACTGCAAAACAACAAAAGATGTTTTACAAAAGGATGTTAAAAATTTAGTTTCTCAATAAATATTTGCTAGATGGCAAGCTTTCTTATCCAACTTTAATTTTCAAATAAAGCTTATAACAGGGGAAAATAATTCTCTCCCCGATTTTTTAACAAGAGAATTTTTACAGGGAAATAATGAGACCCAGAACTCCAGGAATAAGACCTCAGAGGCCCCAATTCCCAACCTTCAAACCTGAAAAAAAATGAAATGACCTTTTAAAGAAACAAATAAACCAAAACCCAAGAATAGATATTCAGTTCTGGCAGAATTTTCACATCTTCCAAAAGCTACCATTCCTTCACCATTAAAAGAACCCATAACCAGTTTAACTAATTTACAACCTCTTAAAACAGTTTTCACGGAAGATTCTTCCTAAACAGGTAATAAAGTCATCCCTGTCCAAACCAAGGATAGTTACAAAATGAAGCCACCAGAGACGTACGCTCTTGAATTATGTACAGACATGAAAATTTTCCAATAATCATGGTTAGTATCTTCTCTAACCATGACTTTGTTGAGGAAGACATCTTTGTACCATCTAAAATCGTCTAATTTTGGACAGGATAGGTTTGATAATATCTTTAGTCTTCTAGAAATATAAAACCACTAAAAGTGGCACTAAATCTTATAAAAATAATTCTGATAAATGTTGGTACTGTGAAAAGTTTTGTCACCGAGCCAGGGATTATCGTGTACCTAATAAAAGGAAAGATAAAATAAATGTGTTAGAACTTGAGCAAGAAGTCAAGAATAAATTACATTCTATTCCTGAGGAAAATGAAAATGGTTCTTCCTCTGAGGAGAGCCTTAGTGAAGAATATCAACTTAATGTCGCATATAGTTCTGATAGCAGTGAGTCAAGTAATCACTGTGGATGCAGCAACAATATTTGTACTTGTGATAGCCTCTTTAAATGCCATTACTAATAATAACAAGGAGATTTTCTTTGAGATGATTGACCATATTGATGATCATGATATTAAAATAAAATATTTAATAGAATTAAAAAATATAGTTCTTAATCAACAACCAGAAAAAGAAATTATTAAACATTTTAATATGAAAAATGTATGTGATGACCCTTCCGATCATCTTCATGTTAACATATTTATTGCACTGTTAGAGCCTTCCTGTAGTGGCCCCAAGTCATTTATGGCTTGTTGGGACTGGTGATTCGGTACCCTGGCCATTCGTTTGGTTGTTTTGATCGTTTGCCTGTTATAGAGCTTAAACTTAGGAAATCATTAACTTTGGTCAACATTCTTATCTAGCATGCTCGGAATTGCATTATTTAGCTCCGAAGCGATGAGTTTAGTCTAGTTGGACCTTTAGTTGAGGCCTGAGAACTTCCGGTGTGGGTTTTATGTGGTTTTCTCAGTTTTTAGCCCATTTGGAGTGGAAAGTGTAACTTCGGGTGACTTTCGATAATCAGAGTGTCGGATTCGAAATACAACGATTCCATCAGCTCCATAATATTGAGTTTGGGCTAGAAAGGTGGTTGGTTCGGGTTCTGGGTGAGCCAGATTTATTTCGGGCATTTGGGTTTCTTTTTGTTAGTATTGACTTTGGTCAACATTTCTCTAAAATGACCTTCTATGGAAGTTTCATCGATTCTGTTGAGTCTGGAACGTTGTTTCCACTTTGTTAGCATTATTGTTTTTTTATTATAGATTTCCGATTGTGCTCGGAACACTCCGTGGAGTTCTCAAAAAGATGCAGAAAAATAGTTGCAGACCAGCCTTCAGCGCAATTGCGCCAAGGCCAGCGTGATCACGCCTCAGTGTCTGCCAGCCTTCAGCAAAATCACGCCCTCCTAGAGCGACAGCGTCGAGGCACCTGCCACCCCTTCAGCACTGTTGGCGCTGGCCTAGCCACGATGGCGCTGGCCTTTTTCCTGCAACTATAAATAGCTGAAAGTCCAATTTTCCAGCATTTCTTCTCTCATTTTCTCACTCTAAACTCAATTTCCTCTCTCCCAAATTGCTCCACATTGATTCTAAGCCTTGGGGAGTCGATTGTTGGTGGATTTTTCGCGCTTCTACGTCGTTGGTAAGCTCCCTCTTCTCTTGAATTGTCCTAAAACCTCCATTGATGCTCTTCTCTAAAGCTTGAGTTTGTGCTTGTGAATTCTGGTTGTTCTAGCTGGTGCATTCTCGTGGGATTGGTAGATTATCCTTTTTGACTCGGGTTTTCACCTTTGTGGTAAGTATTTCTCGCCCCATTTCTGCTTTATTTTCCGAAATTCCATTTTTTAAACCCCAACCTTTGCGGGCTGTTTTGATGCCCTTTTCCTTGGCCATTTTTTGTCAAATTTGGATCATAGCTTCTTGGCACCTTTGGGGTCGTCATGGCTCTTTTTATTTTTGGTTTAATGTTGTGGGCCTTGTGGGCTCGCTTTTGACCCGGATATCGACCCGGCTATAATTGTAGCATTATGGGTACTGTTACACTCATTTTAACGTTATATTTATGGTCTTGATAGTTTGATTGTTATTCGGGAGTTCTCGGAGAATTTCGGGTTTGGACCTAGTTGTTTGGGCAGCTTGTCATCGGACGACTGGTAGGTTACGACTTAACTCCCTAGACTTCACATATATCGAGTAAAATTGTACTAGTTGGCATCCTTGGGTTGGGTTATTAGGTTGGTATTATAGACCTTGACCATTTTTCCATGATTCATCCTTTTTCTTTCCTACTTTGAGTGTAGTATTCTTATTAGTTGGTGTATTTATTACCCTTGTGACCCCATGAAGTCTTGTTGACTCTGGGACATAGAAGGTGGGATTATTGGGAATGTCCGTAAGTCCTGAACATAGAAACATCCTTCTAGGTTGGTTATGCTTGCTAAGTAGCTTTGGAGCCTGTGCAGGGAAGTCAGGTTGATTGTGAGCTGTCGGGTAGCTATCTGTGATGATCATATCATTTCCATGCATATAAAGAGGTTTTCCACGTTTTATTATGGTTTTTGGCTTCGAGCCTGCGGAAACTGATTTCCTAAACCTTGCATGGCCTCGGGGGCCCATTTTTGATAAAATTGAATTTGAAAATGATTTGACTTGATATATGGATCTTATTGGGGTAAAAGAAGGTTAAAAATATGGTTTTATCATGATTTACCACTGTTGCTAGACTCGACCAGGTCAGAGTGCTAGCTGAGTTTTCTCACTGATTTGAAATGGCTTTAGGCTCTGCTGGGTCGAGCATCTGAGAAATTCTTCTACTATTTTAGACCCGGTTGTGTCCGGGCACCCTTGGAAGGGTTTTGAGACATTGTTTTCAATGTTTTAGTCCTAGACAGGGTCTAGGCATGCATATTAGAGATTTAGCGACTGGCTTGAACCCAGAATCAATTCCGGAGGGCACATTTTGATTCTGAGATTTAGTATGGGGTTCGGGACCTCCATGGACCTTGCCGCTCTAGGCCAGGGGCTTTGGGATGCGTGTGCCGGGGGGAAGGCTATAAGGTGAAGTAGAGGTATATGGGTTTAGTCCTTCCAAGAAACCTGCATGTTGGGTCCGATCGGCACTAGAGGAGGTACATACAGAGATTCTATTTCACCCTGAGGTCATCATGCATCATATCATCTATTGTTTGAGATACCACCCTTGTTTGCTGTTTGCTAATTTTACGCTCCGGTAGTATGGGATGCCGAAGGGTTTGTATTCACTTAATTGCGTTCCTCGGTTGTATGGGCTACCGAGGAACTGTAGGTAGACTCTCTTTACTTAATTATAGATTTGTTCTGTACTATGGTTATAAGTGTGGAATTGGACTTTCTAGACTGTTACCTTTGGATTTGCGAATTGGTATGGTTTGGGTGTTTATTCATTTTATTTATCGAGCATGTCTACTTTATCCTTCTCTCCCATTCTATATACTTGAGGTTACCGGTATACCATCCCTTGCTAGAACTTATCTATATATACTATTTTAGTGAGGATCCCAGGTGCGTCGTTCTCTTTTCACATGTGTTTTCCATGTATATATCCTATTTGCTAGCCTTGCTTGTTGCTTTCAGTTGTCTTCCCTCTAGGCTAGTTTTTATGTACTTTATCATTGATTTTTTGTGACTGTTTGTTTCTACTCTACCTGCTTCTGTTCTTTAACTTTATATGTGCCCAGTCGGCCTATGATACATATTGGGTACCTTATGCTTCGCATTTGGTGCTCACCCTACCCCCTGCATCTTTTGGAGTAGATCCTGGGATGGGCCATCGCCGTTAGAGCTCTGGAGACTCGTGCAGGCAGCTATTTTTGGATCACCTCTGCTGAGGGTGAGCTATTAGCGTTCAGAGCTTGACTTAGTTTATCTTTTGTATATTCTGCACTCTGTTACTATTCCGAGACAACTTATGTGTATATCTTTTTTGGACCTTTTGTACTCCTGTTGTAGTTCGGCTCTTATATACTATGATACCAGGTTTTGGGTTGGATTAGCTTCCATTTTGTATTTATATTACTCTAACTATCCAGTTTGTTCATCTTGTTCCCTTGCTTCCGCTTATTTATTGTTCTTCCGCTTAAACTGTTAGAAAGTAGGCCATTACTAACCATTCCAGGCTACGGGGATTGGTTTGCCTACCGAGGGGTTGAAGGTGCCATCATGACCAAGAAATCGGGTCGTGACAGCTTGGTATGAGAGCTTTAGGTTCACCGGTGTCATCGGTATAGGAGCCAATGTCTAGTAGAGTCCTATGAATCGGGGTGGAGATGTCCGTGCTCATTCTTCGGGAGGCTATAGTGACATCTTAGGAAATTGGACTTTTCTTGTCTCTCTCTTCTATGCGTAGTATCCTTGAAAGTTCCTGAAAATCTCACTTGTTCTGGTTCACTCTTCCACAGATGGTTCGTATGAGATCGTCAACTTCAGGTAGTGGAGAGCCTCCTGCCCCTGCACCTTCGATTCCAGCTAGGGGTCGGGGTGGTCGCAAGGGAAATGCTAGAGGTCGTCCCAGAGCAGCAGCACTTGTTAGGGCCGCCAGGGTTCATATAGAGCCGAAGTATGACCACGAGCCAGAGTTAGCTCCAGAGCATTAGCATGTGGACCCGGGGACAGCCCAGGTACCACCAGCTCTTGTGACAGTTCCAGCATCGGTTTCTATGCCAGCTTCAGCCCCAGCTCAGTCTTCGGATATTCGGGGTTTACTTGTTCAGCTCTTGGGTATGATTGGGGAGCGTTCTTCTGAGGCAGCACAAACATCCTCTCATGGGGTAGCCCTGGGTGTTCAGAGTTCAGGAGCGTAGCCTGTTACTGCGGCTCCCCGTGCTGAGTTTGTTCCAGTCCCATTGGTTGCCCAGCCTCTTGCTCCTCACCCCGCCATGACAGATGGGGAGAAGAAGGCCTTGGGTAGATTTCTGAGAATAGCACCGCCGAGATTTGCTTGTACACAGTGTCAGGACCCCCATGATTTTATCACAACCTGTGAGGATATATTGCATCACTTGGGGGTTATTAGAGACTCAGGTGGTTGGCTATACTTCATATCAGCTGGAGGGTCCAGCAAAGTTTTGGTGGAGAGCATAGGAGGGAGGAGTTCACTAGACTTTCCCAGGATTCTATGACTGTCTCAGAGTACGAGACCCATTTCCATTAGCTTGCTCTGTTTGGGGCCATGATTATTCCTACTAAGGCCGACAGGATTCATAGATTTGTTTGGGGGCTGCGGAGAGAGTTCAATGAGCCTGCAGAGATACTAGTTGCTAGTGGTTAGTCATTTCAGGCCATTGCAGACTATGCCCGTACAGTTTAGGATTCGCGTCGTCATGACATCGGGGCCAGAGATAAGAGGCCTCGACTTTAGGGTGGTAACAGTGGTTCTAGGCATGGTGGTATCGGTTCTGGCTAGTGGGGTTGAGGTTATCAGCCATAGCAGCATCAGGGTCAGTCTAGTCGACCATTTGATAAGTCAGTAATCTACCAACTTATTGAGCCTATATCCATGAATTATTGCTATGTATTGAATCGATTTAGAGGTTCTTATGTCCTTTATTGATGTCTATGCAGGTACATTGGTTAGAAGATGAAAAACAAGGATATGGACCCAGAAAGGATCTAAAAAGGAACTAAGTGTGAAGAGTTGGAAATAGCTAAGAATCTGTTACGAGGTGCGGTGGTTGTGCGACAAGCACAAGCCAAGGTGCGGTTCGCACCTCCTCCGCATGATGCTGCAAAGACGACTGAAGATTCTGCTAAGGAGTGCGATCGACATGTGACACGCACATCCTGTGGTGCGAAATGCACCACCTTCGCACAAAGCCTTCCTATGTGTCACGACCTGATTTCTCAAGTCATGATGGCACCTACAATCCCCAGTAGGCGAACCAATTCCCGTAGCCAAGAATGGTTAGTAATGGGCTACTGCCTAACCAAAACGCACCAGCAAGCAGAAATAAGCGAAAGCAAAACTCGAATATAAATACATAAAGGAAACTACACCAACCCCAAGACTTGGTATCAATAGTACAGAAGCTTCTAATAGGATACAAGTGCTAGTAGTA
>QJPP01003607.1:0-270139 GCA_003996215.1 Jaltomata sinuosa | reverse complement strand
TGACCGCGATTGTGTGGTGTGTAGTTACTTGAGTTACTTTGAAATTTATGGTTAGCAAGGAGTCTTAACTTGGTTATGTGTTAATGATTCAAGGAGTTCTTGTTTTATAATTCAAGTGGAAAACCGTATGCTAAATGCGGGGCAGGGTGTTATCATTGGTAATAATGATAAGGGAAAATGATATATATACTTGTGGGAACTCAGGTTTCAAGTGGTTGGTATGTGAATAAGTACCAGGGACAAGGGCTATTATTGCTTAATAACGGAAGTTATTGTAAGACATGGATGATTGGCTAATGGTCATCCATGGGACGAATAGAGAGTAAATTACGTGACTTATTTTGCGTGAGATTTGCTTGAAATGTGTTTAAATTATTGTCTTTCGTACATGTTGAGTCTGTAGAGGGTCATTAAGTTGAAAGTTCTGTGTACCTTAGGTTGTGATAAGCTGTCAAAAGTCTTGATTTAAAAGTGGTACCGCATTTTTGAAAAATGGCTTATCATTGGTTAAGATGATAAGGGATTTGGGAACTGTGACTATAGGGAAGCTTCAGTTTCAGGGAAGTCAGGACTTGGTTGGGAACCATGGGAACAAGGGAGTCATTAGTGCGTAATGGCGAGAGGATATTGTTGGGAACAATTGTCTGGTGTTAATTCTTTGTAATTGATAATGTTTTTTTTATGCTGAATTGTGATGCGTTTGATGACAGGAATGGTCTTAAGGGTGGCTTAAGACCATGGCGGGATTTACAGGACTAGGTAATGGTTACATTATAAGTTGCTATGTGAAGCAAGGAAATCATCCAGATAGCTAATATAGTATGCATATAAGGTATTTGTCAGGAATTTAGCACCCATGTTCGATAAACAGGAAAGGGTAGATATGGTAGCCTGGGGTATTGGTAAAATTATGATTGACCATCGATGGGTATAGTCACTCATATAGAATTTGACAAATGACCCGTGATTGACTGAGTAGTGTGGGACACTGCTAATGGGCTTTTATTGTGAAGGCGATTATTGACTTGTTTTATTATTGATGATCCTTAGTGGTGAGGGTGTGCTCACTATAGCATTGGGTGGGGTGTAAGTGCCCGGATAGAATTTCCCCTAAGACGAGAGTTGATGAAACCTCAAGCCAGGATAAGTTCCAATGAAATTTTATGGTTGCGTGATTTAGAGATACGTGGTATCTCGGGGCATAGTGTTGACAGGAGTAAGGTGACATTATGATTGGTGAGGGCATAGTACCCCATAGAAAGCTTTTGGAATAGAGTTCGGGCTAGCAGAACTCTGGGTATAGTGGGAAAGGGATCGCCATGGTGGGATCTAGTCCCCTTGGCAAGGAAAAAAAACTGTTTTGTTCGTTAGTTGAGTTTCTTTTGCTCCGATGTTTCTATGAGGCCCCTGATTTTTCGGGCACTCAGGGAGGGGTAATCTAGTTGCCTTGTGTGGCTCAAAGGAAAGAATTCCTTGATAGAGCGGAAGTGAGTTAAATTTTGGGTTGAGTTGGGTATACTAAGGGATTGGGAAGTTTCGATAGTTTGCGTAAAGTTATATTTACGCTATATGATAAAGCATTAAGATCGAGGGATGAGCTTGTCCTTTCCCTCCACCTTAGAGATCATTCGGGGATGAACGATGGGTAAATTGGTATCTGTTGTAACGACCGAGTGCGTTATTACGGATAAAACATTTATGCCAAGTTTTGGGTTAGAAAAATTCTGGGTTTAGCAGTTGAAAGTTTTGGGCTAGGCTAGTCTCGGTTGGTTTTGGAGTGAGCTATGGTCTAGGACAATACGGGTAAGGATTGGGTTAAATGTCTTTGTTTGAGCTAGTTTCCTTTGTAGCTAAGACATAGAGGAGTGCGGGTGACTTATCGGAATCGAATTCAGGTAAGTAGAACTCTCGGAATCAAGGTTGACGTGAAGGGTTGTTTCAGAATGTCAGGAAAATATGTGTGTCATAAAATGACCAAAACTGGGAGATTTTTGGACATTCTGTCCATGACGAGCACAACCATCCGCGGTAGCGGCCTCCGCTATAGCGGTGGTCAAGGCGGTCAACACCGCTTAAGACCATTATAGCGGGAGTTGTCCACTATAGCGGGACCGCTATGGTGGAGCAGGGACTGCTAAAGCGGAGCGACGGGATTAGAAAACCAAGAAAATGGGCTTTTAATTTCATTCTCTCCCATTCAGCCCTCAAAAACAGACGAGGGTTACTCCAAGAACCCTCCTAAGCTGCTCCAAGTCTTGGGAACCATGGGGAGGAGGAATTCCGGTAAAAAGGACGCAAAACCACAGATTCGGGCCTGCAGAATCATCAGGGAATGCCTTCACGCAGGCAGAAAGGGCATGGAACAAATGCTCGGTATCCTCGTATTTTAGGTTTCTTCCAAGAGTAGATTGACCACTTTCATTTTCGTATTATTGTATCGAATGAAAGGGAGAATGCATGGTTAGGCCTTCGGGCACGGAGTCTAGAGGAAGTTGTAGAATTGTTGGATTTCTTTGGAAATGGTAGAATGGGAATAGGATGTGGTGTTATTCTAGGCATTGCTTAAATTATGTGTTTTTGCTAATAAAATGTGAGAACTAGAATATCGAAAGGTTCGGGGAACTGGAAAAGGGTTAGTAATTAACAAATGTGTAAGGAACGGAAGTTCCGGACTAATTGGTATAATTTGGATAATTGTTTGGTTGTGTTCTAAGTCTGGGAAGGATTTTCCCAGGTTGTATTTGGTCCTAGGAAGAGGGTCAGGAATAAATATAATTAATTGCATGTTTAAAAAGGGTGAACCGGGGTTAGTCTTTGGATGGGATTTCACGGTTCATAGTGTACCCAGAATAGGGTAGGTGATGGCTCACGACTCCTGTGAATTATGTATGTTTTGTACTCCTATTTAAGTGTTTGTGTGAATTGCATTACTTAGATGAAATTGTGTAGAATGTCTAAGGGTCCTGTCTTACAATCTGTGAGTTGAATGGTTTGTTATTTGTTGGTTTACAAGTTGTGTGTTCTTTATTCGACTATGAATTATTGACATTCGGTTGGCTCGGTTACCACGCCTGGTACAGGTATACTAACGGTTGGCACAGGTACCACGCCTGGTACATGTATAACAAATGATTGGCTCGGGTACCATGCCTAGTACAAAATATACTAACGGTTGGCACGGGTACCATGCCATGTACGCTATATACTAACGGTTGGCTCGGGTACCACACTTGGTAAAGGTTACTTTTGTTGCATCATTGCATTATATCGCTGTGCTGCATTAACTTTTATTGGTTCCATGAGTTGACCGGGCTATTTTATTGAAATATGATAATTTCTTATGGTCCATGAGAGGCTGGGAATTATGTTATATTTGGTCTTGGTGTAGGATGGGTTATTATATTGTGAGTTTGGTCTTGGTGTAGATCGGGTTATTGTATTGTGAGTTTGGTCTTGGTATAGGCTGGGTTGTTATATTATATTGTGGGTTTGGTCTTGGTGTAGGCCGGGTGGATATATTATGTTATCATTTTTGTCTTGGTGTAGGCCGGGTTATTATATTGTTAGTTTGGTCTTGGTATAGGCCAGGTTGTTATATTATATTGTGGGTTTGGTCTTCATGTAGGCCGGGTGTTTATATTATGTTATCATTTTGGTCTTGGTGTAGGCTTGGTTATTATATTGTTAATTTGGTCTTGGTATAGGCCGGGTTGTTATAATATATTGTGGGTTTGGTCTTTGTGTAGGCCGAGTGGTTATATTATGTTATCATTTTGGTCTTGGTGTAGGCTGGGTTGTTATATTGTTAGTTGGTCTTGGTATAGGCCGGGTTGCTATATTATATTATGGGTTTGGTCTTGGTGTAGGCCGGGTGGTTATATTATGTTATAGGTTGGTCTTGGTGTAGTCCAGGTTATTATGTTAATTATTAGTTGGTCTTGGTGTAGACCGAGTTTTCCATGTTAACACCTAGATGTGTTAGGGAGATCCAGGTGGGTCCGGGATATGTAAAAGAGGTTATAAGTTCACAAACTGTTGTCATTAAGTGTACTAATGGTGGCTAGGAATTATTTGTGGTTAACAAGGTAGGGGTGGGTCTTGGCGTAAACCGGGTAGCAGGTTGAACACTTAGGTGTGGTTAAAGGATCCTTTGAGGGTCCGGGTTTCGAGATTAGAGAGGGATTTAGATATGACTCTGTTGTTGTTATTGAATGTGTCAATGGTTGCTAGGTGAATTCCATGTGATTGCTAAATTGGGAGTAAGACTGAAAGTCTGGGGTCGTAGTTGTTGGTTGTTGTAACCAGAATGGAAATTTGTCCTAGAGGTTCGCAAAGGGTCCAGACACTGGTAACTATACTATGGGTATAAGGGATTTGGTTGGGCAGTTAGCCGGGTTAGTCTGAATATTTAGTCAAGGAGGTGACTTGGGAAGTCTTGGTGTCAAGGTGACTTGGGAAGTCTAGGTGGCAAGGTGACTTGGTAAATCTAAAGGTTAGGATGGTCGGTTCCGAAAGGGGGGATTGATAAAAGTGATGTTGAAGGGGGTGAAGCATTTACCTTGTGCATTTTATCTTGATTTTTATATGATGGTAAGAGTGAATTCGGGTCAGCCGATGATGCCTACCACTACGTGTGTTTGTAATTATTCTACTCTTGCTATACCTTTTTGGGTATAGTTTGGTTGGAGGATTTGTAATGTTTCACAGGTTAAGGATTGCGATGATCTTCCAGCAACTCCTACTTTCCTTATATGGTGGGAGTTGTGTCATCTTATGTCATATACTCATCTTGTAGAAGCTCTTGTACCGGCTTAGACTAGGTTCTTGGGAGGTTGTTTTATATTGTAAATGTTTTCCGCAAATTCTTTAAGTCATTTATTTTTCTAAACTATTTGTAAAAAGGATTTCTCGTGTATTTAAGGGGCTTAGTAATAGTTTATTTTCTTTTCCACATTGCCTGTTGGTTAGGGTGGTAAGGGTTCTCCTATCTAGGTGGATTAGAGTAGGTGCCCGCACGGCCCGGTAGTTGGGCCATGACAGGACCAAAGGGAAACATCTTGAGCAATGACAGGGGTTGTCTCCTGGTATGGCTTTGAGTCAGCCATTAACTTATCCATGAGGTTTGGTGCAGGATCAATTGGGTGTCCCCAATAGACATCATTAATGGAAGCGGGGGTGATGCTAACTTTCTTGCCCCTGATTATGACTGAGTCCAGGTTGGGAAATCTCTCCACAGGCCCTCTTTATCCTTTGGAGTCCCGTGTAGCCTGATATGCTGCGAAGAATTTTTGCACAATTTCCTCATAGTACCCGCAGGGTATATCCTGAAAGTGCTGCCATTGTCATTCAGCAAATTGCTTGTGCATGTTAGGCAACTCATCCCCAACCTCACCCAAATTACAACTTTGCTCCGCATTGAATCCTCTATCTTTGTCATGCTTGTAGAATGCTTTCATGCCCTCTACTCCAAACGGAGCCTCACTTCTTCAGCCGCAGGCCTTTGCCTAGGTTGGTTTCCAGTGTTTCATCTGTTTGAAGACATATTTTGCATACAGAGATTGTGAGCTAAAAACCAAAACAAAACCTAAAAAGAAGTTAGCAAACAATAGAGGATGGGATGCAAAGGATTGGAAAAATAAAGTAGGTGAATGTCGGCTTGTGCGGACCACATGTGAAACACACCAGAGAGAGTGAGCGTCGCATATTCTTTGCACAAGCAGACAAAATCCTATATGGATTTTTCATCGAGGTGCGAAGCTGGTGCAATTCACACCATCAGAAGTGCATGTCGCACCAGGTGTTGCCCGTCAGATTAGTGACCTGCTAAGTATTTTCAACATGGTGCGGTACCTTATGCGACCTGCACATCAAGATCTATGCATCTCATGCGAAGCGCAAAATGGCACAATTGGAATTTTTGGTTCCTTGTGTACTTATGAGTTTCGCATGTGACCCATAGAGCAAGATGTGCGTAGATACTGGGCACCCCAAAACAACCCAATCAACATTAATCAAGGGGGACAAGGGGTATCATGACCATAACTTTCGGGTACTCAGACTTTCTTGGATTCTCATTGACACAATAGCATGCAAGAAAGGAGCTCAACGACTTCCCTTAAGATGGACGTTACTCCGTCTATCATTGGGAATTATGCAGAGAGGAGTGAAAATTGAAGCTTTTTGTTCTTTGAAAATGGTGACCAGCAAAACCATGCCGGAGAAATGACGATGGAGGTGGTGATGGAATGATGGGGATTGCGGGTGAGATGAGGAGATAATTTTTTTTTGAGAGGTTTGAGGGATTTAGAAAGAGTTTTGGAAGAAAACTTTGAGGGTTTGAGGAAAAAGATGGTGGAAGAAGAAGACAAAAGGTTTTTTTAAAAGAAAAAGAAGAAGAAAGGACGGCAGGGTCATCTCCGGGTCGGGTCGGTCAACGGGTTAGGTCAATTAAAATTCAAACTTACTGCTGGTGCACCGCGACATGTGATTTGCACCAGACAAGGTGCAGATCGCATGGAGTTTCGCATATGCCCCTTTTTTCTCCCATGGGTTTGCCCAGCATCTGTTTCACTATGCGATAGAGGTGCGACGCGCACTTTGGCTCATGCGGTCCGCACGTCAAACTGCACGTCGCCTCCAAATTTTCAAATTTCCTTTAAGCATCCATTTCACCATGTGATAGGATATGCGACACTCACAAATGCTTGTGCGGTCTGCACAGTCCACCGCACTGCCCCTTTTTACCTTGCTTTCCCTTGTTCAATTTTTCCATCCATGCATTCCCTACAAAAACACCAAAAACAATAAAAGATAACCAAAAAAAATAAAGAAACTTGGGTTTCCTCCCAAGCAACGCTTGATTTAACATCTCAGTGCGATGATACTACCTCAATCCTCCCTGATTATTTGGGTTGGTGATGGTGTCGCTAAGCAACGTACCTTTAATCCTTGGGATTATTTGGCTTGAGAGGTGGTTCATTTGGGCCTCAAGATACTTGATTGAGGATGAGTGGGAGCTCACAGTTTGGTGAAGTGTTGAGACCTCACTCTTTAGCTCGCTCACTCCCGTATTTGTGGTGTCCACCTTCTTAAAAACCAAGGACAACATGTTCTCCAACTTGGAATGGCCGGGGTCGCTTGTGCCCAGTTGGTAGAGAGAGTCTGCCTTGTTTGGAGGGATATAGGGACTCGAACTCTGGTGATTGAAATGATCACCATCGTTATCTATATCCCACTAATTTTTGTCTCTTTCTTTTTCTTGAATCCAACCTTGGTTTTCCTCCCTCGGGCGACAATACCCAGGACGGGAACTCGCCGACACAAAACATAGCTATCCATCAACCAAAGTCATGAGCTCATCATAACTAGCTTTGATTTATGGTGTACTCATTGCATTCACTGTCTTAGAAGTACCAGCTCCCATCACATGCTTAGCCATCAAGTCAATTTGTGTCATCATTTTAGCCATTGTCTCATCTCGCTCTTCCTCCTTTTCCATCGTTTCATTGATCAAGATGGATAAGGGTCCTCACGAAGTTGGCACATCCGCTTCTCTTATATGCCAAGCTTGATTGGTCTTTGTCATTCGCTCTAACAAAGTCGAGGCTATGGGAAACTCTAAGTCCATCAAGGTACCACCTCAAAGATTGTCAGCCACCGATTTGTTCATAGAGTTCAATGATCGATAGAAGCTTTGTAGAAGCACATTGTTTGACAACTCATGATTTGGACACAAGAGAAGCTTCTTTTTGAATCTTAGCCAAACTTCATGAAGAGGCTCGTCCGGGAGCTACCTAAAGTTTGTAATCTCTTCTCTTAGCTTCATCATTCGAGATGTAGGAAAGAATCTCGAGGTAAGCCTCAACCAACGCGGCCCAAGATATGATAGAGTCATCCGGCAACTCTTCCAACCACGTTGTGGCTTCCCTATCAAGGAAAAAGGGAATAGGCGCAATCGGATGGACTCTTGGGAGATATGTTGAAATATGAACGGTTGGCAAATCTCTACAAAATTCTGAATATGCCAGTTGGCATCTTCATGTGCTGCTCCATCAAATAGGCATGGAGCATGGTGGTAGTCACATGAAAAACAACATTTTCCATCATGGGGGGTAGGAGGATTGCACCTACAACCCCTTGCATCATAGGCTCAGCCTCGTTAGCTTCCATGAAGCCATCAACGATCTCATTGTCGTCGGCTTCATTCATAGGTTAGCCTGCTTAATCACAACACAAAGAACAAACAAAATTAAAATAAACAAGTACTGTCAAGGTGATTTCAAACCAACAATCAAAAATAGCTATCAACTCAAGTCCTTGACAATGGCGCCATTTTGTATGAACGCTCAAATCGTGCTCTCCAAGTAGGAGGCCATGGCGATCGTGCAACAAAACAAAATTTATAAACCCAAATAGTGTCGGGGTCATACCCAATGGACTTAGGGTAGTTATATATCAATTGTAATAGATTGAATTCAAGGTTAGAGTAATTTCTCAAAATAACAAGTAAAAGGATGAGAGAATTGGGAATGTTGTCACTACAATCGCAATTCAATTTAAAAAGCAATGAAACTAAAGTGGGTGTATCAAGTACACTAGATGACTAGGGATGCATATTCGATGGGGCTTTGGTTATGGGATAGGGTGATTATCAATTCATACCTATTCTCTCTTAATGACATGAATAGCATTGGTCATGGGTAAGATTTGCTTATCTCTCGATCAACAATCTTATATCCGATGATCTCGGTTAGAGCATCATCGATTTGATCAATAAACAACCAATCTAGCTTGGAAAAGTCATATGATCTCTAGCTTAGACTCTTAAATGGGAGAATCCGATGATAAGAGATATTCCTAGCCTCAAATCTTAGTGGAATCCCAAGTTCCCACTAGTAATTTCACATCCACAACTATGAAATCCTTTCTCAAGCAATCACATAGTCAAGTAATGTAAATTGATGTTTGAAACCACCAATTTTAGGAATAAAACTTTGTGAAATTACTAGACCCATATCAATACAGCAATTATAAGCAAGAATAGGTCACACCCACACCCACTTTTTAAGCACCCATCATCAATACACCCCTAGACAAGAGATTTAAGCCATTCATAGTAAGAGAGAAAGAGATACCAGCTGGGTAATTTAAAATCCATTCCATTAGAGATGAATCTCAAGTTCTAGATTCAATTTGAGTACACAAGTGTTAACCAAGCGAATTAGATTGAAACCCTCTTCTCAATGGAGGTGAAAAACTTGGTCTCTAAGCTAAAAACTCTTCAAAATATTCAGAATGATAGAAGTTATTTACAATTGTGCCTGAATAGGCCTTTTATAGTTTCCAAAACATCACTAAAAATTAGGATAAAAATTCCATTTGGTTGGTGTGCGGCACGATATGCGGTTTGCACGTTGTGATGTGTGTATCGCACACTACCTCCGGTTGAACCAGTGACTTCAGCTAGAATTAGGAGCTCTGTGCAAAAGGGGTACGGTTCACACCTTAAGATATACGCATCGCACAACGATCGCACCTCGGTACAGATTCTTTAGTGACTTTTTACTTTTGTGCG
This sequence comes from Jaltomata sinuosa, assembly GCA_003996215.1. Classification (NCBI taxonomy): domain Eukaryota; kingdom Viridiplantae; phylum Streptophyta; class Magnoliopsida; order Solanales; family Solanaceae; genus Jaltomata; species Jaltomata sinuosa. Next base: position 260,565 of record QJPP01003607.1, on the reverse strand, counting down.
GAAGAGGTGCAGTTCGCACCTCGGCCTGTGTATTTTTTATGGCCACCACATCTCTGGTCAGAATCTTCATCCTTTCTGAACACTTCAAACTTCACTCCTTTTGAGCTCTTTTTGGGTCCATCATCTATCAAAATTACCTACATAGACATCAATAAAGGCCATAAGAGCATCTAAATCTTTTCAAAATATAGCAATAATTCATGGATATAGGCTCAATAAGTTTGTAGATTATCGACTTATCAACGCTCTGCTAGTATGGGTTGCCGAAGGGTTTGTTTTCTTTTGTATGTGTTTCTCGGGTGTATGGGCACCCATTGAGACTGTAGGTAGATTACCTTATGCTATCTTAGTGTAGTACTTGTTAGAGGCTTTTGATTATTAGTGGACTAGTGAATTCTATCTTATTGTGGCCCTGGTTATGTAGCCTTCTGAGCATTTATGGGTTAGCAGATTCTATCTTATCGTGGTGCTGGTTATTAGTCTTTCCATCTTCAGTAGTGTAGCTTATTCTATCCTAGGGTTGTACTTATGAGGTTGCTTCCTAGTTATTCTTATCTTTGGAGTTGTGTTATTAGCACGAGTTCATTTATAGTATTTTTTTTCAAGCATGAGTATGTTTACTTGCCTTTCTTTCATTCTCTTTTATTTAAGGTTACCAGTATATTGCCATTCTTCTTAAACTCTCTCTTTATATATTGTTGTTGCAAGGATCTAGGTGCATTCTCCTTTTATTCACATGTGTTCTGCTATATATATCTTCTGTGACTAGCATTGTATGCTTATAGTGTCTTTGTCTTCTGTCCGTGCTAGTTTTCATGTGCTTTTGTTTGTTTGCTTCTGTGACTATTCTCTTCATTGTTTTCTATTCACTGTTTTTATATCTTATAATGCTTAGTCATCATATAATGCCTACTGGGTACCCATTGCTTTGCAATTGATGCTCATACTACACTTTTGCATCTTCTTGGTGCAGATCCTAGTGTTAGCTATCACTGTTGATCGTGTGGATACTCGTGCATCTTTTGGATATTCAAGACTAGGGTAAGCTCCTACCGATCGGGGAATGACCACATCTCCTCTTTTGGCACATTTACTCTCTTTTGTTATTCAGAGATAGTTGTATATTCTATTTTGTTCTCTCTAGTACCCTGTATTTTATTATAGGCTCCTATACAACCGATACCAAGTCATGGGTTGGTCTAGTTTCCTTATATATATATATATTAATTGTTCTTTTTCTGCATTACTTTATTATTTGCTTTTGCTTAGTTCTGCTTATTATGCCTGCTTGCTTAGGTAGTAGCCCATTACTAACTATTCCAGGCTATGGGGATTGGTTAACCTACTTGGGGGTTCTGGGAGCCTTAATGACTTGAGAAATCAGGTCGCGTTATCTTGGAATCAGAGCTCTAGGTTCACCAGTATTGTTGGTACAAGAACAAGTGTCTAAGTAGAGTCTTGCAGATTAGTACAATAACATCTATATCTTATCTGCGGGAGGCTACAGGGCATTGTTAGGAAAAGTTCTATATTTCTTGCTCTTTATCATGCGTTCCTAACTCTATCCTCTTCTAAGATTTATTGTTATATTCTTTCTCAGATCCCTAGGATAAGTTTGACAGCGGGTGATGTCTAGGCTTCTATGCCTATTTCTTCAGTGCTTCCGTCAGCGCTAGGATTTCAGAGTGAGAGCAGACAGCATCAGTTAGGGGTTCTGGGCCACCCTATCCTCTGGTAGGGTTTCATGCTACCTGAGTTCTTTAGGGCACCGTGGCTAGGACCCCGAGTCCCTGGGTGGGTGATTCAGTATCTAGGTTGGGGTAGTAATTGGTTTATCGAGCGGTGTTTTAGTTAGATTTGAGGTTTTAGGTCTTCAATAGGGTTGTATGATGATATTGGAGTACGATGCTAAGTTTCACGAGGTGATTAGGCGCACTGCTAAGTCTGCGCCTTCATAGTTTAAGAGGGTTTAGAGTTTTGTTGGAGGATTGATTTGACCACTCCATTTGGCGACACAACACTTAGTCACAGTTGGTACTACCTTCCTTATGGTGGTTGATCATGCTTGGTCCATTAAGGGATTATGTCGCGTGGCATATGGAGGTAGTGCTAAGAGGCATTAGTGTCAGGGTAGTTTCTGAGGTTCGCAGACTCGAGGTAGGGGATTCTCTACTAGTGATCGGTTATATTATTTTTTATCTAGCAGACCAACTTCTGTGGCCCTACTGGTTCTAGCGGGTGGTTGTACAGAGCCTGTTGAGTAGAGCAGACATGAGGTAGGTCGGGTTTCTCAGGGTTTGCATTCAGGGTATAGAGGATGTGGTGTCCGATCAGGCTCAGCGATATCTTCCCATCGTACTTTATTTGGTAGAGGTTGTTTCCAGTGCGGTGAGTTTAGAAACTTTGCTAGGGATTGCCCCACCATCACACCTTCCAGTCAGCAGGGTTAGTAGGTTTTATCTCCCAGAGATCCAGTGCCACTAGCTAGAGGTGTTGTGCAGGGTAGTATAGGTGGTCCCTAGGTGGCTAGAGGCATTGTGTAGGGTAGTAGGGGTTGTCCCCAGATAGTTAGAGGTGTCTTTAAGCTAGATGGTTTGGTTACTCATCCGGATTTGACAAGCACCATGCATAAGAGTAGGGCTTCCTTAGGTTGTTAAGATTGTGGAGTGATTGGTCACTTTTCTAGAGATTATTCCCGACGAGGGATGATTGAGCCTTGAGCATCGACTACTCATCCCAGAGATAGACAAAGACAGTCCGATGCCCCCTTTTGATAGGCCAGAGGTGGAGGTTCCAAATATCATTGTTTAAGGTTTGGTCTTTGTTATCACAAGCTAAGTTTTGGTATTGCTTACTCTGCGGATCTACCATTTTTTGTGTATCTATATATCTGCCTACTTGTTTCTTATTTGATTGTACTATTACAGTTTGTAGTATTTATGCATGTAGTTTCTCGGTAGAAAATTTCTTTTAGTAGTGGATGGGCTGTTTTATCTTTAAGAGGTGACTACCCGGGGTTATGACTTGTGGATAATTCTTGTTAGCTTTATTTATGCTCTTCGTTTGTGAGTCTAGAATTGGTTTGAGTATATCAATTTCTAGCGGTCTTGGGTGGTTGTTGCCTAGGCTGTTATCTAGCAATTGCTAGAAACCTTTCTATTTGTATGGTGCGGTACTGGTAGTTATGTACTAGGGGAAGTTGTTGTATCCTAAGGAGAGTAGTGTTGGGAATGCAAATGAGTATCTGTTGGTTTTGCTTTTCTCGAGAGGTCAGAGTCGACCCTTTTTACTTGATTGGTTTGGGAAGTTAGAAGGTATATGGTTTGTGTTTGTTGTCTTCAGTTTCTAGTCTTGTTGAGTTTTGACTGTAGCATTGTGGTTGAGTATGACACTCGGCCTATTCTTTTACCGGTCTTACCTAGTGGTACCAATTGAGATGTGGGAGCTAAAGGAATGGCTCCAAGATCTTCTAAGAAAGAGATTGTCAAGTTCAGTGTATCTTTGGAAAGGGTTTCATTTGGTCTGAAAAAAGAGCGGGAGAACTTCTTGCTTGTATGTGTGAGGGTGGGCTGAGGTGACGACTGATAAACGCTCAAACATACTCTTCAAGATGGAGGTATTGGTGATCATCAATCAAAACACATTTATAAGTTTCCCAATAGATTGTTGGGGTCGTACAAACATAGACTTGTAGATAGCACAATGATGATTGTATTGAAATGACTTCACTAAGAGAGTAAGTGTTTAAAAACACGAAAGTAAAGGATTGGGGGGGGAATTGGGATTTTGTCAAAATAATCTCAATTCAAGCAAGACAGTCAAGTAAAACGGGTATACAAATGAGAGTAGATGACTAGGGATATGCGTCCAATGGGGCTCTAGTGTGGGATAGGATGATTGCTTATTCACGCAAATTCTCGCTCATTGACATTGGTAGCCTTGGTTTTAGGTATGGTTGTTCATCTCTTGATCAACAACCATATGTCCAAAAGTCTCGGTTAAAGCACTATCAGTTTAACAACAAACAACCAAGCTAAAGCTTAGGGAGGTCATACTATTTCTAGCTTAAACCCTTAAATGGGTGATTCCGTCGATATTAGCTATTTCTAGCCTCATATAAATGGAAGCCCAAGTTCTCATTAGTAATTTCATATCCGAAACTATGAAATTCACTTTCAAGCAACAACATAACCAAGTAAGAAAAAACAATATTTGCAACCACTAATCTTAGAATTAAAACTTGGTGAAACTAATTGACCCATGTCAAATAAGCAATTATAAGCAAGAATTAGCAACACCTACACCCATTTGTCAAGCACCCATTATCAACACATCCCTAGACAATGAAATTAGCTACTCATGCTAAAGGAAAGAGATATACCAAGTGGGTAAGTCAAATTCCTCTTCATTCAAGTGTAATTTCAATATCTAAGCTCAATTTTGTACACAAATGGTGAACTAAGAATTGGAAAAGAGAATTGATTGAAACCCTTTTCTTCTTCTGAGAGAATAAACTTGTTCTCAAAGATAAAAATTAGTGAAGAGTATTCAAAATTGAAGAATTGTATTTACAATTGTTCCTAAAATGGGTTTAAATACTTTCCCAAGATGTCACTAAATTTCTGGACAAAAATGCCCTTCGGGTGGTGTGCGGCGCGATGTGCAGTTTGCACGTTGTGATGTGCGCGTCACACACCCTCTTCAGTTGAACCAGTGACTCGGCTAATTTGGGAGATGTCATGCGAAGGAGGTGTGGTTCACATTATGAGTTCTGTGCGTTGCACAGCGACCACACCTCGTAACAGACACTTCAATCAATTCAAGGCTCCATACGGTGAGAGGTGCGGAATGCACCAAGGCTTGTGCGTGTCGCACAAGCACCGCATCTCAAAGCAGATTCTCCATCCTTTTCAATTACTTCACACTTCACTCCTTTTAAGATCTTTTTGGGTCCATTTCCTTGATTTGTATCTTTGATCATAAGTATCTGCATAAACATTAATAAAGGCCATAAGAACCTCTAAATTTATTCAAAACATAGCAATAATTCATAGATAAAGGCTCAATATGTTGGTAGATTACCGACTTATCAAACCCCAAAACTTGAACTATTGCCTTTCCTCAAGCAAGATACTCACAAGGCAAGGAATGAATTATGCTCTAGACTCGATCAAGGCACAAAAGACTAATCTATGCTAAATATCAAGAAAAAGAATAAACAAAAAGAAACAAACAAAAAGACTCAACTACAATGCTCATCAATTTGAACCACCACAATATCAAGGCAATTGGTCATTTCAAAACCTTTTTCAAAATAACTTCATTTCTCATTAAAAATCAAGGGAATTTTGTCATTCAAAATAAGACATTTAAGTATCTCAAGTCATTGGCATGGACCGTCAAGGATTGCATCGAGATTCGCCACACAACTTGTCTCATTCATTCCTCTCAATTGAAATAGAGACTTCATGTTTCAATACGAGTGCATGATGCCACTCACCAAAAGAGAGAATCCCACTCAGAAACATGCAATTTTCAAAACAAAGGGATTATAGAAGAACCAAGAAGACTATCACTCTCTCAAGGAAGTTCAAGTGCCCACAAGTTAAACCATAGGCTTGCCCTTCATGTACATCGCCACTAATGTGGGGTAGCCATGCTCGGAATCATCAAGGACTTGCGGGTTACGATTTTGGCTAGGGCTAAGGTGAGGATTTAATTTTATTCAAGTGACTACACCTCCTTAATGCTCTTTGTTGTCATTTCTAACACCGCTCACATTTTCAAATTTCAACTTCACCTTATTTCTCCCTTACACAGCCCAAGCTTCTCCTTTTTAATTTGGATCATTCAAACTCCTTGTATCACCTACATTTGGTATCACCTATTCTTGCTTTTCATTTTGCTCAATTGATTGAACTTTTGGACTAATTTTAAATTAAAACTTAAGGTGATACCTGGCACTTGAAGTGCGTTCCTTTTCTTCTCCTCATTTGATCATATGCACCTCAAAACTTAGGAATTTGCCCATGTTGTATTTTTATTTCCCCCCAAACATAGGCATTTAGCCTACATTTCACTTCCAAGCAATTAGAGAGGACGGGTGACAAGATAGAGGTTCCATAAAGGTCAAGGTGTTTAACAAGGTGTCAAAGAACGGTCACAAGCTCAAAGGGGATCACTAGGATTGATGTTGAGGGAAGTCATTTGGGTGAAATGGCTATCAAAAAGGGCCTAAGGTCATCTTCCAAGCTCGGTCACACCTAAAATATTTCCTTGAATCACATTGGGTGCAAGTTCTAGATGGCACACATGCACGAGAATCAAGGTAAATCCTCACCACACAAGGCATCATGCCATAAGACTTCTCTCATTAGTCTCAAAATCAATTGGGACAAATGAATTTCGTCAAGCTATTCCAAGTTCATTACACACTCGTTTGTGGGTCAATCAATCCAAAGCAAGAGTGTGCAAGTCATGACAAGAGAATGCTTTTCCTCAAAAAGTCATTTCCTTTCTTTCTTTTATTTCCAAAAACAACTTGCCAAGTTTTTTTTTCGGTGGGCCCATTTCGAGACAAGAAATTACGGACTCAATTTTAAACTAAACCTTGGCACTTTACCTTAAGAAAGTCGCCTCTCAATCTATCATAGGAAAACACCAACCCCGTTCGACACAAAAACAAAAGAAAAAGAAAATAAACAAAAAATGTTCTCCTTGGGAAAGAACCGTGGTATTAAGAAAACCCTCGGAGTTTATTGCTAAACTACTATTAACAAGGTGACAGCAAAATTGTGCACTCATGATTCATTTAAAAACAAGCCTTGGCGTAGGCCATTAGTGCATTTGAAAAGCAGGGGTAGTGAAACAATGGGGCGTGTAAGACCAACTCGGCAACACAAACAAAAAAATAAAGCCCTGCAAGGGCCCAATTAAGCTTCAAACAAAATAACATAAGAAAAAGGCCTGGCGAGGGCAATCTCATCACAACAAGTTTCACCAACAATGTAAATAGTTACGGGCCCCCCCAAACATAAAGCAAGCATAAACCCGATGCATAAAAAGTTATAAAAATAATAATGAGTGCCAAAAACTCCCTGAATAGGCTAATGATGATGACGGCTCCTCCTTGAGTAGAACCGATGTGGTGGCCTACGAGGTAGAGGTGCCGATGGGGCTGGTAGTACCAGTGGTAGTATGTAGGCATGTGTTGGGTCTATCTGAAATTTGTCAAGTGTTGTGAAATTTTCCAACCATTCATATTTCAAAATATCTCCCAAGAATCCATCCGATTATGCCTATTCCCCTTTTCTTTGACGGGGGAAGCCACGTCGTGGTTGGAAGAATTGTCGGACGGATCTGTCATATCTTGGGCTGAGTTGGTTGAGGCTTTTACATCGATATTCTTTCCTCCATCTCAAATGATGCAACTAAGAGATGAGATTATCAACTTTAGGGAACCCCCAGATGAACCTCTACATAAGGCTTGGTTAAGGTTAAAAAAGAAGCTTGTCTTGTGTCCGAACCATGAGTTACCGGACAACGTATTTCTCTAAAGCTTCTATCGATCATTGAACTCTATGAATAAGTAGATGGATAAAAACCTTGGAGGTGCCACCTTCATGGACTTTCAATTTCCCATTGCATTGGCTTTCTCAGAGTGGATGACCAAGACCAACCAAGCTTGGTATACAAGAGAAGCTGATGTGCCAACTTCGGGAGCGGCCTCATCCATCTAAACAAATTAAATTAGAAAAGAGGTGAAATTCAAGATGAGACCATGTCTAGGATGATGACCCAAATTAATCTCTTAGCAAAGCATATGATGGGGGCTATTGGCATGAATATTGTGAATACGCCAGAAATAAAAGTTAGTGATGATGTGTTGATGAAAGTTGTAGATGGTAAACTATGCTTTGTGTTGGCGAGTTCTTATCCTGGGTAATATCTACCATGGGAAGAGAATCAAGGCTGGATAAGAGATGACCGAGACAAGCAGGTGATCGATACAATCATTAGAGCCCCTATGTGCCCCCCAAAGTAGTTGATTCTCTCTACAAACTGGCCATAAGCAACTCCGAGCATTCTAAGGTAGAGGACATGCTGTTATCCTTGGTTCTAAAAAAGGTGGAAACAATAAATGCTGGGGTGAATGAGCTTAAAAGCAAAGTCTCAACATTTTATCAAATGGTAAACTCTCATTCAACCTCAATCAAACATCTTGAGGCCGAAATGGATCATCTCTCCATTCAAATGAGCCCGAGGATGAAGGTGTCACTCCCTAGTAACACCACAACCAATCATAAAAATGGCGGGCACATTATGGCTATTTTTACTAGGAGTGGGCGAACAAGTGGTGCAATAAGAGAACCCGTTGTAAAGCTGGTTGTCAAAACCAATTGAGCGTATTATTGAAATTGTCATGGAGAAAAGAGGCAAGAATGAAGAGATCGTACATGAAAATATTGTTGGAGACCTGGGGATAGGGGTGAATCTTGGTGCACCCAATGCCTCGGCGAATGTTGAAATTGATGATGAGAAGGAGGAACCTGAACCCCCTCCCCTTGTAACAATCAATATTAAGGAGAATCCCTCTCTTGTGAAAAGTGTGCCGACCACACTTCCCAAGGGACCTCCTCCGTATCCGCAAAGGCTTAACAAGAAAAAGGAGGAGCAAAAGTTTGGCAAGTTTGTTGAGATGTTTAGCAAACTCTCAATAAACATTTCTTTAGTGGAAGCGTTGATGAAAATGCTAGGGTACTCCAAATTTATGAAGGAATTTCTTAAAAAGAAGGAGGTTGTCGACGTGGGCACCATTGAGATCTCACATAGCTGTAGAACTGTGATGACTAGCAATGTGGCTACTAATACACCTAAATTACACCTCACTTAAGAAGCATAAGCAGTCGTTGTCAAATATAGAACCCAAAAAAGGTTGGGGTCAATCCCACAAGGAATAAGGTGCAAATTAAGTCGTTAATAACTTAGTTGACTAGTAATCTATATAATTTCAGGTAATGGGGGGGGCAGGGAGGTTTGTAACAATCAATCGTTGATTGCTTCTATGAATACTTCATGTAACAAACAAAAACTTTGAACAAGTAAAAATCAATATTAGAGATGAACTAGGGATGTGTTCACCATGGCTTCGTGAACAACCTTGGGTTAATGTTCCAATGGATTCATTTCATATGCAAAACACAAAGTGATTGAATTCTTTCGTACGTCTAATCGTTTCTCATCCAAGAAGACGATTTTCTTTTCAATTCTTTCAAACTTGAAAAGATACAATTCTACAATTCAATTAAAACTTCAAGTAGATTAATCTCGCTAAAGCATCAATCATTAGACGGGAGTTGGTAGTCCCGAATCCTTGTTGTTAATCCAATTTTCTGGGTTTTAATTCTATTGATCCATCAAATCAAACATAGACTTGTTCTAATATTTGCAACCATCAGAAAACAATAAAAATGTAAGATTAACAACGTGTGAAGCATATAATGCGAACCAATTGTCACGTGTAACCTACATTGCTACTTTTGCCATGGATCCCACAACCCTAGTGTTGTGTTTGTGTGTGTGGGGGGGGTTAGCTACTCATAAATAAAGAAGAAGAGAAAGCAATGATAATCATAGTAGAAGAAAATCCTTACAATATATGAGAACACACTTAAGTTCTTCAATGGAACTTGAGCAAATAATTCCCAAAAGCAAGAACAATAAAAGTAACGTATGGTTGTGGTTTGAGCGTTTGAAAGTATTCAAAATACGCCGAAAACAAAGTACTAAAAAAATACCCTAAGTGTCCTATTTATAGGCAATTCAAAAATAAATCCTGATTTGTCCAGGAAAGGAAAGTCACGTCCAGGGAACAGTTTGCAAAATGGTCCATTTTGGGGCAAAACGGTCCGTTTGTTTGACCGTTTTAACTTATGACTTTGGCCCACTTTCTGCTTCTAAGAACGGTTAGAGAAATGGTCCTTTTCTTCTGAAAATAGTCCATTCTCTTGACCATTCTAACTCTCAGCAGTAAGGCCTCTTCTGTTTCTGGGAATGGACAGGGGAACGGTCCGTTTCTTCTGAAAATGGTCCATTTCTCCTGTCCTTTTTACTTTACTTTTTCATCGGCCTCTGTCTCAACTTGCAACGAACAGGAAAAACACCTTGTTTTTTGGCCCAAATGAGTTCTCTTGTTGCTTTAAGCCTATTTTTCCTGAAACACAAATAAACACATGAATTGCATAATATTTTTGTTGAAAACTAGCGTCTATTCTTTGGTTAAAGGCGTAAAACATGCCATAAAATACCGGCACATCAACACCCTCAACTTAGAACATTCGCTTGTCCTCAAGCAACATGACACAAGACCAAAATAGACAACTAACACAACGAAAAGCAACATAACATGTCTATAGCAATTAGCGGTAGTTCAACCACTTGATCAATTTCATCCATCCCACTTTTACTACGAAAGTGTCTTGAAAAAGCTAACCAGTACGGATCCGAGCATCTCACTACAATGTGATAACATACTCTACATACACATAACACAGTTATCCCAACAATCAGTAGATGATACAAAATTCTTGGTGCTCTCACCATAAAAAAGTCCCACACACAGAATTTTGGGACTAAACAAAATGCCCACACTCGCAAAAGACTTCAAATAGTGCATATGCGATACCATAGGCTTGCCCTTGCTATTCTATCTCAGTTGTTCAGACAATTGCTCAGGATCACTACAGGACTTTTTAAGGCTTGTATTGAGGCTTCGAGTGCAGGTAGGATACATTTAGGGATTAGTGACTAAGCCCTCCTTGACAACATTGCTCTATTATTTCCACTAAAAATTCTTCCATCCAATCTCAATCAGCTTTGATTTCTTTTTTTTATCCACAGGTGCGGCCTCTTCATTTCGACACTTCTATTTTATTTTTTAGGCACACACCCACAATATTCCTTCTCTAAAAAACAACCAAAATTATCCATTCTATTTTTCTTATCATTTACCTCTACAGTAGCCACTCTCAAATTAGGTTGATTACCTGAGTTGAGGTGCACGATGTCCAAGAAAGGACCAGGGCCAAAATAGGGAGTCAAAGTTAAACAAGGGACGGTAACAGGTTATTGAAAGAATGGGGTCAATTGTGGCTTCAACAGGGATCAAAGGGATTATCAACATTTGGATGGTCTTATAGGTTAAGTGATCTGCACACAAAAAGGGCATGTGATCCTTTCCTAAGCAACTAACTTCCAACCTAATAGAACGGGCAAGTTCTAGATGCATGCATAGAGTAAGAATTAATAACAATTAATCTCACACACACTTTGCACCACGAGACTATATCACTACCAACCATCGAAACAAAAGTTTGGCTAAAGCAAAGTAATACAACCACATACAATCAATGACAATCGGGGATCCAGAATAGTTAACTATTTCAAACACAAGTACTGAATTAAACTTTTGTGGCGGGGGCTATTTTTTAATACAAACTGATTTTATTAAAACTGCAATGATTACTACAGACACACTTTGACTACAAACATCTTGACAAAACCAAACTACTAAACTTCAACTAGCAACCTAACTACACATGCCGATTCAACATAAATGAAACGCCCCCAGGAAAAGAATACGACAAGAAAAACCCAAGGGAAGACAACTGGGCAGCCCTACCTCCCAATGAAAGAATGTTGCATTGTCCCCAATGCACAAAAAATAGATCCCGGGAAGTGAGACTTACCTGTAGCACCTAGGCGATAGGGCCTGGTGTCTGCATATCCGCCACATGCATAGCGGGATCTGAAGGTGCCGGAGGGGCACTAGTATCGCTTGCCGGCTCAAGGGCTACAAAAATGGATGTGATGGTAGAAGAACCTTCTCCTCTGGTTCGACGCTGCTCTGCTAAGGACTCTCTTAGCCCTAATATCAATAACCTCTCCTCCTCGCGCTCTGTCTTAAGTTGTGTGAGCTTGGTGCCATCGTTATCACGTGGCCACTTCCCCAAATCTAGGGAAGGTGGAATAGGGTAAGACAGCAAAATCACAGGAGGTGCAGGTGGTGGTGGTGGTGTAGGCCGGGTACTCAGATTTCTCATGATTTTTCTTCAATTTTACGCACAAGATACCCTTATCTTCCTAGTCAACACTACCAACTAGGGTTCCTCAATAGCAATCAACCACACATATGAACCCTAGTGTTTAAGTTGGAGAAGAAGATAGGGGAATTGATTTACCTTTATTTGATTCAAAGGAGAATGTGAAGAATACATACCTCTTAGTCGATTTCTTTTCTTGCTACAATCACACATAGGGGATGAGAGATGCACGATGATGTGTGCGTGTGCGTGTGTGTTTCCCTGCTAGATGGAGTATGGGGGAGAAGGGGAAGTTTGGGAAGATGGGTGATGGTGGAGAAGGGAGTCATGGGAGTTTAAAGATGAGAAAATAAAAGGGCAGTGACACAATTGTAATGGGAAAGGGTTATTTAAAACGGGTGTTTTAAACCCTCAATTCCCAAATTTTTTTATTTTTGTAATTAAATAAATAATAATAAAAAATTTGAAATGGTACCAACAACGGTTTGTTTTTTGAATGAACGGACCGTTTTGGTTGTCCATTTCCAGTTCCCAGAAAATAGTAGCTCCATTTCTGTAAAGAGTTACAATGTTTGACCAAACGGTCTGTTTTCATAGAAAATGGTCCATTTTGTCTTTCGTTGTGCTTTACTTGGCTCTCAGTATTTCACCAACTTAATTCATTTTCCATCCCTGTCCTTCTCTGCATAAAAAACACACATAAATCTATTCTAACTACAAAACTAAACAACTATTAATAAGCAAAAGCAGTAAACTTGGATTGCCTCCCAAGTAGCGCTTGGTTTAATGTTGCGGGAACCTTGATTACTCAGACTTCATCAAGATACACCACCTCTACCTCTGCCTAGAGACCGAGATATTGCTTCACCCTCTGACCATTGACTTTGAACAGTTCACCATCCTTGTTTTCAAGTTCAACCACGGCGGATGGGAATACTTGATGTACTTTGAACGGCCCGGACCATTTGGACTTGAGTTTTCCAGGAAATAGTTTGAACCTAGAGTTGAAAAACAACACCAAGTCCCCAATTTTGAACTCCATCTTCTCAATCCTCCAGTCATGGTATAACTTCATTCGCTCTTTGTAGAGCGCGGATCTTTCATATACTCAAAACCAGAACTCATCCATCTCATTCAACTGTTCCAATCTTAATTCCGATGCATCTTTCCAACTAAGGTTCAACTTCTTGAGCACCCAAAGGGCTTTGTTCTCAAGTTCCACGGGCAAGTGACAAGCTTTACCAAAAACAAGTTGGTACGGAGACATACCTATTGGCCTTTTGAATGTTTTTGGGTATGCCCAGAGTGCGTCATCCAGCTTCCTTGCCCAACTCACTGATTTACATTCACAGACTTTGCCAATATCTCCTTGATTTCATGGTTTGACACCTCAACTTGTCCACTCGTTTGGGGGTGATACGGTGTGGCCACTTTATGTTGCATTACATCGTATTTGGCCAGAGCAGCTCGGAACACCTTATTGATAAAGTGTGATCCCCCATCACTTACAATTGTGCTTGGAGTGCCAAACCGAGCAAAGATGTTTCTCTTCAGGAAATCCACCACACTCTTTCCTTCATTATTGGCCAAAGCGACCGCTTCTACCCACTTTGAAACATAGTCAACTGCTACCAGAATGTAACGGTTACCATAAGAACTGTAAAATGGGCCCATAAAATCTATGCACCATACAACGAACAATTCAACCTCCAGGATTGTGGACATTGCCAACTCTTGCCTACGAGAAATTGCTCCTCGTTGTTGACATTGATCACAAGATCTGGTGAATTCATGTGCATCTTTATGAATCGTCGTCCAGTAATACTCACACTGTAGAATTTTCTGGGCAGTTCTATCACCTGCATGATGACCTCTGACTCGAGACGACTGGCAAGCTTGCAAGATGCTTGTCATTTCCACCTCTGGTACACACCTCCTGATTATACTGTCAGCACACAGCCGAGAGAGATAAGGCTCATCCCAGTAATAATTACTTACATCATGGAGGAATTTCTTTCTCTGGTTGAAATTTAGCTCTTCCGGCATCATATCACTTACCAAATAATTGGCAAAATAAGCGCACCATGGAACCATATCAAGTGAAGCAGCCAACATATGCTCATCCAGAAATGCATCATCAATTTCCATCTCATCAACCCCTTTCTCTTCATTCTCAATCCTAGAGAGATATTCTTCCACTTGGTTCTCACACCCTTTCCGGTCTTTGACTTTAAAGTCAAATTTCTGCAACAATAATACCCATCGGATTAGTCGAGGCTTTGCATCCTTCTTTTCCATTAAATACCTCAAAGCCGCATGATCAGTGTGCACCACTACTCTTGTGCCAAGTAAATATGCCCTAAATTTTTCAAAGGCATACACAACTGCTAACAGCTCTTGCTCTATCACCGTGTAGTTCTTTTGACCCCCATTTAATGCCTTACTATCATACTAAATAGGGTGAAAATATTTGTCTCGCTTCTGTCCCAGAACAGCTTCGAGTGCAACACCACTTGCATCACACATTACCTCGAATGGTTTGGACCAATCTGGGACAACTATAATAGGAGCAACCACCAACTTCTCTTTCAGGCACTCAAATGCCTTTAAACAATCTTCGTCAAACACAAACTTTGCCTCCTTCTCTAGCAACCTACACAGTGGGTTAGCGATCTTGGAGAAGTCTTTAATAAATCTTCTATAGAATCTAGCATGACCAAGAAAGCTCCTAACACCCTTTATTGAGATGGGCAGAGGTAGTTTCTCGATAAATTCGATCTTAGCTATATCCACCTCAAGACCTCTCACAGATATCTTGTGTCCCAACACAATGCCTTCTTTCACTATAAAATGGCATTTCTCCTAGTTGAGAACAAGATTCGACTATTCACACCTTTTCAATGCTTGACCCAAATTAGCAAAGCAATCTTCAAATGCATCGCCAACCACAAAAAAGTCATACATGAAGAATTCCAATGTATCGTCAACCATATCGCAAAAGATTAACATCATGCATCTCTGAAATGTTGCAGGAGCGTTACACAAGCCAAAAGGCATGCGTCTGAAGGAAAAAGTTCCATAGGGACAAGTGAAAGTGGTTTTCTCCTGATCTTCCGGTGCGATGGATATTTGGTTGTATCCCAAATATCTATCCAAAAAGCAATACCACCCCCTGCCCACCAATTTTTCAAGAATTTGATCCATAAAGAGCATAGGGAAGTGAACTCACAGGGTCCAGGACTTAAGCTTCCGGTAATCCATACAAACTCGCCACCTTGTGACTGGTCTTAATGGGATCAACACAGTTTTTTCATTTTCCACCACGGTCATCCCTCCCTTTTTGGGGACACATTGAATTGGGATTACCCATTTGCTGTCAGAAATTGGATACACCACTCCAGCATCGAGCCATTTAATTATTTCCTTCTTCACCACTTCTTGCATCGGCGGATTTAACCTTTGCTGATGCTTAGTGGTTGGTGTACAATCATCTTCCAACTGTATTTTATGAGTACAGATACCTGGTGGGATGCCAATGGTATCCGCAATGGTCCAGCCTATATCTATCTTGTACCTCCGCAATATGGACAATAAGTCTTCAACCTGCCCTTCTATAAGATTTGCTGCAATGATCACATGCAATGTGTTATTGTCGCCAAAAAATGCATACCTCAGATGGCCCGACAATTCTTTCAACTCTAACACCGGTGCCTCTTTAATAGATGGCTTTGCAGGAGCTGTCGGTCAGTTCTTCAAGTCAAGATCCAATTTCTTCGGGGCGTAGGAATATGACCCTATTCCTACCAAAGGATTTACAGTCTCATCATAATCTTCGATATCATCTCCATCGAAGTTAATCATAACTGGTGCCAAAGTCTCCACAACAAATCTTTCTTCAATAGATACTACTATATCAGAATCAGCAACTACATCAATAGCCGAAAGGACACTCATATCCCTCGGTTGTTTCATTGATTTGCACACGTTGAACTTCACTGTGTCATCGTTCAACCTGAAAGTTAGGTCGTTACTCTCTATATCCACCAATACTCTTCTGGTTGCTAAGAAGGGTCGTCCCAGAATAATGGGTACCTCAAAGTCTACCTCGCAATCAAAGATCACGAAGTTTGCCAGAAATATGAACTTCCCTACCTTTACAAGCACGTCATATAAAATATCCACCGGTCGCTTAACTGATCTATCAGCCATCAGTAGCCTCATAGTAGTCGGTTTGGGGGCTCCCAAGCCCAACTACTGATAAATAGCTAGCGTCATCAGGTTTATGCTAGGAATAGTGAAGGCTTCCAAGTCTTCTTTCTTTTGGACTAGAGACCTTGATGAGATGGTGTTGTAGTAGTAGAGGTTGCCTTTCGGCTGAAAACTGTCTGACCTCTTCTTAGTGACCAAGTCCTTCATGAACTTGGCATAACCGAACATTTGCTCAAGCACATCCACTAGAGCGATATTTACAGAAATCTGCTTGAGCATAAATATAAACTTTTAGAATTTCTTGTCTTCGACTTTCTTCTTAATCGTACGAGGGAAAGGAGGAGGAAGTTTTCGTAATTGCCTTAGAAGTTTTTCAATTTCCTTACCTTTCTTCGCAAGCACTTGGGTAGCATCCTCTATCACAGTGGGTTTTTCAACAGGTACACCCACACTCTAATCAACCACAGTCTCATCATCTACTAACTCATCTTCATCGGCAACATCACCTTTCTAAGTCTGAATTACCGGATGTGATTCCGATAGTTTTTTGCCACATCTTGTAGTGATCTCCATATAACTCCCGTCATTTCTCGGGTTTTCTATCATGTCACTCAGCAAGGTACCAGTCTTCCTTTGATTTAGGGATGCTGAGATTTGACTCATTTTTTGCTCTAACTGCTTGCTCCAGGTGGAATGTGAATCCACCAACTGACTCATTGATGATAATTTAGTCCTCATCTCCTTTACCCCAGAGTTAGTTGATTCTACCTTCAACAACATCTTAGCCATCATATTCTCCAGTTTGGATGTCCCTGTCTCATTACTAGCTCTTTCTCGATTTCCAGGTGGTACGTACAACCCACCTCTATCAGCTTTATTCTTCCAGTTCCCCTGATCACGATCTGTGTAGCCAGCTTTTTAATAATAATTGTCCTTCTGATAATTCTGACCTTGGTTTCCTTGTCCATTAGCCTGGAAACCCCCCAAATAATTTGCCTCCTCATAAGAGTCTGACTCAGCTGCTTTACCTTGGGAACCCACAACTTTCACTTTCTAAATACCTCCTAATAATAAATGTTTTGTCAGAAAGTGCATTTGCGTCTTCAAATGGGCCATATCTTTGTCCCTTTCTTCCTCTTTTCTGTGCTACTCCACTGACATACCAACCACATAAGTGCTAGCAGCTACCTCTGTATTTCGTGTATGTCAGGCTCTGTTTGTTTTGGTGAGCTGGTCCAGAATAGATGTGGCCTCAATAAAAGTGTGCCCCATAAATGCTCCACCTATAGCATTATCTAGTGTTATCTTGTTAGCCGAATTTAGCGCACGGTAAAATGTATGCATCAAGAAGTTGTCTGTCAATTGGTGGTCGGGGCATTGATTCAACTTTTTCTTAAACCTCAGCCAGGTTTAATGTAGGGCCTCATGAGGTTGTTGCCTGAAATTGTTAATCTTGTCCCAAAACTATATCATCCTGGAGGGAGGAAAGAATCTTACTAGGAAAGCTCCTTTAAACTCACCCCAGGTTGTTATAGAATCTGGAATTAGCTCTGTCAACCATAGTTCTGCCTCATCAGACACAAACAACGGGAACAACCTAAGACTGATAGACGTCTGACTCACTCCTCGCATTTCAAATGACCTGCAGATACCCACAAAATTCATCAGGTGCCTGTTGTGGTCATCACCAGCCACACCTCAAAATACCCCTTTCAGATTCAATAACTGGATCATCGTCCTAGTGATGTTAAACTTGGTGCCCGTGGCACCGACTCCATCTAAAATAAGGTCATCATCATCATCCCAAGCAACTTGCCTTGGATACTGTCGACCTCTACCTCTCTATTGTGGCCTTTGATTGGCGGGCGCATTATTGTTAAAATTATCCGCCTCTCTACCATCACCCACCACAGCCTCATCATCCAACCCAACATCTTCCTCAATATCATCAACATTTAAGTTTTGTTGGTCCTGCTGAGCTGCAGTGAGTCTTGCAACCTCTTGTTGTTGTGCATTCATATTTCTCCTTAAAGTTCTATCAAGCTCGGGGTCACAGGGTAATATCGGTTCACCTGAGCGTCAGGTACTTGGCATGCACAACTCTATACCCTGTAGAAATAAAAAACAACAAATAAAAGTAAGTCAGGAAAGTATTACTAAGAGTCAACTAAACACACTGGACTTAATGAACAACTGTATTTCCTTGCAATGGCGCCAAAATTTGATACGCCCAAATTACACCTCACTTAAGAAGCATAAGCAATCATTGTCAAATATAGAACCCAACCAAGGTTGGGGTCGATCACACAAGGAATAAGGTGCAAATTAATTCACTAGTAACTTAGTTGACTAGTAATCAATACTTTATGGTTATGGGGGGGGGGGGGGTTGTAATGATCAGTCTTTGATTGTTTATTTGATTACTTCATGTAACAAACAACAACTTTTAACAAGTAAAATTCAATATTAGAGATGAACTAGGGATGTGTTCACCATGGCTTCATGAACAACCTCGGTTAAGTGTTCCAATGGATTCATTTCCTATGAAAAACACGAAGTGATTTAATTCTTTCGTACGTCTAATCGTTTCTCAACCAAGAAGATGTTTTTCTTTTCAATTCTTTCAAACATGAAAAGATACAATCTTACAATTCAATTAAAACATCAAGTAGATTAATCTCGCTAAAGCATCAATCATTAGACAGGATTTGGTAGTCTCGAATCCTTGTTGTTAATCCAATTTTCTAGGTTTTAATTCATTTATTCAAGAAAATTAAACCTAGACTTGTTCTAATGTTTGCAACCATGAAAAAATGATAAATATGTAAGATTAACAACGTGTGAGGCATATAATCCGAACCCATTATCACGTGTAACTTAGATTGCTACTTTTGCCATGGATCCCAAAACCCTAGTTGTGGGGGAGGTTTAGCTACTCATGAATAAAGAAGAAGAGAATGCAATGATAATCATAGTAGAAGAAAATCCTTAAAATATATGAGAACACACTTCAATTATTCAATGGAACTTGAGCAAATAATTCCCAAAAGCAACAACAATAATAGTAACGTATGTTTGCTATTTGAGCGTTCGAAAGTATTCAAAATACGCTGAAAACAAAGTACTAAAAAAATACCCTAAGTGTCTATTTATAGGAAATTCCAAAATAAATCCAGATTTGTCCAGGAAAGGAAAGTCGCATCCAGGAAACGGTTTGCAAAATGGTCTGTTTTGGGGTAAAATAGTCTACTTGTTTGACCATTTTAACTTCAGACTTTGGCCCACTTTCTGCTTCTAAGAAAGGTTAGAGAAATGGTCCATTTCTTCTGAAAATGGTCCATTCTCTTAACCGTTCTAACTCTCAGCAGTAAGGCCTCTTCTGTTCTTGGGAACATACAGGGGAACAGTCTGTTTCTTCAAAAAATGGTTTGCTTCTCCTACTATTTTTACTTTACTTTTTTGTCAGCCTCTGTCTCAACTTACAATGAAAAGGAAAAACACCTTGTTTTTGGGCCCAAATGAGTTCTCTTGTTTCTTTAAGCCTATTGTTCCTGAAACACAAACAAACACATGAATTGCACAATATTTTGCTTGAAAACTAGCATCTATTCTTTGGTTAAAGGCGTAAAACATGCCGTTAAATACCGGCACATCAGCTACAAAGAGAGAAGATTCGGGTGCATTTACCATACCTTGTACTATCGGGATGTTTATATTCATAAAAGCCTTATGTGACTTGGGGCCAAGCATTAACTTGATGCCCTTAGTGATCTTCAAGAAGCTAGGATTGGGTGCGCCCAAGCCTATATCTATGCGATTGCTCATGGTTGATCGGTCTATCAAGCGCTCGATAGGGATCCTATTTGATGTATTGGTAAAAGTGGATAAGCTTATCCTCCAGCAGATTTTGTCATTCTTGATTGTGAGGTAGATATTGAGGTACCTATTATCTTGGGGCGACCACTGTTGGCTATGGGGAAGGCCCTTATTGATGTCAAACTCGGAGAACTCAAATTCTGAGTGGGAGATGAAGTAGTGACTTTCAATGTATGCCAAACCATAAGGACTTTAGGTGACTTGAGGGCAATATCGGTGATAATTTTGTAGGGCAAAATTGATGGTACTCTTGAGGAGAGTAAATTAGGCAAGGCGCCCACATTTGAGATGTTACTGCTTGGGCAATAAGATTATGTTTCTACATTATCGATGGAGAAATTCCCCTTCTTGGGATGGGGACACATCAACCGAATTGGCATGCTATCCGACAATGACTGAGGTTGAGGTACCTTCGTTGAGCTACGATGTTAAATCAAGCGCTGCTTGGGAGGCAACCCAAGTTTCTTTACTTTGTTTTTGGTTATCATTTGTTGTTTTTGGTTTGTTTTAGGGAATGCATGAGGCAGAAAAATGGACAAGTGGAATTGTAATGACCCTTCCGGTCATTTACACATTTTCGCCTTTCTTGTACCATTAGAGCTTACTTGTACCGGCCCAAGTCATTTATGGCTTGTCGGGACCGGTAGTTTGGTGCCCGGGCCATTTGTTTGGTCTTTATGGTCGTTCCTCATTTTAGATCTTCAACTGTGGAAATTGTTGACTTCCGTCAACATTCTTGGTAATATCAAAGGATTAAACCAAGGTTCTAGGTCAAAGGAATTCCTTACTCGAAAGTTCGAGTTAAAGAAATGCCTCGTGTAACACCTCGCTCGTTTGGAAGGTTTATAGTAACCCGTGCCTTTGGGGTAAGACTAATAGTGTCTAATATACTATGAAGGATGTGTTATGAGGTATTGTAATGGAAAAATAGTCGTATGATAAGTTTTGAAGTCAAACAAGTTGCGAAACAAAAGTCGGAAAAAGTTATTGTAAATTCCTTTAAGGAATTCTCTTCAAATATGGGTTAAATGTCTTGGGGTGTTTCTCCTTATTTATAAAGAGTTAGTGGGCCTCAAATATACCAAATCGAAGGTCTACGAGTCTATTTTTCAATGCACTAAACCGTTCATCCATACGACTTCAGATAGAGAGATATTCACATTTTTGTAAGACTACGCAAGCAGACACGTCAAGGTGGGGCCTATATCCTAAGTCGGTTCAGCTTATAAAAGCTGATTTCTCCTTCGTTTTAACTCATTTTTTTCACCCAAAAACTTCAGAAAATCATAAGTAAAGTCCATAAATAATCCATGGACTTTGATCCTTTCAATTCGGAAGTTTAACGGAAGTTGCTCTACATCGCGAGCTCTTCATTGTGGTGTAGTTTGTCCCGTCGATTTCATGGCGTATCTTTGTGGGTGTTGATGCAGCGAGCTAGCAGGTATTTTCTGAGTATTTCGCAGTAGCTATGGAGTTATTTTGGTGAGGTATGGATCCCGTATACTTATCTATTTGTTGGATCAAGATTTTAAGCTTCTAGTTATGAAAAGTTGTTGTTGCCGATATCTTGTAGTAGTTTCTTGTTGATTTTGGATCTGTTTGTTGTTATTGCAAGGAGGTAGGTTGTTAATCTTGGGATATTGAATATTTTTGTCAAGGAAATCTCTCCCCTACGACCCTCCTTCATTATTATATGTTCTAGTATTGTTTTATGGATTTCTGAGCCACGAAGTGGTATTTTAGATTTGTGGCTTTGGACAGCCCCTTTATCTTGTTATGTTTGGTTATTATTGTGGTGTTCTGGTTATGGCAAGGTGCTGGAGGGATTGGGAAATTGTGCGATTCTTTTTGGGATCACATACGATATTGATTGGATTGGACAAACGTGAAGTACGCCTTGAAATAGTTCCTCGGGAGCTCGTCGCTCCTTGGAGATGTGGTTAACATATTATTGTTGGATTTAGCTGCCATTTCTTATTGTTATTGGCCTCATTTTATGTTTTGGAGTTGTCTGGTCACGAGTGTGACATTAACACCTTATCAAATGGCTATGGCTCATTCTTGCAGCCTCGTCGATTCTA
Organism: Jaltomata sinuosa; assembly: GCA_003996215.1. Taxonomy (NCBI): domain Eukaryota; kingdom Viridiplantae; phylum Streptophyta; class Magnoliopsida; order Solanales; family Solanaceae; genus Jaltomata; species Jaltomata sinuosa. The sequence continues at coordinate 238,298 of QJPP01003607.1, read as the reverse complement.
GCAATTGTTCCATTACCTTGGTTGGTCAGGCTTCATAGAGACGCCTTTGGGGCTTCAGTTGAAAGTATTTGTTTTATGTGATTCAAAGCTTCCTGGAGCTATTCGAGTCTGGACGATGCCTTTCCCGCAGCTAGTCATCGGATAACAGGTAGGTTATGGTTTTTCCCTATCTAGAATCTGCATATATAGGCTATAACTGCATTAATTAGCATCCTTGGATGGGTTGTTATAGGTTGGTACCCCAGACCTTGTCCGCCTTTCGTCTGTCTATTTCATACGTTGTTTGTAGTATTCGCGTAGTAATGTATATTACCTTTGTGGTCCTATGTGGACTTGTATTGACTCTGGAACATAGATGGTGGGCTATTTGGGAATGTCCGCGAGTTCTGGACATAGAGATTATCCTTTTAGGCTGGTTATGTCTGCTGAGTAGCTATTGGGCCTGTGAAGGGCTGATAAGAATTGTTGTGAGCCGTTGGGCTACTTTTATATTTGTGTGCGAGCATATCATCCATGAAAAAGGTTTTCCCCTGCATGTTTTACTAAAGTTTTAGCTGTGAGCCACTACTGACAGTTTTCCTAAATTTGCATGGTCCTGAGGGCCCGTTTTTGGTACTGTTGTTGATAGAAAAGGGGATTTTTGGATGTTTTCGCACTAATTTTATTACTGGTACTAGTCTCTGTGGGGCAGAGAACTAGACTTGATTTTATTACTGATACTAGTCTCTGCGGGGCAGAGCACTAGACTTGATTTACTACAGTTTTAGACGCGGTTACGCTCGGGCACCCTTGGAGTGGTTTTTGAGGCATTTTCTACTACTTTAGTCCTGGACGGGGGCTGGGCATGCATACTTGAGACTAGGTCTCTATCTTGATCCCGGACTTGCTTCTGGATGACATATCTTGATACTGAGTTTTAGTATGGGGTCGGGGACCTCCATGGACCTTGCCGCTCTGGGCCTGGGGCTTCGGGCTGCGTGCGCCGGAGGGAAGGGTATACGGTGGAGTAGAGGTATACAGGCTGAGTCTTTCAATGGAACCTGCCTGCTGGGCCCGATTGGCACCGGAGGAGGTACATACAGAGGTTCTATTTCATATCATATCGTATCATGCATTGGATTCCACCCTTGTTTGCTGTGTGTTCAGTGTACGCTCCGGTAGTATGGGATGCCGGAGGGTTTGCTTTCACTTGATTGTGTTCCTCGATTGTATGGGCGGCCGTTGGGATTGTAGGTAGACTATATTTACTCATGTTTTTACTTAGAGCTTGTCTTGGCACCCGGTTCTTGAAAGATTAGTGATGGATAGCCTATTGAGGCTTTGGTTGTGGGATTTTTTGTTATTGAGAGGGCTTTGGAGTCCTATCTTATTGAGGCACTTTTCTTTGGCCTTATGAGCAGAGTGTGAGACTCTGTTTCTATTCTTGTGGGAAGCTGAGTGGTATCTCTCGGTTATTGTGGCCTAGTTATTTCATCCTAGGGTTATACTTGTGAGGTGATTCCCTGGTTATGCTATCATATGATTGGACTGGTGTTATGATTTCCTTATACTAGTTGATTCCATTTTGAGTATATTAAACTGCTCTCCGTCTTTTCCTTCCACTTGAGGTTACCGGTATACCGCTATTTTCTCAACTCTCTCTCTACTTACTTATATTGTTGTGCAAGGACTCCAGGTGCATTCTCCTTTCCTTCACCTGTGATTCTGTGTAATTGTATCTCTGTGCTAGCATGTGTTACTTGAAGCTCTTGGTTATGGATGATCTGTGCTAGCTCCTTGTGTCTTGCTTATTGCCTCAGTGACTGGTTTCTTTCTATATGTTACTTGCTGCTTTTATATCTTATATGCCCTCAGTCGGCCTATGATACCTACTGAGTACCCGTGGTTTTGGTGCTAATACTACACTTCTGCACTTTTTTGTGCAGATATTAGCTGAGCTTTCGCCGTTGATCACGTTGGAGACTCGTGCAGCTTTTGGATCTTTGAGACTAGGGTGAGGCCTGACGTCGGCGGCTTGTCTACATCTCATCTGTTGTACTGTTGCTCCTTGTACTTTTGGAGGCAATTTATGTTGTATTTTGTTACTACTAGCACTTGTATCCTATTAGAAGCTTCTGTACTATTGATACCAAGCCTTGGGGTTGGTGTAGTTTCCTTTATGTATTTATATTCGAGTTTTGCTTTCGCTTATTTTTGCTTGCTGGTGCGTTTTTGTTAGGTAGTAGCCCATTACTAACCGTTCTGGGCTACGGTAATTGGTTCACCTACAGGGGGATTGTAGGTGCCATCATGACTTGAGAAATTGGGTCGTGACAGAAAATAGGGCAAATATAGGTTGTGTAGATGACCGTGCGGACTGCACGAGCCATTGTGCACATTGCACGACTCACCGTACGCCAAAACAGAATGCCTGGGAATAAAATAGAAAATAGAGGTGATGTGCACCGGGTCGTTTGGTCTGTACATGCCTATGTGCGTGTCGAACCTCTATCGCATGGCAAACCAGAAGCCTGGGTAAACCTAGGGCATAAAAAGGCAATGTGCAAAATGACATGTGGTCTGCACCAAGGGTTGTGAGAATTACATGTTGCGGCGCACCAAAGGTAAATTTGAATTTTTATTGACCTAACCCATTAACCTACCCGAACCAGAGATGACCAAACCAACCTTTCTTCTTCTTTTTCTTTTTTAAATTACCACCCTCTTCTGTTTCTCTATATTTTCTCTTCAAACGTCTCAATCCCTATCCCAAATTCTCTCTAAATCCCTCAACTTCCCAAAAATCCTAACCATCTCCTCCATTCCACCGTCGTTCGCCAAGATACGAATCATAAAACTTTTATTTCGTCCTTGTAATATTAAAATCTTGCCATTGCTCAAAAAAAAAAAATCACTACATATGTATATATGTATCCGTCTTTTTTATTGTGGAGGCCTAAAAAATTGATGAGAGTTTTTTCATTAGCCAAATGTGTGTAGTATTAGTTCACTATCAGTGTGATAGAAAAATAAGGACCAAGAATGTCAAATCATAGTCTGCAGGCAGTAAAAAATAGTAGCAAATGAGTCCAAACAGAGCCAACAAAAACCATATCACCGGAGTATATTTTTCAGAAAACGAGTGAGCAAACATAGAAACAATGATTAGGAAAATAGTCCAACAACATTAAGAACAAAACAATATGCTGAAACAGGTAAAACCAAAACCCAAAGTACTACAGCCCATCATAATTCATCGAAAAATGAAGTTGCACCAGAATTTTAATATCCAGACAGCATTATTATATATATATATATATTTATGTGTAAAAATATAAAAATGTGTGAAATATGTTTAGAACCTTAAAATAAAGAGATAATATATACATAATCCAAAATAAACGCAGACCACCGGAGTGTTTCTGATGAGTAACAATATAAAAGGAGAAGGTGTGGGTTACTTCTACGGCATCGCCTGAAAGCCAAAATCTAGCCAGATCTGGCCCCTTTTTTGGCGCAACATTAGTGAGGGAAAGAGGGGGAAGGGAAGGGAAATGAAAGAGAGAAGGGGGAAGAATTATGGTGTGGTGTCTCGTCAGAGCTCCGACAAGCTCATCACCAGAAAAGTAACAGAGAGAGAGAGTGTGAGGCTTAAGAGAGAGTAAGGGGGGAAAATAAAGAAAGAATCTGATGTGAATGTGTGTGTGTTTGTTGGATGACTTCTTAATGTTCAATAAACAACACATTGTAATCACACTTTTGATTATTCTCGCATTTTTTCCTTCTTTGTACTATTAGATCTTGCTTGTAGCAGCCCCAAGAAATTTATGGCTTGCTGGGACCAGTAGTTCGGTGCCTGGGCCATTTGTTCAGCCTTAATGGTCGTGTCCCTATTTTAGAGCTTATACTTTGGAAATAATTGACTTCGGTCAACATTCTTAGCGATCGTGCTCAAAATCAAATTCTGACAGTTCTGTTAGTTTCGGAGCATGAACTTTGGTCTAGTTGGACCTTTGGCCGGTATCTAGGAGCTTTTTAGCTTGGAATTCTCTCTTATTTTTTGTTTTCAAGCCAAATGAGCTTCTAAGGTTGACTTTGAAAAACTTTCAGAGAAGATGGCATCGGATGGAAATTCCATCAGTGCTATTAGCTTCGGAATGTCGAGTTTGGGTTAGGTAGGTGGTTGGTTCGGGTCCATGGTGAGCCACTCATTTTGGGAGGTTAGTTGATTTTAGTTAGTGTTTACTTGGGTCAACATTCCTCTGAAATAACCTCATATGGATATTTCATCGACTCTGTTAAGTCCAAAACATCATTTCCACTCCAATAGCATGTTTAGTTTTTGAGTATAGGGTTCCGATTGTGCCAAAAACACCGCATAGAATATTTGGCTATTTCTGTATTTTGTTGTAGACAGACCGCCAACGCCAATGGCTCCCTGTTGTGTAATCGCGCTAGCCTGATGTTCACAATCCTGAGCGATGGCACTGGGCTAGCACTGATGGAGCCTAGGCCAACGCCTACATGCAAGTGTCAATGGCGCCCTTGTCACACAAATGCACACGCGCACGCCTGGAATCCCTTCGGTGTGATGGTGCCCTTTTAGAGCGATGGCGCCTCTGCGCAATGGCGATCCTCTAGCGCTGATGGCGCTAGCTTGTGGCCAGGCCTATAAATTTCTTCTTCCCCGATTTTTCAGCTTATTTTGGAATTTCTCTCTCACTCCAAATCATTTCCCCTCTTCTCAAACTTGTTCCAAATCAATTCCTAGCATGGGGATTCATCAATTTGGCAACTATTCTCGATTCCTTCATTTCTTGGTAAGCTTCCTTCTTCCTCAAAAGCTTCCCTTCTTAAGTCCAATCTCCATTGTTATACCTTCTTGAGCTTGGGGAAATTCTTTGTTGTAGTTGCTGTTTTTGGGACTGCATGCTCGTGGCCTCTAGGGATTCACTCCGTAGACTTTATTTCTCTCCTCTTTGTAGGTGGATTCCTCTCTTTTTCCATTTTTATTCCTTAAATTCCCTCTTTAATCCTCTTATTTTTTAGGCTATTTTAGGCTCTTTTTGATGGCTAAATCTGCTCAATTTTGGAGCATGCACTCATGGGAGTGTTGTGATCATCGTGCGCATTTTCATTTTTGGTTTTGGGTTATGGGCCCTGCAGGCCAGCTCATGACCCAAATTTCAACGCGGATAGAATATTATAAATATGGGTATTGTTGGCTTCATCATGATGAGTAGTATATTATTATTATAATTTGTTACCAATTCGGGACTTCTTAGAGTAGTTTGAGCTTGGACAATGTCGTTCCAGTAGCTAGTCATTGGACGATCGGTAGGTTACGGTTTTCTGAACACTATACTTTGCGTATATAGGCTATAACTGCATTAATTTGTATCTTTGGGTTGGTTCTTCTAGGTTGGCACCCCAGACCTTGTCCGTCTCTTCGGTTTGTATTATTTCATACGTTTATTGTAGTATTTGATGTAATATTGTAACATTACCCTTGTGGCCTCGTGTGGCCTTTGTATATGCCTCTGGACCATAGACGGTGGGATAATTAAGAATGTCCGTGAGTCCCGGACATCGTGATATTGCTTTAGGCTGGATATTTGTGTTGTAGAACTGATTGTGCCTTTGCAGGGCCGATAGATTTCTTGTGAGCCATTGGGCTTATCTTTTGTTTATAAACATATCATTCATGCAAAGAATTTTTCTGCATATTTTACTACTATTTTGTCTACGGGCCTACTATAACTAATTTTCTAAATATTGCATGGCTCGAGTCTCCCGTATTCGGTAAAATGATTATAAAAGGAATTCGAAAATAATTTTATGGATCTTATTGGTGTGAAGGATATATTATGATGATTTTATCACCAACTTTCACACTGATACTAGGCTCAGTCATGCCATAGCACTAGACATATATTTTAATTGCGGAGTTATACCCGAATACACTTCACGCAGCCTTTATGAGGGTTTTTGAGATGTGATTACTGATTTAGACCCAAATATACTCCAGGAACCCTTTGATGGGGTTTTAGGATTACTACTACTATTTTAGACCTAGTTTGATTCCAAGCACATACTACGAGATTCCAATTACTAATCTAGACCTACTTTGATATTTCATGTTTGTTACTATATGTGGTTGAGGACCTTCATGGGCCCTACTGATCCAGAACTAGGGGCTACGTTTCAAGTATGTTGGAGAAGGGGTATACGCTGGAGTTAAGGTATAGCAGGTACATCCCACCATGGATCCTACCTTTTGGGCCTTTAGGCACTGGGTTAGGTATATACATGGTTACTATCACCGGTTCCATCATAACACATCATCATGCATATTGTATTAAGATTCCACCCTTGTTTATTTTGTGCTCAGTGTACGCTCTAGTAGTATGGGATGTCGGAGGGTTTGTTTACACTTGATTGTGTTCCTCGGGTATATGGGTGCCTGTTGGGACTGTAGGTAGATTATATTACTCTTGTCCTTTTGTAGAGCTTGTTATGGCTTTCAGTTATTGGTGGTTTAGTTGATGTTATCTTGGTACAATACCGTTTGGACTCCCGATTATTCATGGATTAGTGGTTCCATTATTGATTGAGGCACTGTTTATGTGGCCTTCTGAGCAATTGTGAGCTAGTGGGTTCTATCCTTTATCGTGGTTTAGAGTAGTGTCTTTTGCTTTTTTGTGGCGTAGTTTATTCCATTTTAGGGTTGTACTTGTAAGATTGATTTCAGTCTATTCTTATCTTGAAGTTGGGTTTTTAGTATAGTTTTTTTAAGTATATTGCTTCTAGCATGAGAATGTTTACTTGTGTTCCTTCCTTCCCTTTTTACTTGAGGTTACCGGTATACCATCCTTCTTCTTAAACTCTCTCTTTATATATATTGTTATTTCAAGGAATCCAGGTGCGTTCTTCTTTCCTTCACCTGTGTTCTGTGTTATATATATCTTTTGTGTCTAGCATAGAATGTTTATAATTTTTGTTGACTTCTATCTGTGTTAGTTTCTATGTGCTTTCTCTATTGCTTCTGTGACTGCTTATTTGCAATATGCTATTTACTGTTTTTATATTTTATGCACTCAGTCGGTGGATGATACCAATTGGGTACCCATTGCTTAGCGATTGGTGCTCATACTAAAATTCTGCATCTTTTTGGTGCAGATACTAGTGTGTTCTTTCATTGTTGATCGCATGAAGACTCGTGAAGCTTTAGATATTTTAGACTAGGGTGAGCGTTGGCTTAACCACATCTCATCTTTTGGCGTTGCTACTCGTTGTTTATTCGGAGATAGTTTTATTTTCTATTTTGTTATCTCTAGCACTTGTATTCTATTAGAGGCTCATGTACTATCGATAACAGGTATTTGGGTTTGGTGTAGTTTCCTTAATATTATATATTCAGGTTGTTTGCTTCTGTATTATCGTTAATTTATCTTTCCTTTCGCTTATCTTTCTGCTTATTGTGTGTATTGGTTAGCTAGTAGCCTATTACTAACATTTTTGGGCTACGGGGATTGGTTTGCCTACTGGGGGAGGGGTTGTAGGTGCCAGCATGACCTGAGAAATTGGGTCATGATAGATTAGTATCAGAGATTTAGGTTCTCTGGTGTCGTTGGTAGAAGAGAAAGTGTCTAAGTAAAGTCTCGCGGATTGGTACAATAACGTCCCTATTCTATTTATGGGAGTCTACAGGGCATTATGAGGAAAAGTTCCATATTCTTGGCTCCTTATCGTGCATTCCTGTCTCTATTGAATTCTAAAACTTCATTGTTCAATTTTTTCTCAGATGCCTAGGATGAGTTCCATAGCGGGTGTTGTCGAGGCTTCGTGAGGGGGTCTGAGGCCAACCTAGCCTCTAGTTGGGTTTCATGCTACCCCAGTTCTTGAGGACATCTTGGCTAATACCCTGAGTCTTTTGGTGGGTGTTTCAGTACCCTATGTTAGGGTGGTACTCGATTCATCGAGTGGTTTTTCACTTAGATATGAGGTTCCAGCTCTCAAACAGGGTTGTATGTCGATATTGGAGTATGAGGCTAAGTTTTATGAGGTGATTAGGCGCACTACTAGGTCTGTACCTTCAGAGTTTGAGAGAGTTCAGAGTTTTGTTGTAGGATTGATTTCACCACTTCTTTTGGCGACAGAGAGCTTGGTGTCAGTTGGGATAACCTTTCTTCAGGTGGTTGATTATGCTTGGGCCATTAATATATTATGTTGCATGGCATATAGAGGTAGTTCTTAGAGGCATCACTGTCAGGGAAGTTTACGAGGTTCTGAGACTCGAGGTAGGGTATTCCCTTCTAGAGATCAGTTCCATTATTTTATATATAGAAGTCAAGCTTCAGTGGCGCCACAGGTTCCAGAGGGTGGTTGTATAAGGAATGTTGAGCAAAGTAGACTCAATGTAGATCAAGTTTCTCGAGGTTCATACTCAGGGTGTATAGGACATGGTGGCCGATCAGGTTCAGTGAGAGCTCCCCATCAGACATCATTTAGAGAGAGTTATTTTCAGAGCAGCAAGTGTGGGCACTTTTCTAGAGATTGCCCCACGATCATACCTTCTAGTCAGCAGGGTCAACAAGATTTATCTTCCAAGGTTCCAGTGCCACTGGCTAGAAGTCTGGTGTAGGGTTATAGGGGTAGTCCCCAGAGGGTTAGAAGTTGGATTCAGCCAAGTGGTTCAGGTATCCGTCCAGAGTTGACAAGCACCGTGCATCAAAGCAGAGCTTTTTTGGGTTGTTATGGTTGTGGAGTGATTGGTAACTATTTTAGGGATTGTCCCTGGCATGGGATGTTCGAGCCTTCAGCATCAACTACTCAGTCCAGTGATTGACACCGACAGTCTGATGCCCCTCTGGCAGCTAGAGGTAGAGGTTACCGATATCGTTACTGTAGGTATGACTTTTGTTACCATTAGCTAGTTCTAGCATTGTTTGCTTTGTGAATATAGACCTTTTTTATGTATATGCTTATATGCCTACTTGTTTCTTGTTAGTTGTATTGCTACCTGAGTTTGTAGTCTTTATGCATATGTTTAATTGTAATTTGATTCTTTTTAGTAATGGATGGGGTGTGCTGTCCTTGAGAGGTAACTACCCGAGGTTGTGACTTGTGGGTAGGCCTTGTTACCTTTATTTCTAGTTTTTGTTTTGGTTCTAGAATTGGTTTGAGTTTCTCTTTTCTAGAGGTCTTGGGTGGTTGTTCCTAGGTTGTTATCTAGAATTTGCTAGTAGCCTCTCTGTTGTGTAGTATGGTATCAGTAGCAATATACCAAGGGAAGTTGTTTTGCCTTAATGCAAATTGTGTTGGTTATGCCAGTGGGTACTAGATGGTTTTTCTTTTCCCGAGGGGTTAGAGTTTATCCTCATTATTTTAATTGTTTATGGAAGTTGGCAGTTATATGGGTTGCTTTCTTTGTTTTTCGGTTTCAAGTCGGGTATGAGTTGTCTTCCTTGTTTTCCCCAGATCCGGTTGGGTTGAGTTTTAGCAGCGTGTTGCGGTAAAGTTTTTATCATAATATTATGGTTGAGTTGGGCATTCGAACTATTCTTTTTCTACTTACTGAGTGTTGCCAAGTAGAGAGATGGTAGCAAAGGGAACAAGTCCAGGATCTTCTGAGAAAGAGTTTGCTTGGTTCAGATTAACTTTGGAAAGGGTTCTGTGTGGTTGGAAAGAGGAAGTAGATGACTCCTTGCATGTATGTATGTATTATAGTAGATGAATGAGGGTTTTCTTTGGTTTGCGTATTGGTGAATCAATTTGACCGACTACAGATTACAATGATATTTTCCTTAGATAAAGTCGAGGTCAGATTTCCTTCTAGTAAGAGATCGAGGTAGTGACCATTTCCAGTACTACCTTTGGGAGCTTGTTACACTAACTGTGGTTTCCTTTTTATATTATTTGGATAACCCAAGTCTCAGTAGCATTTACGGATTGGGAAAATTCTGTATTCAGAGCCTAGTTGGCCCCAGTCTCTATAGTGTTCACCGGTGGTGGATGAGTCTACTCAAGGGTTCGTCAGAGGCATTGTTTGGAAGTTAGAATAAGGTTTTAGAATTGTGGGCTAGAAGATTACTTCGTATTGTTCGTGGACGATTATCTTTAGTTGCAGCATTTTTGTGCCGGAAGGCAGTGAGTGCGGACAATTTAGCTTCTCAATTTCAGTTTCAGAGCGACAATTTGCCTTTAACATCCAGTCCTTGGCTAACCATTTGACTAGGTTGGGCTTGCCAGATTCCAGTGGTGTTCTTGTCAGTATGAGGTCTATTTTACATTGGTTAGAGAGATTCAGCAATGTTTGATCAAGGATCAGTGGTGGTGTATTATATGTGATCTGGTTGTGCAGGTTTAAACTAGCAAGGCTACTTTGGATTTCGATGGTACTTCAAGTTTGTGGTCACCTTTGTGTTCCAAGAGTTGGAGGTTAATTAGTTGATTCTCCGAGGGTTTTCTATTGCATGGTATTCCAGCATTGGTTAGGCTCTGCCAAAGAGGGCCAGGAGTTATGGGATGTTAATGCTTTCAGAGTTGGTGGTTCGTGTACTTGTGTAGTAGAGTGGATGCTTCGATCCAACGGGTGATGAGTTGAGAGGTTTTTAAGTTTGTCAATAGCTAAGTGGTGACCTTGGGCTTAAGGTATCTTCTTTCCTTACCTACCAGTTGGTTTGACTTGATATTCGTGGCATGATGGACTTTTGAGGTGAGTAAGTTGTAATTCTTAATTGCAAATGGTGTGTGAGTATTTGGAGAAGTAGTGGTATTTCTTAGAGGTTGGAGCTTAGTTGGTGGCTACGAACTTTATGGTAGGCTTACCATACTCATTATATAGATTGAGTTTTGTTTGGGTCTTCTTTTGTAGGTTGCCCTGGTTCATTCACTTTAAGTCAATTCAGAATTTCCACAGTTTAGAAAGGTTGGTTTTGTTTGACAGTTGGGAAATTTCTCCATTGACACAAGTTGTTATTACATGTCTTTCCCAATCCTATTTTGCAAGTTTCAGTTGGGCTTCGATGGTTGATTCAGTTGGGTTTAAATATCAATATTGATCTTAGCAAAGGTATTTGTTCATCGGTTGAGTGTCAGTCAGGGAAGATTACTCTAGTTTTTGAGAATATGTTACGGGTTGTTATTTTGGTTGCCAACAGCTAGTAGACTAGTTCTTGGCTTGGATAGAGTTTGAGTATGAAGGTGTCTTTGTTTGAGGTTGAGAATAGCGGTAACTATGGATCTCCGATGGGTAAGTTCATGTTTCTAGGTGGCTCTAGTGTTTGACTTATGTGAAGCATCGTGGTCATGGTGCAAAGGATCCAGGTTAGATAAAAGGGTTTTGCGGGCCAAGGAATTCAGGAGTTAAGGATTTAGTTGGTGGCTTCTCTGGGAAAGCCTGGTTGTGGTATCGAGGTTTCGACCTCCGTATGTTGATGCCTTGGTTCTCTTGGTTTTGATGTTGTATTAGTACTTTTTGGTGGAGTTCCTTGAGGTTAGGTTTTGTTGGTAGGTCGTTGGAGTTTTATAGTTAAAGGTTGGAATCTAGCTTAGCTAGTAAGGAGTTAAGGAATGGTTGCTTTTCTTTGGTTTAGTTTTGTTGGGTGCCATCCGATCGAGGAGGCTACCCGAGTTTCCAAGAGAGTCGTGCGGGCTTTGTATCTGCAATTGTTGATTCTCTGTTGTCTCCTTCTTTCTTGACTTTCAAGGATAAAAGTCCTTTTTAGTAGTTAGAGCTTGCATGTAGCGGCCCCAAGTCATTTATAGCTTGCTGGGACTAGAAGTTCGGTTCTTGGGACATTTGTTCGGTCTTTATGGATGTTTCCCTATTTTAGAGCTTTAACTTTGGAAATCATTGACTTCGGTCAACATTCTTAGTGATCATACTCGGAACCAAAGTCCGACAGTTCCGTTAGCTCTGGAGCGTGTACTTTTATCTAGTTGGACCTTTGGTCGTGATACAGGAGCTTTTCATCTTGGAATTCTCTTTATTTTGTGTTTTCAGGCCACTTGGGCTTATAAGGATGACTTTGGTCAACTTTTTGAGAAGACATCCTCGGATGGAAATTTTGTCAGAACAGTTAGCTCTGAAATGTCGAGTTTGGGTAAGGTACGTCATTGGTTTATATCTCGGGTGAGCAAGACTCATTTTGGGTGGTTTGTTGGTTTTAGTTACTGTTGACTTGGGTCAACATTCCTCCAAAACGACCTTGTATGGAAGTTTTTTCAATTCCATTGAGTCCAAAATGTCTTTTCCACTCTAATAGCATGTTTGATTTTTGAGTATCAGGTTCCGATTGTGCCAGGAGCACCTCATAGAATATTTGATTGTTGCTGGTTTTGTTTGCAGACAGGACTTCAGTGACCAAGCAGCGCGATCACGCTAGCCTATTGCACACCCTCTTGCGCGATGGTGCCTAGGCCAGTGCCTACCTTCCAGCACCGATGACGCCCCTGCCGTATGATAGCACGCGCGTGCCTGGCCTCTCTTCAGAGCGATGGTGCCCTTTTAGTGCGATAGCACCTTAGCGCCTACCGGCCCTTCAGCGCAATGGCGCTCCCTAACACCAATGGCGCTAGCCTTTGGCCAGGCCTATAAATTGCTTTTTCCCTAATTTTTCAACTCATTTTGGCATTTCTCTCGCACTCCAAATCATTTCCCCTCTCCTCAAACTTGTTCCAAATCAGTTCCTAGCATGGGGATTCATCAATTTGGTGATTATTCTTGATTCTTTCATTGCTTGGTAAGCTTCCTTCATCCCTAAAAGCTTCCCTTCTTAAGTCAAAACTCCATTGTTGTACCTTTTTGAGTTTGGGGAAATTCTTGGTTGTAGTTGTTGTTTTCAGGAATGCATGCTCGTGGCTTCTAGGAATTCACTATGTAGACTTGATTCCTCTCCTCTTGGTAGGTGGATTCCTCCTTTTTTTCTTGTTTTATTCCTTAAATTCCCTCTTTAATCCTCTTTATTTTGGGGGATGTTTTGGGCTCTTTTTGTTGGCTAAATCTGCTCAATTTTGGAGCATGCACTCATGAGAGTGTTATGATTGTTGTGTGCTTTTTCATTTACAGTTTTGGGTTGTGGGCCCCACAGGCCTACTTGTGACCTAGATTTTGACCAGGCTAGAATATTAGCAATATAGGTATCGTTGGCTTCATCTTAATGAGTAGTATATTATTTTGATAGTTTGTTCGCGATTTAGGACTTCTCGAAGTAGTTTGAGCTTGGACGACGTCATTCTAGCAGCTAGTCGTCAGAAGACAAGAAGGTTACGGTCTTCTCCATACTAGAATTTGCGTGTATAGGATATAAATGAATTAATTAGTATCTTTGGTTTGGTTCTTCTAGGTTGGCACCCCAGACCTTGTCCGTATCTTTGGTCCATATTATTTCCTACGTTGATTGTAGTATTTGATATAGTATTGCAACATTACCCTTGTGGCCCCGTGTGGCCTTCGTATATGCCTCTCGACCATAGATGGTGGGATAATTGGTATTTTTTATAAGTTCCAGATATCGTGATATTGCTTTAGGCTAGATATTTATGTTGTAGAACTGATTGTGCTTGTGCAAGGCCGATAGGTTGCTTATGAGCCATTACGCTAATATTTTGTTTGCGAGCATATCATTCATGCAAAGGATTTTTCTGCATGTTTTACTACTGTTTTTGCTACATGCCTACTATAACCAATTTTCTAAACGTTGCATGGCCTGAAGGGTCAATTTTTGGTAAAATGATTATAAAAGGAATTTGAAACTGATTTTATGGATCTTCTTATAGTAAAGGAGATATTATGATGATTTTATCACCAGTTTTCACACTGATACTAGGCTCAGCCATGCCGTAGCACTAGACATATATATTTACTTTGGACTCAAACGCGAATACACTTCGGGCACCCTTTATGAGGGTTTTGAGATGTGATTACTGATTTAGACCCGAATACACTCCGGACACTCTTTGACGGGGTTTTGAGATTACTACTACTATTTTAGACCCGGTTCGACTCTTGGCAAGTATTACAAGATTCCGATTACCGATCTAGACCTACTTTGAGATTTTGCGTTCATTACTATATGTGGTCGAGGACCTCCATGGGCCCTGCCAAGCCAGGACTAGAGGCTACGTGCCTAGTGTGTTAGAGGAGGGGTATACGGTGGAATTGAGGTATAGAGGGTATGTACCACCAGAAATCCTACCTTATGGGCCTTTAGGCACCAGGGTAGGTACATACAGGGTTGTGTGCTTAGTGTATGCTCCGATAGTATGGGATGCCGGAGGGTTTCTTTTCACTTGATCATGTTTCTCGGGTGTATGGGAGCCCATTGGGACTATAGGTAGATTATATTACTCCTGTCGTATTGTAGAGCTTTTTATGGCTATTAGTTATTGGTGGTTTAGTGGATGTTATCTTGGTATAATATGATTCGTTCAGACTACAGATTACTGATGGATTTGTGGTTCCTATATTGATTAAGGCATTGTTTATGTGGCCTTCTGAGCACTTGTGAGCTAGTGGGTTCTATCCTTTATCGTTGTCAGAGTTGTGGCTTTTGGTTCTTTGTTTCATAGTTATTCCATCTTAGGACTGTACTTGTAAGATTGATTTTTGTCTATGCTAATTTTGAAGTTGTGTTTTTAGTATGGTTTCTTTCAGTATATTGCTTCTAGCATGAGAATTATTACTTGCGTTCCTTCCTTCCCTTTTTACTTGAGGTTATCGGTATATCGTCCATCTTCTTAACCTCTCTCTTTATATATATTGTTCTTACAAGGACTCCATGTGCGTTATTCTTTCCTTAACCCGTGTTCTGTGGTTTATATATCTTGTTTGGCTAGTATAACAATTTTTGTAATTCTTGCTGACTTCTATCGTGCTAGTTTCCATATGCTTTCTCTATTGATTTTGTGTCTGCTTCTTTGCTATCTGCTATTTACTGCTTTTATATCTTATATGCACTCAGTGGGCCAATGATGCCTACTGGGTACTCGTTGCTTAGCAATTGGTGCTCATACTACACTTATGCATCTTTCTGGTGCAAATACTAGTGTGAGCTTTCATCTTTGATCGCGTGGAGACTCATGCATCTTTGGATATTCAAGACTAGGTAGAGCGCATGACGACCGGGGCTTGACCACATCTCATCTTTCTGCACTATTACACTTTGTTTATTCGGAGACAACTGTATTTACTATTTTGTTATCTCTAGCACTTGTATTTTATTAGACACTCATGTACTATCGATACCAGGTCTTTGGGTTTAGTGTAGTTTCCTTAATATTATATATTCAGGTTGTTTGTTTTCGCGTTGTCGTTATTTTATCTCTGCTTCAGCTAATTTTTCTGTTTATGTGCGTATTGGTTAGCTAGTAGCCCATTACTAATCGTTTTGGGTTACAGAGATTGATTTGCCTACTGGAGGGGTTGTAGGTGCCATTGTGACCTGAAAAATTGAGTCGTGACACAAATGCCTCCCCCTTTATTTATAATGCAAAATGAATCCCTTTTTTATCCAAAAAATAAAGGATTATCCCCTCTTACCCCTTTGTTATTATCTAATGAGTTTTTATCTTATTAACTAATGTATAAAGCTTATTAACTAGAGGATAATAGCTGCATTTAGTCATATCAAATGTCACCTTTTTAAAAGGTGACAAGACCTTGACTTGACCAAACTTTTGCCCTGTATTAATAATTACTTTCTCTGGCTTTTTGTGTTTACGGACTGTATTAAAAATATAAATAATATACAAAAAATATGAGTGTTGGTTTGTAATTACAAAAATGTAAAAATAAAATGTAATTAACTTAAAAATGTATTATGTTGTAAATAATTAAAATTATGATATTTATATTCATAGTTGTGCAGATGACTGTAAAAATATTGTGATTATTAAAATTGTATAATAATAATAAATTGATAAAAATTCTAATATTTACGAAATTGAGGATAATTATCAATAAATCATAAAAAGTAAAATGTGACAATGAAATTTTAAAAGAAATCCAAAAATAAGAATAATTATTAATGAATTGTAAAAATGTAAAAATATGACAATAAATTGATAAAACTCCTATATTAAGGATAAATATTAATAAATTGCTAAGAATAAAAAAAAATTGTAAAAAATCATATTTTGTGCTCTTTAACAGTCAGGAGGCCTGAAGATGTTAATTCTAAGCAAGGAGAGATAAAATTGGGTGTCAACAAGCGCATGTGGCTAGAGTTGTTGAAGGACTATGATATCTCTATTATGTACCATCTGGGCATAGAAAATGTGGTAGCCTATACATTGAGCCGAAAGGCATTGAGTATGGGGAGTTTGGCTATCCTATAAGTTTCAGAGCAACTGTTATTCTTGGACATCCAATCCTTTGCTAATAGGTTGGTTCGACTTTAGATTTTTTACCCTAGGGGGATTTTTGCTCGAGTCGAGGCACAATCTACATTGTTGGAGAAGATTTGAGAGTGATAATTTATGGATAGTCAACTCTGTGGGCTTTGAGATTAGGTGTTGAGGGTGAGGCCAGGAAAGCTTCCTTGGATTCAAAGGGTGTTTTGTTGTTTGAGGTCTATATCTGTGTCTCGAGGTTTGGTGACTTTATTAAGTTGATATTGCAGGAGGCTTATTATTTTAGATATTTCATTTATCTTGGGGAAGCTTAGATTTATAGACACTTGAGACAACGTTACTGATGGTGTGGGATGAAGAGGGATATAATAGACTTTGTATCTCGATGCTTGAACTATCAGCATGTGAAGTTTGTGAACTTGAGATCTGGTGGTTTTCTTTAGAGGCTACCCATTCCTGAGTTGAAGTGGAATGGGATTACTATGGATTTTGTGATTGGGTTGTTGCATACTTTTTGTCTTTTTGATAGAATTTGGGTCATTGTTCATTGGTTGACCAAGTCTTCTCACTTCCTACCTATTCAATCTTCCTACAGTGCTGAGAGGTTGGCTCGGATCTAATTGCGAGAGATAGTCCATCAACACAGGTGTCAATGTCCATTTTTTTAGATAGAGGTACCTAGTTCACCTCTAACTTTTGTAGGGTGTTTAGGAGGATTTAGGTACCCAAGTTGATCTTAGATCAACATTTCATCCCCAGACAAATGGCCAGTCTGAGCAGATATTCAGGTTCTAGAGTACATGCTCCTAGCATGTTTTATGGATTTTGGAGGTCAGTGGGACTAGTTCGTAGACTTAGTGCAGTTTCTTACATAATATCTACAATTGGAGTATCCAGATGGCTCCATTCAAGGCATTTTATAGTAGGCAGTGTAGGTCTCCTATTTGGTTTTTGATGCTTTTGAGTCTAGGCTGTGGGGTATTGACTTTTTGCGATAGTTCTTGGATAGAGTTTGGGTGATTCAGGATAGACTTCGAGCAACACACAGTAGGCAGAGGAGATATGCTGATTGTAGGCTTCATTCTTTGGAGTTTGGAGTTTGTCATTATGTGTTCCTTTGAGTGTCGCCTATAAAGGCTGTGATGAGGTTCGAGAAGATGAGCTCTCAGCCCCATTTATATCGGGCCATTTGAGATTCTATAGCGAGTTGGGGATGTTTCATATGAGTTAGCCTTGCCTCCAATTTTTTATACTATTCACTTTGTATTTAATGTTTCGATGCTTTGACATTTCACTCCAAATAAGTGCCACATGCTTTAATGGAATTGAATTTAGTTAGACAACCATTTGACTTTTGAGGAGGAGCTGGTTGATATTCTAGCTTAGGATGTAAGACGGCTTAGGACTAGAGATATTCTGGTGGTTAAGGTTCAATGGAGACAACATCCCATTAAGGAGGCTACCTGGGAGACTAGGCATTATATGCTAGCCTAGTATCCTCGCTTATTCCAGCCTTCAGGTATTCCTTATCTCATAACTTTTGAGGATAAAAGTCCTTTTAGTAGTGGATTTTGTAATGACCCTCTAGGTCACTTTCTCTATTTTCATACGTTTTTAGTATTTTGAGATTCTCCATAGTAGCTATAGGTTATTTATGACTTTTAGGGACAGTCAG
Source organism: Jaltomata sinuosa (assembly GCA_003996215.1). Lineage (NCBI taxonomy): Eukaryota > Viridiplantae > Streptophyta > Magnoliopsida > Solanales > Solanaceae > Jaltomata > Jaltomata sinuosa. The sequence continues at coordinate 220,288 of QJPP01003607.1, read as the reverse complement.
TTTGGTGTTTGGGTATTTCATTTGGGTTTTGAGCTAATTTTCCTATTTTGGAGTTTTTTGAGGTTGGGAACTTGACTTCGGTCAAAACTTCTAGTAAACAGCCTCAAAAGAGAATTCAAACAGTTTTGTTAGCTTCAAAATGTGCATTTTGGGCTAGGGGGACCTCTAGTTCAAGTCCCGAGGCTTCCAGACTTATTTTGGTCTATTGGTTGGTTTTTGATTAAAAATGAATGTTTGGTGTGAGACCCACTTTTTGTTGAAATGATCTATGTAGGGAATTTCATCAATTCTGTTGAGTCTTAGATGTTGTTTCAAGACAGATAGCTTGTCTATTTTGTGTTTGTGGTATTCATTTGAATCCTCAGGATCCATTAGAAGATTTTTGAACTTGTTAAAAATTTTGTAGCTCACTTTTCTTCATCGCATTCGTCATGAGGTCCTCACGATCCGAAGGGTCTAACCATTTCACCATCATACTCGTGAGGGAGACCTCTATAATTGCAATGAAAGGGTCTGTTGGGACCTAGCCTAAATCCTTCTCCACGATCGTGAGGAGGACCATTGGGATCGTAATGGGTTGGCTAGGTCTGGTCCCGTGATTGTGGCAGAGGTCCTCACGATTGTGATGAAGGACCTTCGGCAGTATAAAATATTTCACTTTATTTTTAAATCATTCCAAACCCATTTTTGTCCATTATTGAGATCTCCAAACTCAAGAACTATTTTGGGATCATCCACGAAAACATAGGGTCGTTGAGTTATTGTCCTTGGTCAATTTCCTGACTTTAACGTGTAAGTTTCCAGCTTTAATTTCATTAATCTTCTAGTTTAATTCTTAACTTTTCCATGACTTAGGGGGACTGATTTGACCTTAAATTTGGGGGCTGGTCATGCTCAAATTTAGAGCATGCGATCCTTGTCCCACGACGGATATTATTGTGGGTTCAATTTCCAGATTTCATAATCAGGCCCCACGGGTAATTTTTAACCAAATTTTTGACTTGAAGCATAAATTTGCATCATGGTTATCACTCTTCTTATATTGAAATCTATATCATTATTTAGTGTGGCAGCAGTCTATAGACCAGTAACAATTACAGGAGCTTGTCCAAGATATGGCAGAGTTGATGATGCACATTGATATTATTGCTAAGCATGTCATAGATACCAGAGTTGAGAAGGTGAATGTAGTTGGTTCATAAAGTAAAACACCTAGGCATGATGAGTATGAATCTGATGAAAAGACTAACTTTTTGAATGATCAGGTGGCGAATTTCAAGGCTAACGACCAAGGATCTTACAAAGACACTTGGTGGGGTCAAGGAAATCAAGGTTGTAACATATACAGGGATAAAGACAATAATTACAACTAATCTGGGTACAGAGATAGGAGAAGAGGTAGATAGAGATGGCGACTGGAACAAGAGGGATGGCTATAAAAATGACAGAAGCAGCTTATACATCCCTTCTAGTAACTGGAAAGGAAGATCCAATTTATCTAGGATGGAAGATATGTTGTCCAAGGTTCTAAAAAGGTAATGATGACTGATGACATCTTGAAATAAATTTATGCTAACATCTTAGGAATGAATTAGAAAGTTGAGTCGCATGCCATAACCATTAAGAAAATTAATCAGCAATTAGGTCAAATGTCTACAACCTTGAACAAATGCCAAAAGGGTATACTTCCTAGAAATAAAATCCAAAATCCTAAAAATAATGGGCAATGCATGGCAGTAACTACTCGTAGAAGAAAATAGATTGTTGATCCTCCTATCCATATAGTTGTTGATGATCTTACCAAGCCTGATAATATAGATTCTGAAAAGTTAGTTGATTTTGATGATCAGGTTGGCGATAAAAATCTTATTGGAAAGCATGGAGCTACAAATGGGAAGGAAAAAGAGGTCCCTCAGGTCCTAAAGCCTATGTCATGACCTCCCCCACCTTTCCCACAGATATTGGCCAAGAAGGCTAAAATAGGGAAATATCAAAAGTTCATATCTATATTGAAGTAGCTTTCAGTGAACATAACTCTAGTAAAAGCATTGGAGCAGATGCCTGGATATGTAGAGATTATAAAAGATCTCGTGACGAAGAAGAAAACTGTGAGATTTGAGCCTTTTGACAATTTGCACCACTGTAGTGCAATAGCTTCTCATTCTCTAGTGTAGAAAAAGGAGAATCTTGGAGTTTTCACTATTCCATCCAAATTATGAAATATTCACTTTGCAAATGGCTTGTGTGATTTGGGTGCAAGTATTGATGTACCGCCAATTTACGGCACTTTCGACTCCTTTTAACTAAGAACAATCGTACGTTTTCAAGCAACCATCGTCGTTTTTGATGTTTTTATGTTATATTTGTAGGAAATGGAGACAAACATGGAAACGGAAGGAAATACGCGAAAAAGAGCATTCTGGATAAGAGTGACGGTTCAGGTGACGGTCCGTCAAGGGTGTGACGGTCCGTCACCCAAACCGTCACACCAAGGCAGCAAGTGAGGCAGCCCATTGCCTAAGGGTGACGGTCCAGGCGACGGTCCGTCAACCCTGTGATGGTCCGTCAGCCTGGCCGTCACACTTAGGCAGTCCGCGACGCGGAATCCGAGCATTTTTGGGATTGGTTTCCTATGTTAGTTTTATTTTCATTATTCATTCAATATACAATAGTTCTCCCAATAGTTTTAGGAGTTTTTGAGCGAGTTTTGAGAGAGGAAACGCGCTACACCCGGTTTCCTTCTCCTAAATCTTGTTCTTGATTCGTTCTTGGGATCTTTGGTTTCTTGTTCTTGGAATAATTAAAGATTGTTCTCAATACATTGTAAGGATTTTTTTTCTTTATTATGCATATGACTTTCTTTTATTCTTCTACTAGCATGAGTAACTAAACCTCCCACAACTAGGGTTGTGGGAGCCATGGCTAAGGTATCGAGATAGATTCCGGGTAGCGACGGGTTCAATATGTATGTTGTCACGTTGTTAATCATTCGTTATTTAACGTTTTCGAGTGGTTGCAAACATTAGAACATGCCTAGGTTTAATTTGCTTGAGTAAAGAGATTAAAACCGAGAAACTTGATTAACAACAAGGATTCGAGACTACTAACTCTCGTCTAATGATTAATGCTGTAACTAGATTAATCTACTTGATGTTTAGGATTGAAATCTAAAAAGCACATCTTTTCGAGGTCGAGAGAATAGAAAAGGAAATTTATTTATTTGGTCGAGAGACGTTTGGGCGATACCATTACTTCAATCACATTGTGACACGCATATAAAAAGAACCCGATTAAGCTTAGAATCGATATTGTTACCAACGCCATGGTAAACACTTCCCTAGTTCATTCTCCTACTATTATTTCACATACGTTATTATTTGTTTTGTTTGCTATTGTTCATTACAAAACCCCCCCTTTATTTACCGGAAACTATTGACTATTAGTCACATACTTCACTAAAGACTTGAACTTTCACCATATTCTCTGTGGGATTCGACCCCAACCTTTGTTGGGTTCTATATTTGACTACGACCGCTTACGCTTCTTTAATTAGAGGTGTAGTTTGGGCGTTATCAAAAAGTGGCGTCGTTGCCGGGGAATACGGTTGTTAATTAAGTCTGGTGTGTTTATTTGACTCTTAGTCAAAATTTCCTGCTTTACGGTTATTTGTTGTTTTTGTCGTTGACAGGGTACACAGTTGTGCATGCCAAGTACCCGAAGTTCGGGGGAACAAATTTTACCTTACGACCCCGAGCTTGCTAGAACATTGAGGCGGAGTATGGCCGCACAACTAGAGGCAGCGAGGATCGCTGCAGAACTGCAGGCCCAACAAAATCTGAATGCTGGTGGTCTGCAGGATGAGATCGCACGGAATGATGAGGATCTCGACTTAGATGGAGCTGGTGCTACGGGCGCCATTGTTGTTCCACCGCTACCGCCCGGAGCCAAGTTCAACATCACTAGCACGATGATCCAGCTGTTGAACTTGAGAGAAGTGTTCCGAGGTGTCGCTGGGGAGGATCCAAACCAGCACCTAATGAATTTCGTGGGCATATGCAAGTCGTTTGAACTACCGGGCGTGAGTCAGACAGCGATCAGGCTCAGGTTGTTTCTGTTGTCTCTGTCTGATAAGGCAGCATTGTGGTTGACAGAGCTGACCCCCGACTCTATCGCAACGTGGGGAGAGTTGAGAGGAGCTTTACTAGAAAGGTTCTTTCCTCCCTCTCGGATGATACAGTTGAGGGACGAGATTAGCAACTTTAGGCAGCAACCGCACGAAGCACTGCACGAGACTTGGTTGCGATTCAAAAAGAAGATAACACAATGCCCGAACCATCAGTTGACCGATAACTTTTTGATGCAGACGTTCTACCGGGCACTGAATTCGGCTACCAAGCCGACGTTAGACAACCAGCAGGTGGTGCATTCATGGGTCTCACCTTTGTTGAGGCCACAACTACTTTGGACAGGCTCACCAAAACCAACAAGGCCTGGCACACACGAGATTCAGAGGTTGCAGCTAGCACCTATACCGTTGGTATGTCAGCAGAGCAGCGTAGGAAAGAGGAGGAGCGCGACCAAGACATGGCGCATCTGAAAACGCAGTTGGACCTACTGACCAAGCACTTGTTCTCAGGAGGTATGGAGAAGGTAAAAGCTGTGGGTTCCCAAGGTAGAGCAGAAGAGTTGGAAACTGAGGAAGAGAATTACTTGGGGGGTTTCTAGGCCAATGGCCAAGGAAACCAAGGTCGGAACTATCAGAGAGACAACCACTATGAGAAAACCGACTACAGAGATCGCGACCAAGGAAACTGGAGGAACCACACTGATAAAGGTGGGTTGTATGTTCCACCTGGTAATCGGGATAGAGCTAGCACTGAGACAGGGACGTCAAAATTGGAGAGCATGATGGCAAAGATGCTGCTGAAGGTGGAATGGACCGACTCTGGGGTAAAGGAGATGAGGACTGAGTTATCAACGTTGAGTCAGATAGTAGAGTCACATTCCACCGCGATCAAGCAGCTGGAGCAGCAAGTAGGGCAAATCTCGGCATCTCTGAACCAAAGGAAGACAGGTACCTTGCCGAGTGACACGACTCATCCGAGGAATGATGCTAGCTGTATGGCGATCACCACAAGAAGCAGCAAAATATTACCGGAATCACATCTGGTAATTCAGACTCAAGGTGATGTTGCGGATGATGAAGAGGTGGTAGAGGAGGAAACTCCAAAGCCCGCGGAGAAAAGCATGGAAGCTGAAAAGCCTCCAACTATGATGCCTCAGCCACCACCTCCATTCCCACAGCGTTTGAAGAAGAAAGCTGACGATGGTAAGTTCCTGAACTTCATGACCATGCTGAAGCAGATTTCAATAAACATACTGATAACGCCCAAACTACACCTCTAATTAAAGAAACGTAAGCGGTCGTAGTCAAGTAAAGAACCCAACAAGGTTGGGGTCGAATCCCACAGAGAATATGGTGAAGATTAAGACTTTAGTGAAGTACGTGACTAATGGTCAATAGTTTCTGGTAAGTAAAAGGGGGGGGGGTTTGTAATCAACGTGAACAAAAGCAACAATAATGTAAGAGAAATGATCAGTAGGAGAGAATGAACTAGGGACGTGTTCACCATGGCGTTGTAACTATGTCGATTCTAGGCTTAACCGGGTTCTTTCTATATGCGTGTCACGATGTGAATGCGTCAACTGTATCATCTAAACGTCTCTCGACCAAATAAACAAATTTCCTTTTCTATTCTCTCGACCTCGAAAAGATGTGCTTTTTAGCTTTCAATCCTAAACATCAAGTAGATTAATCCAGTTACGGCATTAATTATAAGATGAGAGTTGGTAGTCTCGAATCCTCGTTGTTAATCAAGTTTCCCGGTTTTAATCTCTTTACTCAAGCAAATTAAACCTAGGCATGTTCTAATGTTTGCAACCACTAGAAAACGTGACATAATGTATGATTAACAACGTGACAACATGTATATCGAACCCAACGCTACCCGGAATCTATCTTGCTACGTTTACCATGGCTCCCACAACCCTAGTTGTGGGAGTTTTAGTTGTTCATGCTCGAAGAAGAAGAGAAAATAGTTTTATTCATAATAAAGGGAAGAAGAGTCTTACAATATAATGAAAACAATCAATCTTCCAATATCCAAGAACAAGAAAAAACAAGAACTCAAGAACGAATCAAGAACACGAATTCAAGAAGAGCAAACGTGTTTCTTGATCTCAAAAACAACTAAAAACGTGTTTTAAATTAATGGGTGAACGACATGTAAAATAAACCTCTCATAGGGTATTTATAGGAGTCAAAGAAACCAAATCCAAATCGAAAGTGACGTAAAATGGCATCACATCAACACCCTCAACTTAAAACGTTCGCTTGTCCTCAAGCAACATAACATAAAACAATACGACGACTCAACTAAGAACACAAACTCATGTCTCTAGCAACTCATGGTCATTCAAAACTTATTCAATTAAATCAAGCTCCCTCCTAGCACACGAATGTATGAAACACTAACTTGCAAGGATCCAAACATGTCATTCCGATATGATAGAACATTCTACATACACACGCGCAACTATCCTAACAATCAATAGACAATACAGACATCTTGGTGCCCTCACCACAAAGAAATCGCTCACACAAGATTTGGGACTAGGTAAGCGCTCACACTCACAAACGATTTCAAACAATGCACATGCGATACCATAGGCTTGCCCTTACTATTCTATTTCGGTTCTTCAGAAAGCCGCTCAGGATCACTACAGGAATATTTTAGGCTTGTAATGAGGCTTCAGGTGCAGGTAGGATACATTTAGGGGTTAGTGACTAAGCCCTCCTTGGAACTACCGACGTCTTATTACCACATAACTTTACTTTGTCCATCCTTATTCTCCTTTTTATTTCCTTCTCTCTAGCTACAGGTGCGGCCTCTTTATTTTGAGAATTCTTTTTGTTACTTTTTCGATCTTTTTCACTTCTTTTTTATTTTTCTTTTCTTAGGCACACACCCGAATTTCCATTCTATTCAAAACCAATCTTCTCCATCCTCTTTTTCTTATCATTCACCTTTGTAGTAGCCACCCTCAACTTAGGCTGATTGCCTGCGTTGAGGTGCACGATGTCCATGGCAGGACCAGGGCCAAAACAAGGTTTACCTCTATAATAGCCACCCTCAACTTAGGCTGATTGCCGGAGTTGAGGTGCACGATGTCCAAGGAAGGACCAGGGCTAAAATAGGGATTCAAAGTTAAACAGGAACGGTGACAGGTTATTGAAAGAACGAGGTCAATTATGGCTCAAACAGGGATCAAAGGATCATTCATATTTGGACGGTCTTTTAGGTTAAGTAGACTGCACGCAAAAAGGGCCTGTGATCCTTTCCTAAGCAACCAAACTTCGAACTTAACAAAATAGACCGGGCAAGTTCTAGATGCATGCACAGAGTAAGAATTTATGCCAATCATCTCACACGCTCTTGGCACCAAGTAACTATATCGCTACCAACTATCAAACAGCCGCTCGGCTTAAGCATACTCATTCTACTCATAATCACACAATGACATACAAGGATCCAGACAGTCAATCGTTTCAACATAAGCTCAAAACCAGAAAATTTTTAAAGGGGCGCTACTTTGATAAGAAATCGCATGCTTTGCTATAGTCACTAAAAAAAAAAATTTAAAATAAACAACCTAAACATGCCGGTTCTACTAGATAGCACACCGGAGGGAAAAGAAATTGGCAACAAAAACCCTCGGTGGTGACTCACAGGTTTCCCAACACCCTCAACTTAGACTCATGCATTGTCCCCAATGCATATATATGCAAACTAAAAACTGTGAGAATAAAGGAATACCTGTGAAGTCGATGTGACTCAGATTTTGGAATGATGTTGGAGACCGCCAGGGTCTCCAAAACAGGAGAACTCGATGGAGTGTGGCGTTCCAGCTTCCTTTTTGGGCTCCATCGCTAGTCGCGACAACTTCTTCGCTCTTTCTTTGTAGATTCTCTTGCGGTGTTTTCGTTTTCTTGATCTATTTTTACCGCTTTCCTTAACCTGCTCATCCTCTTGCGATCTCAACTTTACACTCATAACAGCTCGGGTTTCAACACAACCCTTCTCCTCAAGATCCATATCCGCAGGGCCTTCCTCAATAGCATTGATGACCGCGACCACCCTTATGTCACTTGGTTGCTTCATCACTCTAGACACATCGAACTTGACCATTTCATTGTTTAATCAGAGGGTCAGTTCATTTCTCTCCATGTCCACCAATGCTCTAGCCGTGGCTAACAAAGGTTGTCCCAAGATTATGGGAACTTCAAAATTCACTTCGCAATCCAAGATCACAAAGTCGGCCGGGAATATAAGCTTACCAATCTTGACCAGTACATCAGACAATATTCCCACAGGTCTCTTCACTGAGCGGTCAGCCATCATCACCCTTATGGACGTTGGTTTAGGATCTCCCAAACCCAATTGTTTGTAGACAGCTAGCGGCATTAAGTTGATGCTAGCACCCAGATCACACAAGGCTCTTCCTAAGTTGAGCTTCCCAACAGTGCGGGAACAGTAAAAGCGCCTGGATCTTCTTTCTTTTCGACCAACGACCTAGAGGAAATAGCGCTGCAGTGGTGGAGGTTGTCTTCCGGTTCATAACTTACCGACCTCATCTTTGTAATCAAGTCCTTCATGAACTTGGCGTAACCGGGCATTTGTTCCAGCGCCTCCACGAATGGTATGTTTATTGAAATCTGCTTCAGCATGGTCATGAAGTTCAGAAACTTACCATCGTCAGCTTTCTTCTTCAGGCGTTGTGGGAAAGGAGGTGGTGGTCGAGGCATCATAGTTGGAAGCTTTTCATCTTCCTTGCTTTTCTCCGTGGGCTTTGGAGTTTCCTCCTCTACCGCCTCTTCATCATCCGCATCATTGCCTTGAGTCTGAATTACCGGATGTGATTCCGGTAACGTTCTACCGCTTCTGGTCATGATCGCCATACAGCTTGCGTCATTCCTCGGATGAGTGGTGTCGCTCGGCAAGGTACCCGTCTTCCTTGGGTTTAGAGATGCCGAGATGTGACCCACTTGCTGCTCTAGTTGCTTGATCGCGGTTGAGTGTGACTCCACTACCTGACTCAATGTTGATAACTCATTCCGCATTGCCTTTACCCCAGAGTCAGTCGATTCCACCTTCAGCAGCATCTTCGCCATCATGTTCTCAAGTTTGGACGTCTCAGCCTCGCTGCCAGTTTTATCCCGATTACCAGGTGGTATATATAACCCACCTTTATCGGTGTTGTTCCTCTAGTTTCCTTGGTCGCGCTCTTTGTAGCCACCTTTCTCATAGTGGTTGTCTCGCTGGTAGTTTCGACCTTGGTTTCCCTGGCCATTGGCCTGGAAACCCCCCAAGTAATTTGCTTCCTCAGTCTCCATACCTTGGGAACCCACAGCTTGCACCTTCTCCATACCTCCTGAAAATAAGTGCTTGGTCAGGAGATCCAACTGTGTTTTCAGATGCGCCATGTCTTGGTCGCGCTCCTCCTCTTTCCTATGCTGCTCTGCTGACATACCAATGGTATAGGTGCTAGCTGCAACTTCTGAATCTCGTGTGTGCCAGGCCCTGTTGGTTTTGGTGAGCCTGTCCAAAATAGCTGTGGCGTCGGCAAATGTGCGACCCATAAACGCTCCACCTGTTGGGGCACAGGGTCAGCTTCTTCTTGAATCGCAACCAAGTCTCGTGCAGTGCTTCGTGCGGTTGCTGCCTGAAGTTGTTAATCTCGTCCCTCAACTGTATCATCCGAGAGGGAGGAAAGAACCTTTCTAGGAAAGCTCCTCTCAACTCTCCCCACGTTGCGATAGAGTCGGGGGTCAGCTCTATCAACCACAATGCTGCCTCATCAGACAGAGACAACGGAAACAACCTGAGCCTGATCGCTGTCTGACTCACTCCTGGCAATTTGAACGATTTGCAGATGCCCACGAAATTCATCAAGTGCTGATTTGCATCGTCACCAGCAACACCGCGGAACACTCCTCTCAAGTTCAACAGCTGGATCATCGTGCTAGTGATGTTGAACTTTGCTCCGGGCGGTAGCGGTGGAACAATAATGGCGCCCGTAGCGCCAGCTCCATCTAGATCGAGATCCTCATCATTCCGTGCGATCTCATCCTGCAGACCACCAGCATTCAGATTTTGTTGGGCCTGCAGTTCTGCAGCGATCCTTGCTGCCTCGTTTTGTGCGGCCATATTCACCCTTAATGTTCTCGCAAGCTCAGGGTCGTAAGGTACTGTTGATTCACCCGAGCTTCGGGTACTTGGCATGCACAAATCTGTACCCTGTCAAAACAAAAACAACAAACAAAAATAAAAGCAGGAAAGTATGACAAAAAGTCAAATAAACACACCAGACTTAATTAACAACCGTATTCCCCGGCAATGGCGCCACTTTTTGATAACGCCCAAACTACACCTCTAATTAAAGAAGCGTAAGCGGTCGTAGTCAAATAAAGAACCCAACAAGGTTGGGGTCGAATCCCACAGAGAATATGGTGAAGATTAAGACTTTAGTGAAGTACGTGACTAATGGTCAATAGTTTCCGGTAAGTAAAAGGGGGGGGGTTTGTAATCAACGTGAACAAAAGCAACAATAATGTAAGAGAAATAATCAGTAGGAGAGAATGAACTAGGGACGTGTTCACCATGGCGTTGTAACAATGTCGATTCTAGGCTTAACCGGGTTCTTTCTATATGCGTGTCACGATGTGATTGCATCAATTGTATCATCTAAACGTCTCTCGACCAAATAAACAAATTTCCTTTTCTATTCTCTCGACCTCGAAAAGATGTGCTTTTTAGCTTTCAATCCTAAACATCAAGTAGATTAATCCAGTTACGACATTAATCATAAGACGAGAGTTGGTAGTCTCGAATCCTCGTTGTTAATCAAGTTTACCGGTTTTAATCTCTTTACTCAAGCAAATTAAACCTAGGCATGTTCTAATGTTTGCAACCACTAGAAAACGTGACATAATGTATGATTAACAACGTGACAACATGTATATCGAACCCAACGCTACCCGGAATCTATCTTGCTACGTTTACCATGGCTCCCACAACCCTAGTTGTGGGAGTTTTAGTTGTTCATGCTCGAAGAAGAAGAGAAAATAGTTTTATTCATAATAAAGGGAAGAAGAGTCTTACAATATAATGAAAACAATCAATCTTCCAATATCCAAGAACAAGAAAAAACAAGTACTCAAGAACGAATCAAGAACACGAATTCAAGAAGAGCAAACGTGTTTCTTGATCTCAAAAACAACTAAAAATGTGTTTTAAATTAATGGGTGAACGACATGTAAAATAAACCTCTCATAGGGTATTTATAGGAGTCAAAGAAACCAAATCCAAAACGGGTTAGGAGTCCTAAATGCGGACAGCCGCTGGCGCACCACTGCTTAGGTGTGATGGCCCGGCTGACGGACCGTCACTGCCTTGACGGACCGTCGCCTGGGCCGTCACCTTTAGGCAGTGGCACTGCCCAGCCTGACGGTCACTGTGATGGACCGTCACATGTGTGATGGGCCGTCACTCAGGCCGTCACTCTTAGGCAGAATCCTTTTTTTCTCGTATTTCCTTCCGTTTCCATGTTTGTTCCTATTTCCTAAAAATACAACATAAAAACATCAAAAACAACGACGGTTGCTTGAAAACATATGATTGTTCTTAGTTAAAAGGAGTCGAAAGTGACGTAAAATAGCGTCACATCACATACCATTGGTGGAAGCGCTGGAACAAATGCCCGGTTATGCCAAGTTCATGAAGGACTTGATTATAAAGAAGAGGTCGGTAAGTTTTGAACCGGAAGACAACCTCCACCACTGCAGCGCTATTCCTCTAGATCGTTAGTAGAAAAGAAGGAAGACCCAGGTGCGTTTACTGTTCCCTGCACTGTTGGGAAGCTCAACTTCGGGAAAGCCTTGTGTGATCTAGGTGCTAGCATCAACTTGATGCCGCTAGCCGTCTACAAACAACTGGGTTTGGGAGCTCCTAAACCAACGTCCATAAGAGTGATGATGGCTGACCGCTCAGTGAAGAGACCTGTGGGAATATTGTCTGATGTGCTAGTAAAGATCGGTAAGCTTATATTCCTGGCCGACTTTGTGATCTTAGATTGCGAAGTGGATTTTGAAGTTCCCATAATCTTGGGACGACCATTGCTAGCCACAGCAAGAGCATTGGTCGACATGGAGAAAAATGAACTGACCTTCCGATTAAACAATGAAGTGGTCAAGTTCGATGTGTCCAAATTGATGAAGCAACCAAGTGAGATGAGGGTGGTCGCGGTCATAAATACTATTGAGGAAGTCCCTGCGGATGTGTATTTTGAAGAGAAGGGTTGTGTTGAAACCCGAGCTGTTATGAGAGTAAAGTCGCGATCGCAAAAGAACGAGCAGGTGAAAGAAAGCGGTGAAAATAAATCAAGAAAATGAAAACACCACAAGAGAATCTGCAAAGAAAGAGCGAAGAAGTTGTCGCGACTAGCTGCGGAGCCAATGAAGGAAGAAGCTGAAATGCAACATGAGGTTGTCGCGTGCACACACTCCATCGAGTTCTCTTGTTTTGGAGACCCTGGCGGTCTCTAACATCATTCCAGAATCTGAGTCATATCGACTTCACAGGTATTCCTTTCTCTCACAGTTTTTAGCTTTCATATAGATGCATTGGGGACAATGCATGAGTCTAAGTTGAGGGTGTGGGGAAACCTGTGAGTCACCACCGAGGGTTTTTATTGCCGTGTTTCTTTTCCCTCCGGTGTGCTATCTAGTAGAACCGGCATGTTTAGGTTGTTAGTTTAAATTTTTGTTTTTTTAGTATCTATAGCAAGCATCATGGGCGTTTTTCTTGACTAAAAGGAGCCCCCTTTAAAAAAAATTTTTGGTGTTGTACTTATGTTGAAACGATTGACTGTCTAGATCCTTGGATGTCATTGTGTGGTTATGATTGGAATAAGTATGCTTAAGCCGAGCGGTTGTTGGATAGTTGGTAGCGATATAGTTTCTTGGTGCCAAGAGTGTGTGAGCTTATTGTTATAAATTCTTACTCTGTGCATGCATCTAGAACTTGCCCGGTCTATTTTGTTATGTTTGAAGTTTGGTTGCTTAGGAAAGGATCACAGGCCCTTTTTGTGTGCAGTCCACTTAACCTATAAGACCGTCCAAACGCAAATAATCCCTTTGATCCCTGTTTGAGCCATGATTGACCTTGTTCGTTCGATAACCTGTCACCATTCCTGTTTAACTTTGAATCCCTATTTTGGCCCTGGTCCTTCCTTGGACATCGTGCACCTCAACGCAGGCAATCAACCTAAGTTGAGGGTGGCTACTATAGAGGTAAACCCTGTTTTGGCCCTGGTCCTTCCATGGACATTGTGCACCTCAACCCAGGCAATCAGCCTAAGTTGAGGGTGGCTACTATAGAGGTGAATGATAAGAAAAAGAGGATAGTGAAGATTGGTTGTGAATAGAATGAAAATTCGGGTATGTGCCTAATTAAAGGAAGAAAAAAAAGGAGATCAAAAAGATCGAAAATGTAATAAAAAGAATTGTCAAAATAAAGAGGCCGCACCTGTAGCTAGAAAGAAGGAAATAAAAAGGTGAATAAGGATGGACAAAGTAAAGTTATGTGGTAATAAGACGTCGGTGGTTCCAAGTAGGGCTTAGTCACTAACCCCTAAATGTATCCTACCTGCACCTGAAACCTCATTACAAGCCTAAACAAGTCCTGTAGTGATCCTGAGCGGCTTTCTGAAGAACTGAAATAGAATAGTAAGGGCAAGCCTATGGTATCGCATGTGCATTGTTTGAAATCATTTGTGAGTGTGAGCGCTTACCTAGTCCCAAATCTTGTGTGTGGGATTTCTTTGTGGTGAGGGCACCAAGATGTCTGTATTGTCTATTGATTGTTAGGATAGCTGCGCGTGTGCATGTAGAATGTTCTATCATATCGGAATGACATGTTTGGATCCTTGCAAGTTAGTGTTTCATACATTCGTGTGCGACGAGGGAGCTTGATTTAATTGAATAAGTTTCGAATGACCATGAGTTGCTAGAGACATGAGTTTGTGTTCTTAGTTGAGTCGTCTTATTGTTTTTATGTTATGTTGCTTAAGGACAAGCGAACGTTTTAAGTTGAGGGTGTTGATGTGCCGCCAATTTACGGCACTTTCAACTCCTTTTAACTAAGAACAATCGTACGTTTTCAAGCAACCATCGTCGTTTTTGATGTTTTTATGTTATATTTGTAGGAAATGGAGACAAACATGGAAACGGAAGGAAATACGCGAAAAATAGCATTCTGGATAAGAGTGACGGTTCAGGTGACGGTCCGTCAAGGGTGTGACGGTCCGTCACCCAAACCGTCACACCAAGGCAGCAAGTGAGGCAGCCCACTGCCTAAGGGTGACGGTCCAGGCGACGGTCCGTCAACCCTGTGACGGTCCGTCAGCCTGGCCGTCACACTTAGGCAGTCCGCGACACAAAATCCGAGCGTTTTTGGGATTGGTTTCCTAGACTCCTATAAATACCCTATGTTAGTTTTATTTTCATTATTCATTCATTATACAATAGTTCTCCCAATAGTTTTTGGAGTTTTTGAGCGAGTTTTGAGAGAGGAAACGCGCTACACCCAGTTTCCTTCTCCTAAATCTTGTTCTTGATTAGTTCTTGGGATCTTTGGTTTCTTGTTCTTGGAATAATTAAAGATTGTTCTCAATACATTGTAAGGATTTCTTTTCTTTATTATGCATATGACTTTCTTTTATTCTTCTACTAGCATGAGTAACTAAACCTCCCACAACTAGGGTTGTGGGAGCCATGGCTAAGGTATCGAGATAGATTTCGGGTAGCGACGGGTTCAATATGTATGTTGTCACGTTGTTAATCATTCGTTATTTAACGTTTTCTAGTGGTTGCAAACATTAGAACATGCCTAGGGTTAATTTTCTTGAGTAAAGAGATTAAAACCGGGAAACTTGATTAACAACAAGGATTCGAGACTACTAACTCTCGTCTAATGATTAATGCTGTAACTAGATTAATCTACTTGAT
The DNA here is from genome assembly GCA_003996215.1 of Jaltomata sinuosa. Taxonomy (NCBI): domain Eukaryota; kingdom Viridiplantae; phylum Streptophyta; class Magnoliopsida; order Solanales; family Solanaceae; genus Jaltomata; species Jaltomata sinuosa. The sequence goes on along the minus strand of QJPP01003607.1, from coordinate 205,161 downwards.
ATTTAGGATTGAAATCTAAAAAGTACATCTTTTAGAGGTCGAGAGAATAGAAAAGGAAATTTGTTTATTTGGTAGAGAGACGTTTAGACGATACCATTACTTCAATCACATCGTGACACGCATATAAAAAGAACCCGATTAAGCCTAGAATCGACATTGTTACCAACGCCATGGTAAACACTTCCCTAGTTCATTCTCCTACTATTATTTCACATACGTTATTATTTGTTTTTTTTCTATTGTTCATTACAAAACCCCCCCTTTATTTACCGGAAACTATTGACTATTAGTCACATACTTCACTAAAGACTTGAACTTTCACCATATTCTCTGTGGGTTTCGACCCCAACCTAGTTGGGTTCTATATTTGACTACGACCGCTTACGCTTCTTTAATTAGAGGTGTAGTTTTGGCGTTATCAGTATCAGTCTCATGTCATTAGCAGTGTCCAAAACATTAGGCTTGGGAGCCCCTAAACCGATGACAATGCAGCTTCTTATGGAAGATCGCACAATGAAAAGGCCTGTGGGTATTCTCTATGATATTCTTGTAAAAGTTGAGTCCTTTATATTTCCAGTGGACTTTGTGATTTTTGACTGTGAGGTGGAGTTTGAGGTTCCTATTATCTGTGGACGGCCAGTCCATTCCACCAGACATTCTTTAGTTGACTTAGAAACCGGGTAGATGAAGTTCAAATTGAATAAAGAGGTAGTAACCTTTAATCTCTGCCAGTCCATGAAGCACCATGATGACATGCGTATGGTCTCAATGATTGATGTAGTTGACGAGGAACAATTGTCAGTACCTGTTGAAGAACAACTGGGTCTTGAAGCACTCACAATTGTGATCATAAATTTTGATGGATAGGATTTTGCATATTATAATGATATGGTAGAGGAACTCAACGGTATGGGGTCTTACACATATTCTGAAAAGAAGCTTGATTTGGAGATAAAAAATTAGGCAGCCCTACCTGCCAAATGTTTTATTAAGGATCCTCCAGTCTTGGAGCTCAGAGCTCTCTTATCTCACCTACATTATGTGTTCTTTGGAGCTGACAACCTTGCCAGTTATTATTGTTGTACATTTGGATAAAAGTTAGGCTGAGGCTCTAGTTTATGTGCTGAGAAAGTTTAAGAAGGCCATTGGTTGGTCCATTGCTGACATTATTGGTATTCTGCCAAGCATATGCACACACAAACTCCAACTTAAGCCAAATTATATTCATAGTATTATGCATCAACATAGGTTGAATCAGCCTATGCAAGATGTCATCAAGAAGGAAATCATTAAGTGGTTGGATGCAGGTGTGGTTTATCCTGTTGCAGACAGCAAGTGGATGAGCTCCGTTCAGTGTGTGCCTAAGAAGGGTGGAATAACTGTGGTTTCAAATGCTAAAAATGAATTGATTCTGATGAGGCCAGTCATAGACTGGTGTGTATGCATAGACTATTGGATGCTGAATGCTTGTATCGAGAAATATCATTTTCCAAAGTCATTCATGGATCAGATGTTAGACCGTTTCGCTGGGAGAAAATGGTATTCTTCTCTTGATGGTTATTTGGGATACAATAAAATTTTGATTTCTCTTGAGGATCAAGAGAAGACCATTTTCACCTGCCCATATGGGACATTTGCATTGAAGAGGATGCCATTAAGGTTATGTAATGCACCAGCTACCTTTCAGTGATGTATGATGCCAATTTTCTCATACATGGTGGAGGATGCTATTGAGGTGTTCATCGATGATTTTTCTATGGTAGGTGACTTCTTTGATTAGTGTGCAACCCATTTAAGTTGTGTGCTAAACAGATATGAAGAATTCAACTTGGTGCTAAATTGGGAAAATTTCACTTTATTGTTAAAGAAGGTATAGTGCTTGGCCACCAGATCTCCAAGAAGGGTATTGATGTTGAAAAGGCGAAGATTGAGGTGATTGATAAATTGCCTCTTGTTATTTCTGTGAAGGGAATCCAAAGCTTTATGGGGCATGCTAGTTTTCATCGCACGTTTATAAAGTACTTCTCTAAAATTGCATATCCCTTGTGCAAGTTGTTTGACAAGGATGTGAAGTTTGTTTTTGATGATGCATGTATGAAGATATTTGAATGCTTCAAGCAAAAGTTGATCTCTGCACACATTAATTTATGCCTGACTTGTCCCATCCATTCGAGGTTATTATAATGCTAGTGGAGTGGCGCTAGGAGCAATCCTAGTCTAGAGACGTGAAAAGATTATCCATATGATATACTAAGATAGCAAAGAAGTTAATGCTGCTTAAAAGAACTATACTATAACAGAACAAGAGTTTCTTGCTATGGTCTTTGTGTTTAAGGAGTTCATATCTTATTTGCTTAGCACCAAAGTGATTGTGCATATTTACCTTGCAGCTCTTAGGTACCTTATGTAAAAGAAGGATGCAAAGACTAGATTGATTCAGTGTGTAATTTTTTTGCAAGAATTTGACTTTGAAGTAAAAAACTGGAAGGGGAATGAGAATCAGGTAGCTGACCACTTGTCTAGATTGGACGAAGAGGCAATGCTTTAGCTAAAGGATAGGCTCAAAATTGATGATAACTTCTCAGATGAGCAAATGTTGGTTGCATCACAAAATTTGATGCCATAGTTTGCAGACTTTGCTAACTATTTAGTAAGTGATATGTTGCCTCCCAATTTATCCATCCATCATCGAAGGAAGTTTATGTAAGATGTTAAGAAGTTCTTCTGGGATGAGCCATTCCTATTTCATGTATATGCTGATACCATGATTTGCCGATGCGTGCTTGAGGCAGAAATGACGGACATATTGGAGGCATGTTATTCATCCCTTATTGGGGAACATCATAGTGGCATCCGGATAGACATGTTATTCATCCCATATTGGGGAACATCATAGTGGCATCCCTTATTGGGGAACATCATGATGGACATATTGGAGGCAGAAATGATGGACATGTTGGTACTATTCGCCTACACTTTATCAGGATGGTCAAGATTATGCAAAAGCTTGTGATCAATGTCAAAGGGAAGGCGTCATATCAAGAAAGCATGAACTCTCTCTCACTCCCATTTTTGTGGTTGAACCATTTAGTATGTGAGGCATTGACTTCATTGCCTCTATTGTGAGTTTGAATGTGATAAAGTATATATTGGTGTTTGTTGACTATGTATCTAAGTGGGTAGAGGCGGTTGCACCTCCCAACAATAAAGGTAAGAGTGTCACAACGTTTGTAAAGCGGAATAACTTTTCCAAGTTTGGTACTCTAAGGGAAATCATCAGTGATAGAGGTTCACACTTTTGTAATCTATTATTTCAAAATCTACTTGAGAAATATGCAGTGAGGCATAATGTGGCAACACCTTATCATTCACATACTAGTGGGAAAGTTGAGGTTTCCAACCGTGAAACAAAGATAATCCTTGCAAAGACTTTGAATGCATATAGAATGAATTGGTCTAGGAAATTGGATGATGCTTTGTGGGCATACGAGTTTGCTTACAAGACCAAAATAGGTATGTCACCATATCAACTTATGTCTTGAAAGTCATGTCAACTGCCAGTGGAGGTTGAGCATAAAGCCATACGGGCACTCAAGAAGTTAAACATGAATTGTTATGACGCATCCTATCAGTGTATCGGTCAGTTAAATGAGTTGGATGAGACTGTCCCAAAGATTATAAGAGTTCAACCTTGTACAAGGAAAAGATGGAGATGTGCTTTGACCGGAAGATTGAAAAGAGAGATTTTGCACCGGTAGATTTGGTTCTGTTATTCAGCACTAGACTTCGTTTGTTTATCGGCAAGCTAAAGTTAAATGGATGGGACCGTTTCAAGTTGTACAAGTGTTCCCACATGGTGCAAAAGAGCTTGAAAACCATGATGGCAAGAGGTTCAAGGCAAATGTTCAGCGTGTGAAAGCTTACTTGGGAACAGTAGAGGAGATTAAGGTTGTGGAAATTTGGAACCTTGGGGAAGTCTGATTAACCAAGGAACCTGCATTATTCCATGATGTTAAATCAAACGGATCATGGGAGGCAAACAATGAGGGTAACTTGATGAAGTTAGAGTAGTCAACTGACTTGCGTCATGCTGCAATTTTAAATCAGGCACTGGTTGGGAGGCAACCCAAGATTAACGTTTGCTGAACTGTGTAGGGATACCATGACAAAAAGGATGAACAAAATATGCAGGTGAAAGGAAAAGGATGACACTCCAATAGTTTTGAGAAACCACGATTTGGTTCATGGACTGTGAACTAGTTAAATGACCAGTGGACCAACTCATGGTTCTCAGCCCAATATCTCAAGCCTCGGACAAAATACCATGAATGACAAGATGATTCATACTTTTGGAAGATGGACCATGAGTCACTTGTGGTTTCTGGCAGCAAGTAAATAATAGTCTATGATCCACGAGTATATCAATGGCCAGTCATTTTGATTGATGAACCATTGTTTTACCCGTGGATCAAAGGTACCGTACGTGGCCGGGTGGATTTTCTTTAATTAGACTCGCCCTAACCCAGTTCCCTTTCCCCTTTTACCCAATAACCCTAAGCGGGTGCCGCCTCGATTTAAAAGGAAAAAGAATCAAATTCTCTCCTCTTTTTTATCTAATTACTCCCTCTATCACTCCTAATCAATCAAAAGTTCACCACCTAAATGTTTCAGCAAATCGATCACTCATTTGGTTCGGCAGGCACAGGATTATCGCAAGTACCAAAGTAGTCACTCTCTCTTCTTGTTGATCTATATAGAAGCTTTGATCAAGAAAAGGTAAACTTTAAATTCACCATTTAATTCAATTTCTTCTAAGACTGAAAGTGCCTAGGGTTCATGGTATATTGTGATTCAAAATTAAGGAACCCTAGTTATAGCTTTAAAGTGTATGTGATTGAATGTGAATGCAAGAATTTGGGAAATTGGTGAGGATAGTACTAAGGAGTGTAAAATGGTTGAAATATTGCAAAAGATGGAATTTTGAAAATAATTGCATGTTGTTTAGATTCTATGGTAGGATCTACTAAGCGTGGATTGATTCCAATTGTCGTAGATTCACCAGTGGAATTTTCTCAAAAGGGTAGTCCTCAAGTGAAGAATCACAAGTCATATGATAGACTCGTCGTTCAGAACCATTGGTGGTCAAGTGACTCGTGGAAATTTCTCAGAGAGGGCAACCTTTAGGTGACGAATCACGAGTAACAGGACAAATCCTTTGTTTAGATCCATTGACTATTAAGTGACTCATGAATGTGTGATAAAAAAATGCAGTTAAGCTTAACACAAAACCACTGATGGGTTCACTGGCCATGGTTTCATTCCACTGGTCGTTGACCAACCCATCGACTGTGTATGTACACTTGTACAAATTTTTTGTTTCTTTTCTTTTTGCTTGTTTGGATACTAAAGATTTCCCTCGCAGGTACCATGACTCTAAACAATTCCCTAAAGAACCCATAATAGTAGAAAGAAGAGAACGGGCTCATAAATTACAATGCCAACTTCTAGACGAGTCCTCTAAATATGAAAAAAGTGGATCCGAGATGATATACACCATAGAATCTAATATTGATATAGTGCATTAGACCATGAGCAAAAGGCATAGATGCAGGCACATAACACCTCTCCTCAGTCTGAACAAGGAGAGGGTGAGTCTGAATCTTCATCCAGTGAGAGTGGCAACAAAAATTCCGAGCCCGGTGATGCCACAACCTCATGAAGCAAAAATCACACGGGTTCTAGATTGGCCACTGGTAGTGCTAGTGCATCAGGAACAAAAAGGCCTTATATAACAGAGGTCCGTAATGATAACCTCATCCCCATTGTCCCAACTTTTAAAAAAAAGAACCTCAAGGTCTGAGAGAATATGAGATGGCTATAGAGGTAACTTCAAGATTATTTCATGAGTGGTTGACACTAAATGATTGAGGGTATACAAGTACAAGTATTATTTGAGGAGATTCTGATTCGGTCAGCAGCATTAGAGGATCTTGCAAACATCAAGGAATTGTATGATTATTATGGGTTTTTGTAACACCATGGAATTCGAACCAACTTTTTAACCTAGAAACTCTACAAAATTCTGAAATTCCAGGAATCACGAGTCAAGTCCACGAGCCTTAGATAGAATCATGAGTCATGGAAAGGACTTGTGAAACTAGTCCTATAGACTATCCTCAGGTCTGAGAACCATGAGTTGGGTCCATGAGTGTTGGACAGTTCTATAGGTCATAGAACGAGCTCGTGGAAATAGACTTGAGAGTTATCTTTTCCCTAGTGAACCATGAGTGGGTTCTACAGAACGTAGATGGTTTTAAGGACCGTGCTGTTAAATTGTGAATCATGATCAGCAGTTGAATATTTCAGCCAGGAACTACAAGAGGAAACCACGAGTCGTGGTTGAGTCTACTACTCGTGGATTGCACTCATGGAACCTGAAGCCGCAATTTTATGTTCTTTTTCTAAATTAAATCCCTGGGTTATTTTGGTAATTTCCCACCCTTTTAACTCTTAAGTGAGGTCATTTTGGACTCTTTTTGTAAGGTTTCATCCCTAATTCTCCTAAGTCCCCTCCCAAACTCTCATTCATCTTCTAAAAGTGGAAAGGGTCTCTCAAGCTTTAAGCTCCAAGTCTCCATCCCTCTAATCCTTGATTAAGAAAGCTTCAATTCAGGTATGTGAGTATTCAATAACGGATTCCTTTCACCCTTATGCCCAAAACCAATGATTTTACTTTGGATTTATGAAACTATGAAATTAGGGTTCTTACCCAATCTATGAAATTGCTTTGAAATCAGTTTACTAGCATCAATTAATGGTTTCTAATCCTTTACCCATGATTTATAGGAGATTTCTTAAGTGTTTTCAAAAGCCCATGCATTGAGAATGAATTCTAGCATAATTTCACCTAATTTCATGTTTTCAAGTAAAATTAGCATACATGATTTCAAGTATTCATGAAATTGCATGACTAATTCTCCAAGGTATGGATTTTATAAAAGAGTATGTTTTGAATTATAGGAATTCTAAGCTTTTAAGACTTATGATTTATGAATGGCATGACATCAGATATTTCCATATGCTTTTCGAACAGATATAACATCAGATATGTCCATGAGTTATGATCAGTTTGGCATTAGATATACCACCGTATATATATATGAGTTGTAGTATGTTTTTGGGAGTAGTATTTAGCATCGAGTTAGACGGGGTGAGAGTACCCTAAGTCCTAAAACTACGTGCCCCCATAGGTTTATTTAGCCCATCAGTTGGGCATCAGAAACTGTGATCACGCCAGTCATGCCTCTATACCCAAGCAAGGTATTTTGGGTCCTCTCAATGGGGTGTACACATCAAATTCAATGTAGCTCACATGGTCTATGTCGGTTATGAGAATCTCCCACAGAAATAGTTTCAAGCTTTTTAAATGTATTGACTCTTTGTCTTCAAACTTTAGAATTTTATTATTACTTATGGTTTCCATATGTATTTTAACTTATGATATTGCATTGAGTCTTTACATCGCATCTTTTAATATTGCAACATGATTTTAGTTTCAGGTACATTTAGCATGGTTTTACCGAGATTTTGCATATCTCGCATACTCAGTACATCCTATAGTACTAACGCATTTTCCAGCATTTTGTGATCAACATTGATCAGCAAAAGGCCTATATAAAGGGACCTTTTTGGCCGACTTTTTTTGAGTATATTTGGGCCAAAATGGGTCAAGAAAATTGGGCCAAAATTACCCTTTGCTTGGGCCTCAAAAGGGTTAAGTTTTGTGGCAGATTTTGGGCTTCTCTTGGGTCAAAATGTGGTCAATATTGATGGCTACCTTTTGTAGTTGTTTGGGCCAGATTTGGTTATGCTTTGATGGTCCAACTTTAAGCTTCATTTGGGCTACCATTAGGTCCAATAATACATGGTGTTGCTGCCCGTAATCGGCCCTCGGAACTTAGTTCGTTAGCGTGGGTAGGTGATGCACCTACTTGTCACCTAAGAGCTTAGATAAGTCGAGAAAGTACCTCACTTGTTTTATCTCATTTTCAAAACCCTCATCCTTATAATTTAACTTCACACTTATATACATTTGACCATTTCAAATTCTAGTTCAAAGTACCCCTTCACAATCTCGAGCTCAAATACCTTCGTCGATACTTACTTACTCACATAGGTTTTGAAAGGTACGGGGTGTTACATCCTTCCCGCCTAGAATCATTCGTCCTCGAATGAGGGTAATGCATATAGAGATCTAGTCCCTTAGTATTTTTTGAAATTTCGGCAGTGTTTCCTTTATAATTGGGACTATCCAAAAACCTGAAACTCAGCAAAAGTCCAGCATGATGTCTCACAAAGCGATACCACTATATACAATTAAATGTAATCAGTTTTACATGTTCAAACCTATTCATATTTGCATAGTAGGAAGAGTATCAATAACATAAGAATATGACTTACCTCTGTACTATCTTCAAGTCATAAATAACTGGGGATGCTTTTTCCTCATTTCTTCCTCGGCTTCCCACGTCATTTCCTCAATATTATTATTTCTCCACAACACCTTTACTGAGGCTACTTCTTTGGTTCTGAGCTTTCTAACTTGACGATCTAGGATAGAAATTGGTACTTCCTTATAGGATAAGTCTTCAGAAAGTTTAACATCTTTGATAAGCATAATACGTGAAGGATCTCCTATGCACCTTAATAGCATCGATACATGAAAATACAGGATGGACTGTCTCCAATTATGTGGGTAAATCTAGCTCATATGCCACATTTCCTACCTTCCTAATGATCCTGTATGGTCCAATATATCTTGGACTAAGCTTTCCCTTTTTACCAAATCGCATAACGCCTTTCATGGGCGAAACCATTAGGAAAACCCAATCACTAATATTAAATTCCAAATCTCGACGTCGCACATCTGCATATGATTTCTGCCTACTCTGGGTTGTTAGTAATCTTTCTCGGATTAGCTTCACCTTTTCCATTGCCTGATTAACTAGGTCTGGCCCTAATAATCCTGCTTCTCCAATTTTAAACCATCCAATCGGTGATCTACACTTTCGTCCATATAAAGCCTCATAAGGAGTCATTTGAATGCTTGCATGGAAGCTATTATTATAGGCAAACTCAATTAGTGGCAAATGGTCATCCCAACTCCCTTTAAAATCTAGTACACAAGCTCTTAGCATATCTTTGAGTGTTTGAATAGTGCGTTCAGCTTGTCCATCTGTCTGTGGATGAAAAGCTGTACTGAGTCTTATTTGAGTACCTAAGCCTCTCTGGAAAGACCTCCAGAAATTTGATGTAAACTGAGCACCCTTATCTGAAATAATGGAAAATGGGACACCATGAAGTCGAACTATTTCACTAATATACAACTTGGCATAATCTTCAGCAGTATAAGTTGTCCTGACTGGCAAAAAGTGAGCTGATTTTGTAAGTCTATCTACAATCACCCATATGGAATAATACTTTCGATAAGTACGGGGTAAGCCTATAATAAAGTCCATGTTGATCACCTCCCATTTCCAGGTAGGTATCACTATACTTTGAGTTAGACCTCCGGGTCTCTGGTGTTAAATTTTTACCTATTGACAATTCGGGCATTGGGCTACAAACTCTGCATTATTTCTCTTCATATTATTCCACCAATAAATCTGTCAAAGATCATGATACATCTTCGTCGCTCCGGATGGATTGAATAGCGGGAATAGTGAACTTCTGCCAAAATTTTCTCCCGAAGCTCCCCGACGTTAGGTACACATAGACGACCTTGATATCTCAGAACCCCATCTTCCTTAAGCTCTATTAGTGGTTGCTTCTGTTGTGGAATTTCCTCCCTCAATCTTACTAATTCTGGATCATCATATTGTCTTTCCTTTACCTCTGTCATAAGTGAGGATTCCGCTGTGCTTTGAATAACAACTCCCCCATTACCTTGGTCTAGTAGTCGAACCTACAAATTAGCTAACTGATGTAGTTCTCTTGTCATATCAATCTTTCTATTTTCCAAGTGGCTCAAGCTTCCCATGGATTTGCGGCTAAGTGCATCGACCACTACATTGGCCTTCCCTGGATGGTAGAAAATATCTACGTCATAATCCTTTAGTAACTCTAGCCACCTTCTTTGCCTTAGGTTTAAATCCTTCTGTTTGAATAAATACTGTAGACTTTTGTGGTCCGTAAACACGTCTACATGGACTCCAAACAAGTAATGGCACCAAATTTACAAGGCAAATATAACTGCTGCCAATTCAAGATCGTGAGTAGGGTAATTTTGTTCGTGCTTTCTTAGTTGTCTCGAGGCATAGGCAATAACTTTACCATGTTGCATTAAGACGCAGCCCAACCCAATCCTTGAATCATCACAATAAACAACATAACCTTCCGTGCCCTCTGGCAGAGTTAAGACAGGTGTTGAAGTAAGCCTGTCCTTCAACTCCTGAAAACTCTGCTCACATGCATCAGACCACTGGAACTTGGCAGCTTTATGAGTCAACTTTGTCAATGGTGCAGATATAGAAGAAAATCCTTCCACAAACTTTTGGTAATAACCTTCTAAGCCCAAAAAACTACGGATCTCTGTAGCATTCAAGGGCCTCGACCAATTCTTTACTGCTTTAATCTTTTGGCTGTCAACTTTAATACCTTCGTCTGTAATTATATGGCCAAGAAAAGCCACTGAAGTCAACCAAAACTCACATTTGGAGAACTTCACATATAATTTATGATTCTGAAGTGTTTGCAATACTGCACGTAAATGATCAGCATGTTTGGCTTTGGACCGCGAGTAAATAAGGATATCGTCAATAAATACGATCACGAATACATCTAGGAATGGCTTGAAGACACGATTCATTAGGTCCATAAAAGCTGCTGGGGCATTAGTAAGCCCAAAAGACATTACTAGAAATTCAAAGTGGCCATACCTTGTCCTAAAGGTTGTTTTTGGAACATCTACCCGTTTAACACGTAACTAGTGATACCCCGACCGCAAGTCAATCTTTGAAAAACATTTGGCACCTTGCAACTGATCAAAAAGGTCATCAATACTTGGAAGCGGATACTTATTCTTGATTGTAACTTTGTTCAATTTTCAGTAATCGATACACATTCTCAAGGACCCATCCTTCTTACGAACAAACAAAATAGGTGCGCCCCATGGCGATGTACTAGGCCTAATGAAACCTTTTTCGAGTAGATCCTTTAACTGTTCCTTTAACTCTCTTAATTCTGCAGGAGCCATCCTGTAAGGGGGAATTGATATTGGCTGAGTATCCGGGAGTAGGTCAATGGCAAACTCAATTTCCCTTTCTGGAGGGATTCCTGGAAGCTCATCCGGGAATACATCTAAAAAACTGACTCACCACGGGAACCGATTGAAGAGTCGCTGGTCCATCCTCTGTGCTTCTTACTTGGACTAAATGATAAATATAGCCTTTAGAAATCATTTTCTGGGCCTTAAGGTAGGAAATAAACCTACCCCTTGGCGTGGCAGCATTACCTTTCCACTCTAGGATTGTCTCTTCCGGAAAATGGAATTTGACAACCTTATTTCTACAATCGATATTAGCATAACATGCAGCTAACCAGTCCATGGCCATAATTACATCGAAGTCAGTCATATCTAATTCGATTAGATCAGCTGAAGTAGGGAGGTCATAAATCCACACGGCACAATCTCGATAAACTCGTCTAGCTATAATAGATTCACCAACGGGCATAGATACAACAAAGGGTCTAGGCAACAACTCAGGGCCTACCCCCAACTTACCAGAAACAAGCAGGGTAACATATGAAAGAGTAGAGCCAGGATCTATAAGTGCATAAACAGCATGAGTAAAAATAGTTAATATATACCTATAACAACATCAGGTAACGATTCCAAGTCCTGGCGACCGACTAGAGAATAAGTGCGATTCTGACCACCGCCTGAACTGGATGCTCCTCCTCCTCCTCTACCTCTACAATGACCTGGTGTTGCCTGTTGGCCTGTCCTAGGAGGACGAATAGTAGATGAAGAAGCTGCCATCGACCCTGTAGGCTGGGACATCTCACCCATACCTCTACTCGGACAGTCTCGTATAAAGTGACCAGGATTCCCACATGAATAACAAGTATCTGAACCTAGGCGACATATCCCAGGATGCTTCCTACCGCACTGAACACAAGGTGGCAAAGGTGGCCTCATCTGACCTGAATTCCCTTGGCGATAGGAACTGGATGCACCAGAACTGTGGCCTGGTCCAGTCTGAGAAAATCGATCATACCTCTGCCTTTGCAACTGATATGGGGCACCACTAGTAGGGTGGGGTGATCTCCTATTAAAATGTGGCCTAACATTACCTCGTGGCTCTACATAGGACCCAATAGATCTAGCCCTCTTATTCTGATCCCTTTCTCGGCTTTGGTTATCTCCAATTTGTACTTCAAGATCCTCTGCAGTCTGAGAAATAGCCTGTATCTTAGAAATGTTCATATCCTCTTGTGTGGATGCTATTGTTTATCCCTTAATCAATTCATCCTTAAGGCCACGCACATATCAATGAACTCTAGCTCGCATCGTACTCACAATATCGGGGGCATACCTGGCTAATGAATTAAACCTGAGGTTGTACTGTCGAACATTCATATTGCCCTGCCTAAGGGCTAGAAATTGATTAGGTCTTGACTGTCGAACCTCCTGTGGAAGATAGTGAGCTAGGAAGGCCTCTAAAAATTCCTCCCATTCAGCTGGGGGTGCATTTGATCCCCTAGACCGATCCCAAGCCTCAAACCATAAAATGGCCACATCTCGTAACCTGAAAGATGCAAACTCCACTACCTCCACTACTTTTGCATGCATGACTCAAAGTACTCGATAAGTCTGATCAATAAACTCCTGAGGATCCTCACGTGGGTGAGAGCCTGTAAATATAGGTGGACTTAGGCTGATAAACACTCGAGCCCTAGAACTTTCTGAGCCACCTGACCTAACACTCACTGATGCCCAAATTTGTTGTTGTTGTGTGGCTACCATCTGGGTCAATAATCGAACAGCACTCCTGATGTCCTGGTCCTCTGCTTCAGGTGGAGGAGCTACAGGTGCTGGTTCATCTCTAGCTATCTCAGATGCCACTGGAGTAGGTGGGGTCAGGGGTACTGGATCCCCTCTAGTCTCATCAGGTACTTGATGAACTGGGATCTCTGGTGTCGGTGATTCACTTTGAGCCTCAAATCTATCCAATCGGATAGGCGGGGAATGACTAGTACCTTCCCCCGTATCCGTGCCAACCTGTTGGCTACTTATTTTCTGGTCACAGGCATTTCTGTAAACAAGGAATAGAAAAACATGAATTAGACTTCAAACATCTTATGACCTCGCTCTATTGCACGATCTAGCAAATGAAAAAAGGATAACAATTCCTAAATGTCCCGTAGCCTCATGATTATAGGTATGGTGCACAACACACCTATAAGCAAGACTCTACTAGACACGGCTTGTAGACTCCGTGGGATTCGACGTACTCTGATACCAAGTTTGGCACACTCCAAACCATGGGAGGCATGACCGACACCCGGAGCCCCAAAAGGCCGAGGGTGCCAAAATAGAGTGTATCTCTGTTGAACCTATTGGGGGTCTGAGACCGACAAGGTCTCTAAGAATAACAATTTGAAATACTGAAAGCTCAATAGTAGGTAAGCAACTCAAGGCCGACAAGGCTATTATCATAGTAGATAGCTAATAACAAGGCCGACAAGGCCATACCCAATACTGATGTACATATACACGTCTACAAGCCTCTAGGAGTAAGTAAAATATCTCATATCCAGGACAGGGCCCTGGACTACCCATAAGCTGTACATATACATAACCTGGTCAAAATATAAGCTAGACCTCTGACTTGTCAGCTCTAGGAAGAATGGAGCTTACCAAAATGGCTGAACTCTGCAACTCCTACTGAAGAGGTCAATTTGGGTTTCTTTCTGGACCTGCGGCATAAATGCAGTGCCACCAGGCAATGGGGATGTCAGTACGACAATAATGTACTGGCATGTAAGGTAGAAACATAAAAGCAAGTCGCAAGTAGTAAATCTGAACAAGATATGATATGAAACTTGTAAACTGTAATTGGTAAGACTCGTTAAGCTCTTTCTCCTTTATTCTTTTTAGAATACAATACATTCATTAACCCATACCGCAACTCACTCTTTATAAACCACGTTGAACCACAATAGCACCTCGGTGCACCCTATATATAATAGCCTCATTATGGCAGTAGCGCCTCGGCGCACATTATGTATATATATATAATGGCATCAATATGGCAGTAGCACCTCGGTGCACACTATGTATATAATGGCCTCAATATGGCAGTAGCACCTCAGTACACACTATGTATATAATAGCCTCAATATGGCAGTAGCACCTCGGTGCACACTAACACACAAACCACACATAATAAGTGTATTACTAGATTGACCTTCAAAGCTATTCTTGTTATTTATGAAGGTTCCTTTAGATAAATTCTTTAGCCTTGGCTTACTAGGTGTTGGACTCAACATACCAAACACATATAAATGGGGATTTGACTTGCTAACTTTCCTTGTATACTTTCTAAATCTTGATTAGGGATCACACTACAAAGAAGAAACTTGACAAAAAGATAACTTACGTTTCGTGCAAAAAGAATCAGATATTTTATAAGAAGGCGACTTGAAACACAATAATGTATAACTTAGTTCCTTAAGACTTTTTGAGCTGCCAAATCAGCTCTCTTACAATAGAATACTCAAATTCCTTCTTTCGGAGATTTAGAATTCTATTTCTAGATTCATGCCGATAAGGAATAAAGAAGCCTTAACATACCTCGTTCCTTCCGAAGATTGCGCTTACCACAACTTGGACTTTCCTTTATTAAGTTAATCTACAACATAAGGGTATAATGAAGATAATATTAGCTCTTAAAGTTGATGCAACTTTCCCAAAACAGTAGCTAAACATTTCCCGGGCAGATTTACGTATTTTGCATTAATTAAAGGTGTATCGTCACACCTTTCTCCCCTATCTAATACACATCACACACACACCAACCTACTGCCTCCAACAATACAAAACACATAAAACAGCCCCTACACAACTCACCATGCCAAAATACAATAGCAACACATTGAACCCACGGCTTCCGATCGTCGTCCCGTGAGTTCTTAACAACAATTCAACAACAATTGTCCATCCGAACTTCAAGCCAAAAATATGATTATGGGCAGAGTACTTACCACACTTGAAGGGGTGTTTTTATACTCTTTTTATTGATGCCTTGAAAAGCTTAAGTACCCCCTACACATACAACAACAAGAGAAGAAGAAATCTCTTAATCGTTACATAATTTCTATGTGTTAAATCTTAAGAAAGGGGCTGCCATAGTTCATGTCTTTATTACCATAGGATATCCTAGCTATATGTAGTAGATTAATACCAATATAACAAGTGGTTTAACTCACCTTAAACTTGAATTAATCTTGATCTTCTTAGAACCCTAAAGGGAGAGAAGGGCTGCCAAAAAGGAAAGGAGATAAGAGAGAATTTTTCCAGCTTTTTGTGATCAACATTGATCAGCAAAAGGCCTATATAAAGGGACCTTTTTGGCCGACTTTTTTTGAGTATATTTGGGCCAAAATGGGTCAAGAAACTTGGGCCAAAATTACCCTTTTCTTGGGCCTCAAAAGGGTTAAGTTTTGTGGCTGATTTTGGGCTTCTCTTGGGTCAAAATGTGGTCAATATTGATGGCTACCTTTTGTAGTTGTTTGGGCCAGATTTGGTTGTGCTTTGATGGGCCAACTTTAAGCTTCATTTGGGCTACCATTAGGTCTAATAACACATGGTGTTGCTGCCCGTAATCGTCCCTCGGAACTTAGTTCGTTAGCGTGGGTAGGTGATGCACCTACTTGTCACCTAAGAGCTTCGATAAGTCGAGCAAGTACCTCACTTGTTTTATCTCATTTTCAAAACCCTCATTCTTATAATTTAACTTAACACTTATATACATTTGACCATTTCAAATTCTATTCCAAAGTACCCCTTCACAATCTCGAGCTCAAATACCTTCGTCGATACTTACTTACTCACATAGGTTTTGAAATGTACGGGGTGTTACAATAAGTATCCCATTCCTAGGATTGATGACTTGTTCGATATGCTTCAGGGTGCCAGTTATTTCTCCATAATCGACCTTAGATGCGGTTACCATCATCTCCTTGTTCCAGAGTGTGACATTCCAAAGACATCCTTCAAAACTCAGTATGGTCATTATGAATTTGTGGTTATGTCTTTTGGACTAACTAATGCCCCTGCAGCCTTTATGGACTTGATGAATTGTGTGTTCAAATAGTATTTGGATATCTTTGTGATTATTTTTATTGGTGATATCCTTATCTACTGTCACGACCTGATTTCTTGATAATGATGGCACCTACATCTCCTAGTAGGCAAACTAATTCTCGTAGACCGGAACGGTTACTAATGGGCTACTATCTAATAAAAAATATGGAAGAATCATAATATAAGCGTATACAAGGGAAATAAGATGAAGAAACAAGCATCAAAAGTGCGTAAGCGGAAGTCAAACCAAACCCAAAACCTGATATCATAGTATAAGATCTGAAACTACATCAATAGAGTACAAAGGATCCAAAATAATATATACATATCTGTCTTCGAATAACAAAGAGAGTACAAGATACAAAGGATGAGCTAAAAGCTAAGCCCGACCATCAAGAGCTAACCCTCAGCCTCGAATGGTCGAAAAGATCAGCCCGCATAAGTCTTCAATGGATCAACGGCGATGGCCACAATAGGATCTGCACTAGAAAGATACAAAGTGTAGTATGAGCACCAATTTCTAAGCAACGTGTTCCCAATAGGTGTCATAGGCCGACTGGGTTCATATAAGATATAAAATCAATACGATAGAGGAAAGATACAAGTAGTCACAGAAACAACGAACAAGCACATGAAGCCTAGCACAAAAAGGATACAAGGAGAAACAATCATGCTAGGCTAGCTAATAAAAATACATATCTCATCAACACAGGTCAAGGACGGAAAGAAATGCACTTGGGGCCCATGAAATAACAATATATATAAAAAGAGTTAAAGAAGAAGGTGGTATACCTTAACCTTAAATAAAAAGGGAAGGAGGAAAGGAACAATAACGATAACATGCTCAAAAAAAAAGACTAACAACAAAGTCATACTAGTAAAAACATAATCAGGATCATTATTACGATAGAATAATAATGAATAAAAGTCTACCTATAGTCCCACGGGCACCCATTCACCGAGGAAAACATACAAGTGAAAATAAAACCTTCGGAATCCCATACTACTAGAGTGTACACTGGGCAAAAAACAAACAAGGGTGGATCCAAACATAATATGCATGACGTGATATGATATGCCAAAACCAAGTGATAGTAATATTATATATTATCTCCTCCGGTACCTAAAAGGCCCAATAAAAGCAGGATCCATGCAAGGGATTCCCCTGGGTACCTCAACTCCATCGTACACCCGTCCTCCGATCACCCTCGGCCCGTAGTTCTTGGTTTGTAATGGCAAGGTCCATGGAGGTCTACTCGTAGACCAAATACTAAAACTCAAGCCTCGATATAACAATTTGGAGTGCAACCGAATCCAAACTAGTAACAAAATCTCGAGAATGCATGCCTGGAGTTTATCCAGGTCTAAATAAGTGAAATAAGTCTCAAAAACCTCATCATGGGTGCTCAAACATAACCGGGTCTAAAACAGTAGTAAAACCTATATGTTGCTCAGTTCGATCGAGTCTAGTATCATTTCAGATAAATAGGAAATCCATTCTAGCACTATGGCCTAGCCGAGATTAGTATAAGTATGGTAACATTGGTTAAAATCATCCTTTTTAATTCTTTCTTACCCCAAGAGATCCATGAAAACAATTCCAACCTTTATTAACTATTTTTACCAAAAATGGGCCTCTGGGCCACGCAAGGTTTAAAAAATCATCAATAGTAGGCCCGAAGACAAAATCATAGTAAAACATATGAAAACCTCCTTGTATGAATGATAATGGCATGCTCAATCACAAATAGTAGCCCAATGGCTCACAATCAACCTATCGGCTCTACACAGGCTCTAATCGTTCTACAACACACATAGCCAGCTCTACAATGAATATCGATGTTTGGGACTCACAAACATTCCAAAATAACCCACCATATATAGTTTAGAGTCAAATACAAGTCCACATAGGACCACAAGGGTGATACTATCAACAACAATGAATACTACAATCATCAGAGTGTAAATAAGTCAGGCAGGAAGAAGCGGACAAGGTCTGGGGTACCAAGCTAATAAACCCAACCCAAGAATGCTAATTAGTACAATTATATCTTATATATGAGAAGTATAAAAGGGTTAAACCTTAATGTACCTATCATACGATGACAAGTTGCTAGAACAATGATTTCCAAACCCGAACCACTCCGAGAAGCTCCGAAACAAAATCAAACTCAAATTCAGGCTTGAATAACTTGACGTAGATAATAATTTTTTTTTGATGACTGAATATCACGTGCAAATATATTTTCCACCAAAACTCTCTTATGCGTTCTAAATAATGACATAAAGTAGCATCTGGATGTTGATTGGTAAGAAGCAAAAGAGTGGAAAGATGTTGAATGTTGATAACTTACTTGAATCAATTGAATTTTAAAATGCAAAGTCACATTTAAAAATTATAGTTGGTACAAAACATGGCAAATCATACAGCTAAGCCCACCACGTGCCTTATTATTCCTTTTTGTTGTCCACTCCCACCACTTTCACGTGGAAGTGGAGTGGCAACACCCAAATTGATATTATCCCAAAATGTATGTACTCGGATATTGCTTAGGTTCGTGGTAAAATAAATATAACTTTTTGAATAATAAATAGAAAATTATTTCAAATAAAACCTACTATATTATAATAATAATAATTTCCAACATAACTAAGTGTACTATCTCTATTAAAATATTAATAAATTATAAAACTCTTATAAAATAAATACATACCCAAATGTATCATAACAAAAGTATTTTTCCATATATTTAAAACATTTTTGAAAAATAAAACTTTTTACCGAATTCAGTTTCCAAATAAAATATTTTCAAATACGCGAGCTGTTAATAAAATTCTCAAATTTAGGCTCGCAAGCATTTGATACAGGACGAAGTTTAAGGTCATACGATCGCAAATCACTATCACACGATTTTGATAACTCAACTCATAAAGACAAAACGAATGGCCAGGGCACCGAACCACCAGTCCCAGCAAGCCAAAAATGACTTGGGGCTGCTACAGGTAAGCTCTAACAGTACAAGAAAAGTGTAAATTTGGGAATGACCTAAAGGGTCATTACATCATCCACTACTAAAAAGGACTTTCGTCCTCGAAAGTCAAGGACCAGGAAGTACCTAAAGGCTCAAACAGTTGTGGATACTAATCCTGCATATCTCTCTCAGTCTCCCAGGTAGCCTCCTCAACTGGACAGTGCCTCCACTGAACCTTAACAACTAGAATCTTCTTGGACCTCAATCTCCTGACATCTCTGGCCGAAATAGCTACCGGCTCTTTAACAAAGGCTAAACTCTCATCCAACTAAAGTGAATCCCACTGTAATACATGAGACTCATCTAGAAAATACCGTTGTAACATCGATACATGGAAAATTGAGTGCATAGTTGAAAACATTAGAGGAAAACTGAATATGTAGGCAACGCTACCAACCCTTTAAAGAATCTCAAACGGCCCAATCTACCTAGGTCTAAGCTTGCCCTTTCGACTCTATCTCATCATGCCCTTTATGGGAAATACACGGAGGAATACTAAATCACCAACACTGAACTCCAAGTCAAGAAGTCTACGTATAGCATAGCTCTTTTGCCTACTCTGAGCTGTTCGAAGTCTATCCTGAATCACTCGAACTCAGTCTGCAGAATCTCAAAGCAAATCTATACTCTATGGCCTAGACTCTAAGCCATCAAACCAACTAATCAGCGATCTACAATTCCTACTATACAATGCCTCGAAAGGTGGCATGCCAATACTCAAGTGAAAACTATTATTATAAGAAAACTCAGGCAAAGGCATAAAATGATCCCAAGAACCTTTAAAATCAAGAACACAGGCCTGAAGCATGTCCTCCAAGACCTGGAGTGGCCATCTATCTGAGAGTGGAATGTAGTACTCAGCTGAACCTCTGTACCAAAGTATAGATGAATAGCCCTCCAGAACTGAGATGTGAACTGAGTGTCGTGGTCTGAAATGATAGAAGCTGGGACCCCGTGCAATTGAACAACCTCAGGAAGGTAAATCTGAGCTAACCTCTCTGCACTGTAAGTAGTCTGAACCGGCAAGAAGTGCGTTGACTTAGTCAACCGATCAACAATCACCCAAATGGAGTTAAAACCCCTAGAAGTATGAGGCAATCCAACTAAGAAATCCATAGTGATCCCTTCCCAGTTCAACTCAGGAATCGGAAGTCGCTGCATCAAACCACCAAGTCTCATGTGCTCGAACTTCATTTGCTGATAGTTCAAGCACCAAGATATGAACTATGCTATGTCGCACTTCATACCACTCCACTACTAAAGCTTCCTCAAACCTCTGTACATCTTGGCTATGCCAAGTTGGATGGAATACCTAGAACAATGTGCCTCACAGAGAATCAACTGAATCAAATCCCTAACTCTCATAACACAAAGTCGACTATGAAACCTCAGTACCCCATCTGAATCTTGAGTAGCCTGACTGGCCTCACCCTGTACAACCTAATTACGAAGGTCACACAACCACTGATCTTCAAATTGATGGCTCTGAATCTGATCAATCAAGGTAGAACAAACCTCTACATTGGTGAGAACTCTACTAGGATCCGGCAAGTCAAGCCTACCCAAACTCTTAGCCAAGGACTAGATGTCCAAGGCCAACGGCCACTATGAAACCAAAATTGAAGCTAGGATACCTATACTCACCGCCTTCCAGCTCAAGGCATCCACTACCATGTTTGCCTTTCCTGGATGATACAGAATAGTAAAGTTATAGACCTTCAGTAGTTGGATCCATATCCTCTTCCTCGAGTTCAGCTCTCGCTGACTCATAATGTACTGAAGACTATAGTGATCAGTGAAGATCTCATAGTGAATCCTATATAGGTAGTGCCTCCAAATCTTTAGCACAAAAAGTAACGTCGCCAACTCCAAGTCATGAGTGGGGTAGTTGCGCTCGTGAACCTTCAAATACCTTGACGCATATGCAATCACGCGAACCTATTGCATTAACACACAACCAAGACCAATCCCTGAAGCATCACAATATACCAAGAAAGTCTGACCCTCAACTACTAAAGTCAATATAGTAGCTGAAGTCAATAAGGCCTTCAGCCTCTAAAAGCTATCCTCACATTGATCCGACCACTGAAATGGGACATCACTCCTAGTTAGTCTAGTCAGAGGTTCTGCAATGGAAGAAAACACCTCAATGAACCTCATGTAGTACCCTGCTAACCCTATAAAGTTGTGAACCTTGGTAGAAGTAGTAGGTCTCGGCCAATCACAAGCAGCTAAAATCTTACCCAGGTCCACTCTAATCCAATCCTTGGACACCACGTGTCCTAGGAATGCAACTGACTCAAGCCAATACTCGCACTTTGAGAACTTGGCATAAAGCCGGTGATCTCTCAAAGTCTAGAGTATAATCCTCAAGTGTTTCTCATGCTCATCTCTACTTCGCGAGTAAACAAAGATTTCATCTATGAAAACTATCATAAATGAGTCCAAATATGGGCCAAGCATCTTGTGCATCAAGTTTATAAAAGCTACGGGGTTATTAGTAAACCTAAAAGACATCACCAGGAATTCATAGTAGCCATAACGTGTCCTGAATACTGTCTTAGGGATGTCATCTGCCCTAACCCTCAACTGGTGTTAGCCTGACCTCAAATTTGCTTTGAAAACACAGTTGAACCGTGAAGCTTATCAAACAAATCATCTATGCACGGCATCGAATACCCATTCCTCACAGTCACCCTATTTAATTTTCAATAATCAATACATATCTGCATAGACCCATCCTTTTTTTTCACAAATAGAAAATGAGCACCTCATGGAGATAAACTCGGCCTAATGAAACCCTTAGCTAACAAGTCCTAGAGATTCTCCTTCAGATCTTTCAACTCAACTAGAGCCATACGGTAAGGATAAATTAAAATTGGCCTGGTGTCTGGCTCTAACTCAATAGTAAAGTCAATATCTCTCTCTGGTGAAGGGCCTGGCTGGTCGGTAGGGAACACATCTAGAAAATCTCTAACAACAGGAACCGACTTAGGGGAAGAAGGGTTGGCACTAGCATCTCAGATAAATGCTAAATACGCCAAACACCCATGGGAAATCAAATTCCTAGCTTGAAGATAAGAGATGATCCTAGATGGTGCGCGGCTGACAAAAACCTGCCACACAATCGAGGATGCACCGGGAATGGCTATGGTAATGGGCTTTGCATAACAATACAAAATTGCACGATGAGGGGATAACCATTCTATTCCCAGAATGACATAAAAGTCTAACATACCAAGAATCATCAAATCACCCCAAGTCTCAATATTTCCAATGGAAATCATACAAGATCTCACAATCTGATCCGTTACAAATTAATCTCCTACTGGGTCAAAACAGATACATGTACAAATAATGGCTCACTAGGCAACCCCAAACAAGGCAAATAGTAGGCAGAAACATATGAGCAAGTAGAGCCAGGATCAAATAAAGTCAACATTGACTAACGACATACATAAATAATATATATGATCACAACATTCGAGTCCTCTGCCTTCGGTCTCCCAGGGATAGCATAAAATTGATGACGGATACCTCTTGATCGATCGCCACCCCTACCACCTATACTGCCATACTGGGAACCACCTCTAGCTTGACCACCACCTCCTATAGCCGGTGGATAAACTGCATGGATAGTCTGAGCCAGCTAAGTGGCTGGCTGAACTGTACCGCGCTGGGGGAAATCTATAGTAAAGTGCCCAATAACTCTACACTCAAAACATTCCCCTGATGGCCTAAACTATTAAGACAAACTAGCTGAACCTGTATGGCCACCACGGTCTGATTCCCTAGAAGATGCACCGCTGCAAGATTGACCACAATAGCCCTGTTGGCTACTCTAGCCCTGCTCAAACTAAGACCCACCAGAAGACTGAAGCAAAGCCTAAACCGGTCGACTAGACTTACCTTGGTTCAGCTATTGCTGATAGCCTTGGCCTTACTGGAATGAATCTCAATGATGTTGAGGCCTTTTATCTCTGGCCTCAGAGTCATGATGATGCAAATCTTATACGGTACGACATAGTATGCAATATCCTGGAATGATCAATCACTAGCAACCAATATTTAGCTGGCTCTCTGAACTCTATCCGTAATCCCTAAGTAAACCTACAGACTCTGTCGAGATCGGTAGGCATGATCATAGCCCCAAATGGAGTAAGCTTGTGGAAACAAGTCTCATACTACGATACGGTCATAGAAACCTGCATAAGTCTGGTGAACTCTTCCCTACAATGCTCTCTATTGATCTATGGGAAGAACATAGCCATAAAGGCCTCATAGAATTCTGACTAAGACAACGGAGGAGACGAAGATGGTCTACAAGCAACTTGGCCCCTCCACCATAACTTAGCTGGGCCCTTTAGCTATTAAGTGGTATACCCAACTTTGTGAGTCTCCAATAAACCCAAATGGTATAGCATCTCCTCACAAGTAGTAATGAAATCACGTGGACCCTGATCAGAAGTACCAATGAACCTTGGAGGTTCCAATCTCAAAAACCTACGCAATGCCTTCTACTCTGCCACTGTCATAGCGGGGTGAGGAGTATGAGGTTGTGAAACAGATGGAATCAGAATAACCTCAACATGGGGAGCTGTAGTAGAAGGTTGCACTGCTAAACTATGTGCACCCATGTCTTCCCCCGAGCGGATGTCTATACTACCCAGCAGGCTGATCCCCGATCATACCCAGTAGTTGTAGAAGCAGACCTTGAATGTCTGAAGACTGAGCTGGGGCTAATGCTTGCACTGAAGCTAATACTGGAGCTGGCACTGGATTTGGTGGCACCTGGTCTATCCCCTGGTCCATATGCGGCTGCTTGGGAATAATCTCAAGCTCACACTCGGGCTTAAGCTCAACATTAGGTTCTCTAACTGGTACCTTTGCTAGGGCACATCCCCTAGCTCTACCTCTATGACCTCCCCGACCCCTATCTAGAGTCAAAGGTGCTGGAGTCAAAGGCTCGCCCCCTCCTGATGTCGATGCTCTCATATGAACCATCTGCAGGAGAATGAACTAGAATAAGTGAGATTTCAGGAAACCATCAAGCACAATAAACATGATACATATGTAATAAGAAGTTCATATTTCCTAAGATGCCACTGTAGCCCCCCAAAGATTGAGTATAGACGTCTCTGCCCCAATCTGCAGGAATTTACTAGACATTTGATCTTATACCGATAACACCAGTGAACCTAGGGTCTGATACAAAACTATCACTACCCAATTTCCCAATCATTATGGCACCTATAACCCCCCAGTAGGTGAACTAATCCACATAACATAAAATGGTTAGTAATGAAATACTATCTAACAAGCAAGCGGAAGAAGCATAATATAAGTGGATACAAGGGAAATAAGATAAACAAACAAGCATTATAAGTGCCTAAGTAGAAGTCAAACCAAACCCAAAACCTAATATCATAGTATAAGAGCCGAAACTACATCAACAGAGTACAAAAGATCCAAAATAATATATATATATATATATATATATATATATATATTTGTCTCTAAATAACAAATAGAGTTCAAGATACAAAGGATGAGCTAAAAGCTAAGCCCGACCGTCAAGAGCTCACCCTCAGCCTCTAATGGTCCAAAAGATCAGCCTGCACGAGTCACCCTCGGCCCATAGATCTTGTTCCAGAATGGCAGGGTCCATGTAGGTCTACTCATAGACCATATATTAAAACTCAAGCCTCGATATAATAGTCCAAACTAGAAACCAAATCTCGAGAATGCGTGTATGGATTCTATCCAGGTCTAAATTAGTGGAATAAGTCTAAAAACTCCTATCAAGGGTGCCCGAACAAAACTGTGTCTAAAACAGTAGTAAAACCAATTTGTTGCTCGGTCTGACTAAGTTTAATATCATTTCAAATTAATAGGAAATCCATTCTAGAACTACAGCCCAACCGAGACTAGTATAAGTATGGAAATAGTGGTGAAAATCATCATTTTTAATTCTTTCTTATCCCAAGAAGATCCATGAAAAGAATTCCAACCTTTATTAAATATTTTTACCGAAAATAGGCCTCTACGGCCATGCAGGGTTTAGAAAATCATCAATAGTAGGCCTGAATCCAAAACCATAGTAAAACATGTGAAAACCTCTTTGTATGCATGATAATGGCATGCTCAATAACAAACAGTATCCCAACGGCTCACAATCAACCTATCGGTCCTACACAGGCTCAAATTGCTCTATAGCACACATAGCCAGCTCTAAAATAAATATAGATGTTTGGGACTCATGGACATTCCAAAATAACCCATTATCTACGATCCAGAGTCAAATGCAAGGACACACAGGACCACAAGAGTAATACTATCAACTACAACGAATACTACAATCATCAAAGTAAAAAGAAGTCGGACAGGAAGAAGCGGACAAGGTCTGGGGTACCAAGCTAATAAATCAAACCAAAGGATGATAATTAGTACAATAATATATTATATATACAAAGTATAAAAGGGTTAAATGATAACCAACCTATCATCAAATGACAAACTTCTAGAACGACGATGTCCAAGCCCGAACCGCTCTGAGAAGTTCTGAAATGAAATCAAAATCAAATTCGGGCTTGAATAACTTGACGTAGATAATCAATTTTCTTTTGATGATCGAATATTGTGTGGAAATATATTTTCCACCAAAACTCTCTTATGCGTTCAAAATAATGGCATAAAGTAGCATTTGGAAGTTGGTTGGTAAGAAGTAAAAGAGTGGAAATATGTTGAATGTTGATAACTTACTTGAATCAATTGAATTTTAAAAGGAAAAGTTACATTTAACAATTATAGTTAGTACAAAACATGGTACGTCATACAACTAAGCCCACCACGTAGCTTATTATTTGTTTTGCTGCCCACTCCTACCACTTCCACGTGGAAATAGAATGACAACACCCAAATTGATATTATCCCGAAACGTATGTACTCGGATATTGCATAGGTTCATCGTAAAATAAATATAACTTTTTGAATATATCATAATAAATAGAAAATTATTTTAAATAAAACTTACTATATTATAATAATAGCTTTCGACATAATTAAATTTACTATCTCTGTTAAAATATTAATAAATTATAAAACTCTTATAAAATAAATACATACCCAAATATATCATAACAAAAGTATTTTTTTCATAAATATTTAAAATATTTTTAGAAAAATAAAACTTTTTACCAAATTCAACAACCAAATAAAATATTTTTAAATACGCACGGTGTTAATAAAATTCTCAAATTTAGGCTCGCAAGTAATTGATACGGGATGAAGGTTAAGGTCATACGATTGCAAATCACTATCGCACGATTTCGATAACTCAACTCTTAAGACTCAGCTCTAAAATAGGGAAACTGCCATAAAGACCAAACGAATGGCCAGGACATCGAACCACCAATCTCATCAAGCCAAAAATGACTTGGGGATGCTACATGCAAGTTCTAACAATACAACAAAAGCATAAACATAGGAATGACAAGAGAAGTCATTACATCTACTCTCGGAGTGAGGATGAGCATGCGGAACATTTGAGAGTTAAGTTGCAAACTCTCAAGGATCGTCAGTTATTTGCTAAGTTCAGTAAGTATGAATTCTGGATACAGTCTATTGCTTTTGTGGGTCATATTGTTACTAGAGATGGTATTCGAGTTGATTCGCAGAAAATAGAGGCAGTGAAGAACTGGCCTAGACCTACTTCCCCATCTGATATTAGGAGCTTTTTGGATTTGGCTGGTACTACAGGGGATTTGTGGAAGGGTTTTCTTCCATAGCTGCCCCATTGACCAATTTGACTCAGAAAAAGGTTAAGTTTAAGTGGTCTGATGAGTGTGAGAAGAACTTCTAGAAATTGAAGGCTAGGTTAACTAAAACTCTAGTTTTGGCTCTACTCGAGGGCTTAGATGGTTTACTTGTGTATTGTGATACTTCTAGAATTGGTTTTGGTTGTGTTTTGATGCAGTGTAGCAAGGTGATTTCTTATGCTTCTAGGCATATTAAGACTCATGAGAAAAATTACCCAACTCATTATCTTGAGTTAGCAGTGGTGATTTTTTCTTTGAAGATTTGGAGGCACTTGTATGATGTCCATGTGGATGTGTTTACTGACCAAAAGAGCCTTCAATATGTGTTCACTCAAAAGGAATTGATTCTTCATCAAAAGAGATAGCTTGATCTTCTTAAGGATTATGATATGAGTGTACTTTACCATCTGGGTAAGGCCAATATAGTTGCTGATGCACTTAGTAGATTGTCTATAGGGAGCATGTCTTCGATTGAGAACAAAAAGAAGGAATTGGCTAAGGATTTTCATAGACTTTCTCTATTGGGAGTCCGCTTTATAGATTCATCGGATGGTAGTGTTATTGTTCAAAATGGGTCTGAATCATCCTTGGTAGTGGAAGTGAAGGAGAAGTAAGATAGTGATACTATTATGCATCAGTTGAAGGGTGCAGTCCATCAACAAAGGGTAGAGGTTTTCTCCCAAAGAGGAGATGGCGTACTTTGATATCAAGGATGATTGTGTGTTCCTGATGTGGATGGATTAAGACAGTGGATTTTGACTGAGGCTCACAATTTCTGGTATTCAATTTATCTCGATGCCACAAAGATGTACTGTGACCTATGGGAAGTCTATTAGTGGAATGGCGTATTGAGGGACATAGCAGATTTTGTGGCTAAGTATTCCAATTGTCAACAAGTGAAGGTAGAACATTAGCGACTGGGTGACATGACTTAGGATATTGATCTTCCTACTTGGAAGTAGGAAGCGATCAATATGGACTTCATTATAGGCTTACCTCATACTCGCAGGCATCATGATTCTATTTGGGTGATTATCGAAAGGATGTGTACATCATACCACTTCTTGGCTATTAAGACTACTAATTGAGTAGAGGATTATGCTAGACTCTACATCCGTGAGATGGTCGAATTCCATGGTGTTCCATTGTCTATCATTTCAGATAGGGGTACTCAGTTCACATCTCAGTTTTTGAGATCATTTTAGAAGGGCCTTGGTACTTAGGTGAGACTTAACATAGCTTTTCACCCACAAATGGATGGCCAGGCCGAGCATACTATTCACACCTTGGAGGAAATGTTAAGAGCTTGTATGATTGATTTCAAAGGTAATTGAGATGATCACTTACCTCTTATTGAGTTTGCCTACAATAACAACTTCCATATTAGAATCCAGATGGTTCCTTATGAGGCAATTTATGGGAGAAGGTGTAGATCTCCTATTGGTTGGTTTGAGGTAGGTGAAACAACTTTGATTGGTGTAGATTCAGTTCATGACACTATGGAGAAAGTTCAGATTATTGGGGAGATATTGAAGATCACTCAGAGCCAACAAAAATCATATGCAGATGTGAGAAGAAGAGAACTGGAGTTTGAGATTGATGATTGGGTATTTCTGAAGGTGTCACCCATGAAGGGTGTGATGAGGTTCGGTAAGAAGGGGAAACTTAGTCCTCGGTATGTAGGTCCCTAGAGGATTTTGAGTAGAGTTTGTAGTGTTTCTTATGAGTTGGAGTTGCTAGCCGATCTAGAAGGGGTTCATCCTATTTTCCATGTTTTCTTGTTTAAGAAGTGTGTTGGTGATCCAACTTTTATTGTACCCTTGGAGGATGTGAGTGTGAAGGATAACCTAACTTATGAAGAAGTTCCTGTTAAGATCCTTGATCGTCAGATTTGGAGGTTGAGGAACAAAGAAGTCGCTTTGATGAAAGTCCTTTGGACAAACCAGCTAGTTGAGGGAGCTACTTTGGTAGCAGAAGCAGCCATGAAAGCCGAGTACCCTCATCTGTTTCCTTTCGATCCAGTTTCAGCTTGAGGTAATAGTTTTCTTCTTAGTATGTCTTTCCGATTCTATTCCATCAGTTTTCCTCATGATCCTAGCATGTACTCATGTTTTTCGAAGTTAGTTCAATCATGTTTTTAAATTAAAGCTCAGTTTTAATGCTCATTCTTTAGTTTTCATGTTCGTTTGCTGGTTGGGTTGTTTTCTCTTCAGTTTTCCTTACTTATTCTTCATTCGAGGATGAATGATCCAAAGGGGGAGATATTGTAACACCTTAGAATTCGAACCAGCTTTTAAACCCCGAAACTCTGCAAAATTCTGAACTTCCAAGAATCATGAGTCAAGTCCATGACCCATGGATGGAACCATAAGTGGAACGGACTCGTGAAACCACTCCTGCATATCATTCTCAGGTTTGATAACCACGAGTTGGGTCTATGAGTCATGGAAAGTTCCATGGGTCATAGAACCAACTCATGGAAATAAACCTGATGGTTGTCTTTTCCCCAGTGAACCACGAGTGGATTCTACGGATTGTAGATGGTTCTACGAGTCATACTATTAACTCGTGAATCATGATCCACCGTTGAACATTTCAGCCAGAAACTATGAGAGGAAAGCACGAGTCGTGGTTGAGTTTACGACTTGTGAATTACACTCGTGGAACCTGAAGTCGCAGTTTTAAATTATTTTTCTAAATTAAATTCCTGGGTTATTTTGGTAATTTCCCACCCTTTTAACTCTCAAGTGAGGTCGTTTTGTACTATTTTAGTAGGGTTTCATCCCTAATTAGCCTAAGTCCCCTCCCAAACTCTCATTCATCTTCTAAAAGTGGAAAGAGTCTCTCAAGCTTAAAGCTCCAAGTCTCCGTCCTTCTCATCCTTGATTAAGAAAACTTCAATTCAGGTATGTGGGTATTCAATAGGGGATACCTTTCACCCTAGTGCCCAAAACCCATTATTTTACTTTGGATTTATGAAACTATAAAATTAGGTTACTTACCCAATCTATGAAATTGCATTGATATAAGTTTACTAGCTTCAATTAATGGTTTCTAATCCTTTACCCATGATTTATATGTGATTTCTTAAGTGTTTTCAAAAGCTCATTCATTGAGAATGAATTCTATCATGATTTCACCCAATTGCATATTTTCAGGTAAAATTAGCATACATGACTTAATGTATTTATGAAATTGCATACTTAATTCTCCAAGCTATGGATTTTAGAAAAGAGTATGTTTTGAATTATTGCTAGGCTAAGCTTTTAATACTTATGATTTATGAATGGCATGACATCAGATATGTCCATATGTTTTTTGAACAGATTTGACATATGATATGTTCATATGCTTTTCGAACAGATTTGACATCAGATATGTCCATGAGTTATGATCAGTTTGGCATCAGATATGACACCATATATATGAGCTATAGTATGTTTATGGGAATAGTATTAGGCACCGAGTTGGAGAGGGTGAGAGTACCCTAAGTTCTAAAACTACATGCCCCCGTAGGTTCATTTAGCCCCTCAGTTGGGCATCAAAAATTATAATCACGCCAGTCTTGCCTCTATACCCTGGAAACGTATATTGGGTCCTCTCGATGGGGCGTATACATTAAATTCCATGTAGCTCATATGGTGTATGTCGGCTATGAGAATCTACTACAGAAATACTTTCAAGCATTTAAATTTTATTAACTCTTTGTCTTCAGACTTCAGAATTTCTATTATTATTTATGGTTTCCAGATGTGTTTTAGCTTATCATATTGTATTGAGTCTTTACATCGCAGCTTTTACTATTATAGAATGATTTAGTTTCAGGTATATTTAGCATGCTTTTACCCAAATTTTCATAGCTCACATAATCACTACACCTTATAGTACTGACGCATATTTTGTGTTGCATCCTATTATGATGCATATTCAGGCTCTCAATCTCAGACTCATAGTTAGAGGTTAGTAGGTATCCCATCTTCGAGTGGTGAGTCCTCATCATTCAAGAACTAGTATCAGCTTAGCTATTTTTATGGTCTTCTTCTTAGTATTTGGATTTAGCTGGCGTCTTGTCCTAGCAACTCATTATCCAGTTTAGAGGCTTTTCAGACATAGTTGGAGATTCTGTATTTGAGGTTTTAGATTCTGTTATTTTTAGACCTTGATTTATTGATGGTTCAGTTTGCTTATCTCTTTAGTTTATTGCTTCCGCTAAGTCAAAAGGGTTAAATTGGGACAACTTGTGGTTCTGAGTCCCGTATTACATCTAGGGGATAGCCTCGGGGCATGACAGTTTTGTTGGATGAGTTAGAAGGGCAGACCTTACAACCCGGTACATGTTCGGGAGTTTTATGCTGCGTATGCAGCCACTTTGCTAAATTCTTATGACAAAGAGAAGGATGCGAAAAAGTTGCCACCCTCAGATAGATTGTATGTAAGAGGGACCTCAGTTTATATTTCAGAGTGCACTATACAATGCTTTATTTACAGACCAAATTATGAAGCATCGGTCGCGCAACCAGACCTTGATTTCAGATTAGGGTAGCACAACAATAAGAACACTCCTCTTACTTGGCTTTCCTTGATTATTACTGATAGAAACCCACCTTGGTTGACTACCAAATCACTGAGTATCACAAAGGGATCTCTGAGTATGGCGATAAAGTTTTGGTGGTCCAATGGTATGCTACAGATTGGTTACTATAAATTTAGATAATGCATTGACTCCGAATCAGGTGATCTTAGTTGCTGCCATCATGTCCCGATTTGACATTATTATTGCCTGCATCATCGCAAAAAAGCTTAAGAAGAGAGGGTTGAAGAGCTCCACTTCTATTCCTTTTCCTTGCCTAGTCACTAAGCTATGCCAGCCAGTTGGAATACCCATATATATAGGTATTTATAGGACACTTCAGGCTATAAGCTTCTAGGACATCACCCTTATTTGAAATATGGCAACCTTGTGGCAAATGGTAAAGACCATTCTACTGCTTCTGGGAGCACTATCTTTCCTGAGTTGAGTGAAGATGTCCTAGTTGACACTTTGGTTGTGTTTGAACATATTATTTCTCCTACCTCTAACCTTCATCCACTATAGAAAGCCCTTCTATAGGAGCTTCACCTTCAAATGAGCCAGGCACTACCATCCATTTCACTAGCGAGACCTTCAGCAAGGTGGCTAAAATGGCCGCACATGGGGATGATCAGATAAAATTGTTCTCCAATGTTGTTAAGCCATTGATTAGAAAAGAGATTGTTGCAGCTCTCGAGTCCACCAAGTGTTCGATTGATAATGTGAATGCCCATTTGGATGAGATAGAGATTCGGGTAAATAATCAGCTGTGAAATTTAAGCACACTTGATTTTACTACCATCCTCATTGAGCTTGCCAAACCTCGAGCTGATATTCATGCCATCAAGAAGTAGTCAATACAACTTATTCCAGTTATTAAGGTTACACTATCTGGAGCCAAAGAGAAGGATGACTCCTTTATTGATTTACTAGCACACTTCCCTTCTCGGGCAACGCTTAAGAGACCTCGAGATGATGATGTTGGTGAGGTCCATGAGCCTAAGAAGAAGAAAAAGCAGAGAAAAGGTAATAAGATATGATGAGAGAGTGATGAATTAACATTGACACCTACTGAACTAGATAAGAAAAATAAAAGAGAAAATCATAAAAGGTAGATGATAAGGTGATGCAGAAAACTATCGAGGTCTTTAGACGAGAGGAGGAAGAGAGACGTAAGGCTTAGCAGGCTAAATTTGAGTCCTTGAGAGATGGTACCTCATCGAGCTTGGCACCTTAGGGTGCAACACTTTCTTTAGACACAATTTTGGGAGTGCCCAGTATGGGTGGTGATATAGTTATTGATTAGAGAGCTACACCTACAACTACTGGTCCTACCATGTGTGCTATACAACCATCCCTATTACTACACTGGATGCCAGCGCTTAGGCACTATAAGTAAACTGCTTCCCTTGAAGTTATATTTTTTAGTGCATTAGGGATAATACACGTTCTTTTTTCGGTGGGGTGGGGAACCTGTATAACACCCTGCATTTTTTTTAAAAGTAAGCATTATTAATATGTTAAATTTAATACTTTCACGAGGGGATGCATCATAAGTAAATCAATATGAGCCTGACAGGTTAAGGAAGAGTCGTGAGGGTTTGAGGTTAAGCTAATCGAAGATGTTATAAACTGTACAATAGGGGTAACAGTAGGAGCGTTGAATATGATAAAGAAAGGTTTTTTATGAGATATTCGAATCATAAAATGTTTGTATGTTAAGTTTTGAAGTCAAGCAAGTTGTAAAACAAAAGTAGTCAAAGATTATCGCAAGTTACTTTCATTAGTTCTCTAAATTTTGGGTCAGTTGTCACTGAAATTTTCACTCAATATACTTGGAGTTATGTGGTGATCCACCCAACAAATTGAAGGTCTATGAGTCTAGTTTCCAATGCACTAAACCATTTGATGATATGACTTTGGAGTAGAGAGATATTCACATTTTTGCGAGACTGCACAAGCAGGCAGGTCAAGGTGGGCCTCTAAGTCGGTGGAAATTTCAAGCGGATATATACAACATTTTCAGTTCATTTTAACTTATTTTTTGCCCAATTAAGAACCTAAATAGTCCCAAATACTCTCTAAGGGTTCCCCTACCATCTAAGCCATAATCAACGTGATTTCAATGTGATTTAACCATTGGAAAGTTCATAGAGATTGTGTTACTTCTTTCCTCCTCTTTGGTTGTGATTTGAAGGATTCTTCAAGGTTATAGAGTCTCATTTTTAGGTGGTGTTGCTTCTATTTGGAGATTAAATACTGTAAGGAAGGGGTAAATTCCATATTAATATCACAAGACCCAGAATCGAGGTATGTTAAGGCTGCTCTATTTTTATCGGCATGAATCTAGAAATAGAACTCTAAATTTCCGAAGGGAGAAATTTGAGTATTGCATGGTCATGAAGTGTTTTGGTAACTAAATTAGTCTTAAGAAACTAAATTATACGTTATGATAAGTCAAGTATCTTTCTTACAAAAATATTATTTCGAAATAGAAATGCAAGTTATTCTTTCATAGAGTTTTCCTTTTCATTGTGATCCCTAATCAAGATTTAGAAGGTACAAAAGGAAGGTTAGCGAGTCAAATCCATATTAATATTCAGATAGTAAGTTGAGTCCCAAAGAGTAAATGAGAATAATGTTTAGTAAGTCGAGCCTAAGGAAGTTAGCTAAAGAAATCTTCATAATCAACGGAAGTAACTTCGGAAGTCAATACTGATAATATGCTTAATATGTGTGAGTTGCAGGTGTTCGTGTGCGCCGAGGTGCTACTGCTATATTGAGGCTATTATATATAGTGTGTGCCAAGGATCTAATGCCATATTGAAGCTATTATATACATAGCATGCACCAGGGTGCTACTGCCATAAAGAGGCTATTATATACATAGTGTGCGCCGAGGTGTTATTACTAGAGGCTATTATATATAGTGTGCTCCAAGACGCTACTGCCATTTGAGGATATTATATACATAGCGTGCGCTAAGGCGCTGCTGCCATAAATAGGCTATTATATACATAGTGTGCACCGATGCGCTACTACCATATTGAGGCTATTATATACATAGTGTGCACCGAGGCGCTACTGCCATATTGAGGCTATTATATACAGAGTGTGAACCGAGGTGCAATTTCCCTTATAGTGGCTAATATTCTATATAGTATGCGCTTAGGCGCTATGGTAAATCAATGTTCATTATAATGTGTGTGTTGTAGTGGTATTAAGGCATGTGTTGTTCTCTAAAAAGAATAAAGAAGATTTGATCTCAACGGGTCCTACCAATTACAGTTTACAAGTCCAGATAGAAACCCTAACAGACCTCTTCAATAGGAGCTGAAGTGTTCAGCCATTTGGGTAAGCTCCATTTTCTTGGAGCTGACGAGTCAGAGGTCCATCTTGTATTGTGAGTATGTATGTAGAAACTGGGTAGGTCAGGGCCCTATCCCGACTACATGACAGTCTGATTACTCTTAGAGGCTTCTAGGGACTTATTGAGTTTTTAATATGTTGTTTATGGCCTTGTTGTCCTTTTGTTTACTTGTTGTGCAGTTTATAGTTTTGTCGGTCCAAATACTATCCAGCTAATATGAGTTTCAGTGGCTCGCTCTATCAAGTAAGGCACCATGTGCCAGTCTTGCCTCCCAAGGTTGGGGCGTGATAAACTTGGTATCAGAGCGCGTCGTATCGTAGGGGGTCTACAAGTCGTGTCTAGTAGAGTTTTGCTTATGGTTTTGTTTTGCACCACACTTATAATCAGGAGACTACATGACATTTAAGGATAGTTACTATTTTTTTAATCTATTAAATCGTGCGATAGAGACAAGTTCTATGAAGTTATTTTAGATTCATACTCTGCCTAATTGTTATACAGATTATCCCTACTAAAGGCAAACTCAGATCAGGCCAAAGGCCAAATGCTAGTATTACCAAGGAAGTATTTTTCAGTTTATAGTGGCATGTACAGGGAGAGTCACTCCTCGACTTATAATAGCATGGTGAGTCTGATTTTATTTCCATATTTTAAAGGTTCCCTTATAATAGAAAGGTTTTAGAATTTTATCAATCCTCTACAGCTATAAATTCAATTATGTAACCCCGTGACTTATCATAGTATAACCTAAGACAAGGTATTACTCTTATGGTTATTTAGTGAAGGATTAGTAAGTGGTATCTCTTATCACCATTGTTACACAAGAACGTAGTTTTAAATTTTGAAATTTTCCCTGCATGATCCCTCCAATACTTATAGAATCTAAGTATATGCAAAATGTTTATTAATTCTTGGGTAATATGCCTAGAAGACTCAGACTAGTATATATGTTATGATTATAGGCAATTGAATTAGTTCCTTATAAGTCGAAGCTGTGATAGTAGTCAAAGTTATAAGGCAAATGTGTTACCAGTGTTAAATAAGATACCCTAGTTGGTTAATTAGGCCAATAGACTATATTAGATATTAACTCAGGAGGGTACATAAATTATTTTTTGTAAAATTTGTGTATCCGTCAATCTCGATTGTTTAACGATTTATGTAAGCCTTTTTGATAGGTTTCAACTCAAGGCTAAGTATTTTAAATTACCTTATAGGAATATGTGTATATAGGCTCATTCTTTATGATCACAATAAAGATGAATTAAGTTATTAGGTGACCAAGGGTAAAACAATTGAAAAAAATATCAATGACTTAGGCATAAGTTAAAGATCTATGCGAGTGCTAAGAAAAACAAGAGATATAGCACCAACAATTATCCTTGGGAATCAATTATTATGAGGAAGGTTATTTGCAAAATCTAACTAATTAGGGAGATATGTGAATCTTTTTATGGACACCAAGCTTGGGGAGTAGTGGTTTAAATTACTTTAAAGGACAAATATGTAAAGATTTATCTGATTGTGTTTTTTACTAATGTCAGAAGAGATCGTTACATGATCAGAAGGTTAGGCTCGGAGGATATGAGGAAAAAGTCATAAGATAAATATTTATGAGAATGTCCAAGATAATAATAGATAGATTATTAGTTACCATCCTTTTGAAAGGTGGTGGTTATATTTTACATATGGCAGAATGTTATATGAATAATAAAAATAAAGTATATGCATGAAGTAATGTTTCTAATTAAGGTAAAAAAAAATTAAGGGTTAGAATACTGATTTATTACCTCTAAAAGCACCAGTTATCTATTGAATTAGGTTAATGTAAATTTACCAGGGTAAATGTTATAGATTACATGTTATAAGGTTATATATATTTTATGTCTTGCAGCTTATTTGTTATATGTTATATTCTGTATGATTTACAGTTAGACTGTGGCTTGCAATTTGTTTCTTAACTTACTAAGCTATGTGCTATATATTTCTTAAGAAAAATTATCTTTTTGATAATCCCATCATAAGTCAATTGTCCATGGAAAGTGTTATATATGGGCTGACATGTTAGAGATGTTACAAATTATGAACTATGACTGAGATGACTACATTCGATGATATGATTTCTGAGTAGACAGATATTCACATTTTTGCGAGACTGCGCAAGAAGGAAGTTCAAGGTGGGCCCCTAAGTCGGTGGAAATTTCAAGCGAATATATACAACATTTTCAGTTCATTTTAACTCATTTTTTATGCCCAAATAAGAACCAAAACAGTCCCAAATACTCTCTAAGAGTTCCCCTACCATCTAATCCATAATCTACATGATTTCAACGTGATTTAAGTCTCGGAAAGTTAATAGAGATTGTGTTACTTCTTTCCTCCTCTTTGGTTGTGATTTGAAGGATTCTTCAAGGTTATGGAGTCTCATTTTTTGTTGGTGTTTCTTCTGTTTGGATATTACATACTGTAAGGAAGGGGTACATTACATATTATTAATATCACAAGACCCAGAATCGAGGTATGTTAAGGCTGCTCTATTTTTATTGGCATGAATCCATAAAGAGGCTATTATATACATAGTGTACGCCGAGGTGCTACTGCCATATTGAGACTATTATATACATAGTGTGCACCAAAGTGCTACTGCCATATTGAGGCTATTATATACAGAGTGTACACCGAGGTGTAATTTCCCTTATAGTGGCTAATATTATATATAGTGTGCACCGAGGCGCTATGGTAAAATAGTATGCATTATAAAGCATGTGTTGCAGCGGGATTAGGCATGTGTTGTTGTCTAAAAAGAATAAAAAGATTTTTGATCAATGAGTCCTACCAATTACAGTTTACAGGTCCAGATAGAAACCCAAACAGACCTCTTCAATAGGAGATGAAGTGTTTAGCCATTTTGGTAAGCTCCATTTTCCTGGAGATGATGAGTCAGAGGTACAGCTTGTATTGTGAGTATGTATGTAGAAAATGGGTAGGTCGGGGTCCTGTCCTGACTATATGATAGTCTAATTACTCTTAGAGTCTTGTAGACACTTATTGAGTTGTTAGTATGTTGTTTATAGCCTTGCTAGCCTTCTGTTTACCCGTTGTGCAGTTTATTATTTTGTCGATCCAAATACTATCCAGATTATATGAGTTTCAATGGCTCGCTTGATCATGTTAGGCACCAAGTGCCAGTCTTGCCTCCCAAGGTTGGGGCATGACAACCTGGTCTATGTGTATGTTTTGATGAGTGTCTTGGCAACGTATAAGTAGACAAGACACTTGTTTCATGCCACATAATTAAATCAGGAACTTCTTGGGAGGTAAGCCAAGAGGGTACCCTTTGGGTATTTGAGTCCTTGGTGTTTTCTTGTTGTGTTCTTTCCCCAAGGACCTTTATTTCTATTGAACCAGCATGTTTAGATAGTTTCTGTCTTTGTGAAATAAGAAAAGGAACTTAGCACAATCTATGTCTAGCTAATTGATTTTGAATGAAAAATGGAAACCTCTATAAATTTTGTGTGATATGTTAGCTATTTTTGATAGACTTACCATTATGGATCTGTGCATGACATTTTGAATATGGATGTGATAAATAGCTTAAGCTAGGGCATGAACTTGATAGTTAGAAAATAGATAGTATGACATTGTGTTATGTATGTGTGAGCTGGATTTGTATCATTCTTCCATTGTCTGCCAACCTAGAACTTTCCCGGTTGGTCTTTCTTAGGTTATAGGATAGTTGGTTAGGAAATGATCATAGTCCATTTCTTAATTTAGTCTACTAAGCCTAAATGACCATGCAAAAAAATTGATATCCTTCAATCCCTGATTTGAGCCTAAACTGACTTTTTTTATTTTATTAGCCTTCCCTTTTTTCTGTAAATTTTAGTTTGCCCTGGTCCTTCCTTGAACATTGTGCACCTCAACTCAGGCAAATCGCCTAAGTTGAGGGTGTCTACTGTAGATGTAAATGAGAAGAATGGGTTATGAAAAGAGAAGACTAGTGATTAAAAAGGGAAAACAATGGGTGTGCCATATGTGCAAGAAAAGAAAAGAAAAAAAAACAAGAAAAGAAAAGAAAGAAAATAAAAATAAAAAAGAGTTGAGTTGAAAATAATTGTCGTACCCGTCGCTTATGAAAAAGAAATAAAAAAAGGAAGAATAAGGGAGGAAAGAGTTGGTATGAAAAGTGGAACAAAAAATAGCACAGTGTCAAGGAGGGATAAGTCACTATTCCCAAATGTACCATACCAATCCCTGAGCCTACGTTACAAGTCAAATAAAGTCCTATAGTGATCCTAGTCAAACTGTCTGGAAACCAAGACATAGAAAATAAGGGCAAGCCTATGGTATTGTGCACACATTGCTTGAACCTATTTGTGAGTGTGAGTGAGTTTGTTCTAGTCCCATGTTTGAATAAACTACTGTGTGATGGGGATTTCTTCGCCGTGGAGAACTAGAGTAACATTGATTGCCGATTGTTAGGGTAAGTGACATCAGTGTATGATGGCTCATCTTTTGATATCATAATGTCATTCATGGATCCTCTTGTATTATCTTGGTAAATGGTACATATTCACTTGTTTGTGTTTAGAAGGAGGGGGGTAATAAGATTTTGAGCTGAACTGCTTGAACCATATGATTGTTGCAGTTCCTAGTTTTCTTTTGCTCAAGCATTATTTTAGGATAGTTTTTGTTTTATCACTTGAGGATAAGCAACAACTTTAAGTTAAAGGTGTTGATGTGCCATGATTTTACGACACTTTTGATGCTTAAAACATAGGATTACTTCTTGTTCTTTAGCATTTTCTTAGTAGGTATAATGTGTTTTGTGAGTTGTGCAGGAAAATAGGGTCTGTGACCAAAAGGTTGGAATTTGTACCAACAATTGACTAAAGTGAGGTTGACAAGTGGAATGAGTGGTCGTGATTCAAAAACATGGATTCAACCACCAGCCTGAAAGAGACCTACAGGATTGCAACTTCAAACGCCAAATCATAAGTCAATAAACTGTCCCTAGATTCAAATCACGTACCCCTGGTATGACTTGTGGAACTGGGCCTCTGAAAAGGTGTTAAGTACGAATGGAATATCACGAGTCAATCCACCAGCCGTAGTTCCAAATAACGACCAGTCCTGTCAGTCATGGAAATGATCACCTGCAGACATGCAAAAAGGTAGTTGAAAACCATGAGTGGGTTTGCTGGTTATGGTTCCAAAAAACATACCAGTTTTGTTACCTGTGATAATTCATTAGAGAACATGCATAATTGAGTCCAAAACCATGGGTCAATTGACCAACCATTGATTGATTCCACAACTCGTGGTTCCATCAGTGGATTTTGACAACAAGAATGTTTGACTCAACAGAACCACTTTTGACCTTAGAATTCCATAAACCGTTATTTAGAACAATGGGTCATGGACCAACCGTTATTTTGAGTATGTACGATAAGTTAGATTGATGCCAATTAAAATTATAACTTGCAAAACATAAATATACAAAACATATTAACTACTTAATAGTATTGGGAAAGGAGTCAAGTTTTACAAGATAGTTATGTACATCTTCTTTACATAAAAAAACTAAATTCGATACATCTTAAGGTTGAGATCTTTAACCATAAGATTTAGACTTGTTACATCAAATAGAAAATGTGAGCCAATTATATTCTTAAGTTAACAAAGATAATAGGCAATTGCATAAAATGTATTTTAGTATTCTACTTGAGCTATAGACTTGCAAACAAAATTGTTTGAATAAGATCCATCTAAAGTGCAAAGAGGTAAAATATAAAGGGTTGCAACAAAGTTATAATTGATTAATATACATAGATGTGTTACTCATAGTGGTTGTCTGATTGTTTATCACAATATAGGGGTGTAAGCAAACGACCTCTTGACAACCTACATAAAAGCTTATGATATGTGTAATAGAAAAGATGGTATAGACTTGTTCAGAGAATACGGAGAATCATATTTGCAGGGGAGAGATAGAGGATAACTTATGAGTCAACATAATTTTCTTAAGAAAGACTAGAGAATTATAAATGTACAATATTTACACAAATTTCATTTTTCAGAGGTAACCTGCTAATTGGAATATTATACAACAACGTGAATAGAGAGCTAGCATGAAAAAACAGCGACGACAAAGAAGGGCAAACAACGAATTATCAGCAGCCAATGTAAAAATAGAAGAAAAACAACAAATAGATAAACTTAGCGCTTATTAATCCAATAATAACTGCAATAATTTAACCTTGAGAGAAAAAGAGATCATCAGGAGATGTAAATAACATTCAGGTACTGTAATAAATTAAGAAGACCTAGATAGTTGAAATTAGTTATAGCAAACTTGTTAATCACAACAAGCAAGCTGGAACACAAGGGAATTGGTTTCTTCTCCATTGGGTCTTAATGTTTCCGAGAACTCAACACTGAGAACACTCACTCAATAAACTGGAATAACAGTTAAGATTTAGGATAGTGCACTTTCCCTGCACACGAGCACTGCATCACAAAAACAAAAACAATAAAGAATGTATAAGCACACAAAGAAGACCAGCCTAAGCTATATAGCTATA
The DNA here is from genome assembly GCA_003996215.1 of Jaltomata sinuosa. Taxonomy (NCBI): domain Eukaryota; kingdom Viridiplantae; phylum Streptophyta; class Magnoliopsida; order Solanales; family Solanaceae; genus Jaltomata; species Jaltomata sinuosa. The sequence continues at coordinate 163,419 of QJPP01003607.1, read as the reverse complement.
TCACTTAAAGAAGCTCTATTTTACCATATTCTTCTCAACTATGCCGCTATGCACAAAAGGAAACTGCCACCCATCTGAAGCATTTTCCATAACTTATTACATTGCCACAAGCAATGTCATTGTTAGTGGAACTAAGAAAACCTGGATAGTTGAAATTAATTATAGAAAACTTGTTAATCATAGCAAGCAAGCTAGAACACAAGGAATATCCAATGACAACAATGCTACTGGCATAATATTGCTTCGATGTGTCTAATCTCATTGCCGATATTGTATTTTGCATTCACAGGACCTCATACACAATATGATCAAGTAATATTCTGTGGCAACAATAGCTAGCTATGGTAAAATCACAAGTCAATAATTAAGAAACTTACTCCAGATTGAAACCCCCATTATAATTTAAAACAATTGCAGGATGGTGCTCTCTATCTCTTCTTCTCTGTTAAACAAAAAGGTCAAGCATAAGTTGTTTCTCTTTTGCCTCTTTTCTACATGTGGTGGTGTTGTATTAAGTATGTTTTTTGTCAAATAACTTCACTTTGATTATCGTTTTTTGCCTTTTGGGTTATATTTTACGAATTTTTCTTTGGGGTTTCAATGGAATCTACATAGATAGCAGCTTAGATGCTAAAAGTACAAAGAGTTTGATATGTAATCACCTGATAATAAAACAATGTTAATTTAAAGCAAGATCATTAAATTTTTAGTGTACTATAACTAAACACCTCATTATGTAGAAGAGCTGCACTACTTCCTCAATGCCAACATGCTAATATCCTTAGTAATGGCATAAACAAAGCAGCTCTCTCCAAATAGATATAAGAAAGACACAATCTTCTTAGTGCAGGCGGGAAACGTGCGGATATGTACCAAAACTTTGACATGTAGAAAATGGGGAAACAAATATATAAACCAATTTTTCTTTTAGATGGAAAATTTATAAGTCAGTATTCTGAGAGAGAAAATGGGTAATGATTTGAACCTATTTGCAAACATTGAATTGGAAATTCTACTAAAAACTTGAAACCTCAAATGAAATTTATTTATTCCCTAATAATATTCATAGTAGTTTAGCCAATTAAATGTTTTTGAAACTGAGAAAATAATTTGGAACTACAGTCAATTAAATGTTTTAAGTTTCATGTTCCTCATTCACATATCAATCAATTGACTAGAGCTTGAGTTAATTTAAATGTATAATCAAACGTAATGCATCAGACATAGAAGAACATACTACTAATTAATAGTTTACCTCAGGCTTGGAGAAAACTCCAACACTTCCTGCCAGTGAATTTTCACTCACCACAATCTGAACCACCACATTAGTAGTCCTAGGCAGCTCCGGTGGGCTAGAACCCAAAGTGATTCTAACGGAATCAAAAAAGTCAAGCTGTTGAAGTCTCGCATTAGAAATAGTTGCAGCCTTAAGCAACTCCTGAACATTTGTGACAATCTTCCATATCAGCCTCGATGAGTGATTCCTTAGTCTTAGTATTGCCTTGAATAATCACATCATGAACTCTTATAGGCACTCGATCTGATGACAACCATCGAAATAAATTTCCATTGAGCTCTATCGGAATGAATTCGAGATTCTTCCATTATTGGCCTTTGCATTTGCTCTTTTTCATCTTCTACATCATCATCTTCCTCGATCTCATCGTAATCATTTTCCTTCTCTTCGTTGGGGATAGGGGAGACATTCATGCAGAAAATTGGACATTCATGAATTTAAAGCAAAATGAATCAGATTTTACCATCTTCAGAAAACAAAAATCTTAATATTCTAAGTATGTTCATTGTTCAAACACATTGGATTTACACAAAACAAAACCAATCTCAAGTTTCAAGTAACACCACCCAGTACTATAACCATCAAACCCGAAGTAGTGAACCTTTTTAATATCCTATAAGAATTTTATGTCCAATTCCTATAATAGTATATGATAACATATTAAGACAAGCTCAAACAACATGCAAGAAGTATTAATCACATATTTACTTTATCGCTACTATTTGGTCTGATTTTTTATACTTGATGCCAACTATTTACTTTAACTAATAGTTTGCATCAATATTGTTTTTCCGATAAATTACTAACCCGATGTTACACCTCAACCAAACAAAGGCGAATTACACCGAGTGGAATCCAAAAAAAGCTTAAACTTCCACAAAATCAGAGGTTCTAACAGAAAATTACCCTAAATAAATATTCAACATAATTAGTCGAGTGATTAGAGCGACAAACCTTTCAATATCTCTATAAAGTTGGTTTCCAGTTGATTGTTTCTGCCGGAATCATTCAGGTTGCATTTGATTCTATTGAAATTTTGATTATGGCAGCATGCATATTGTTATATAGATAATAGAACAATGATTATTTATTAGGGTTATTTTAAAATAAGAATGGCCGAGGAAATTAAGCACTATAAACTTCAAATTATTTTCCAACATAATAGCAAGAAGAGGAAACCTATACTTGTTCCCTAAAAAGCAAAAAGGATAGAAGATGACCACTTACGAGAACTACAATCGTTGTCTTTTGATTCCTCTTGCTATCATAAATTCACCATTAACCTGGAGTACAGTGATGAAGATACAGAGAAGATATAACCAGGAAGAAGACTGGCAAATTAGAACGGTGGACAAGTAAACGTGGACATTCAGTTTCAGGATGAAGACACGTTTCATTAAGTGATATGAAAAGACTAAAATAACCAGATTTTCCTTAAAAGGACATTAAGCATACATGTTGAAACCCTCTCTTCTATTATATAGAAATATTATATATTATCTTTTTGTGCTATGTCGGCCTATGCTGCTTACTAGGTACCTATTGTTTTGGTGCTCATTCTACACTCTGCATCTTTTTCTTATACAACACCTAGTACAAGCCACCCCCATTGATTCTCTTGTCCTTCGAGGCCAGTTGATGTGTGAATCATGGTGGGCTCCTGGCATTTGGAGACTTTTACTGCTTTCCTTCTACTTTCTGTCTATATTTTTGTATTTTTGATAGATAGAGTCTGTTGTATAGCTACTCGATATTTAAGAACCTCTTGTATCGGTGACACCAGGTCTGGATTGGTTATCGTGTATCTTTTGTCTTCTTGGTCACTTTAGGGACATTTTTGTATAATTAGTACATTTTGTATGTATCTATGTTATTGACAATATTTCCTTTATATATCTCTTTTGCGTTCCTTAATTAAATTGCTTAATGATCTTCTATATTTGGGTTGTCTTTCCTACCGAGGGGTTATGTAGGCGCCATCATGGCCCAGTTTTGGGTCGTGATAGAGTGGTATTAGAGCTCTAGGTTTACTGGTCTTTCCAACGCAAGAGCAAAGTGTTTAGTAGAGTCTCATAGATCAGTACGATGATGTTTGTAACCTATCTGTGAGAGTCTATATGACATTCATAGGAAATATTCCATTTTTTGTTTGATTTCTTATCATGCTTCCTTGACTTTATCAACTTCTAATTATCCTTGTTTCACTCTTTCTCAGATGGTTCAGACGATATCAGCAGCGGGTGAGGACGAGGCCCCTGCACCTGCAGTTAGAGCCCACCTAGGGGACAACGTAGAGGTCAACCTAGAGTTCAAGGTAGGAGAGGGGCTTCGATGCCATCTCATGCCCAGACTAGTTTACCGTCACCAGAGTATGAGGTTGGGGTTGAGGAAGTACAGTATGAGCCAGAGGGTGTGGGGACAGCCCAGTATCTAGTAGGTTTTGTGGCTACTCCAGTGCTACAGGACACCTTGGTTTTATTACTAGGGTTCCTTCAGGGTATGACTCCACCATCAGCTTCACCAGGTACTCTGATTGGTTCTCAGATTACAGATAAGGCTCAAACTTTAGCAGCACAGTGATAAACGCTCAAATCGTTCTCTCTTATTAAGGAGGTCACGACGATCGCGTATTCAAAACAAAATTTATAATTCACAACGAGTGTCAGGGTCAAACCCAAGAGAATAATATAGTCGCGATCGAGCTAATAAAGAATCTAAGCAACTTATTAAAGTTCAAATAACGAAAAGGAAAAAGATATTAAACGGGGGGCTTTAACTACAACTAAAAGATAAAGAAAATCAAATAAAAGATAAATTGATCAATGGCTTTCCTTGCTTTCTTCAAGCAAGGATAACAAGGTAGATTTGGTAGTGGGGATTCAACTCACAAGACTTGCACCCGGTTAACACCTAGGTAGTCTTGTCTATAGGTATGCCTAACTGTCTCTCGACCAATAAAGCATATATCTCATGTATTTTCTCTCAAACTAACAGGAGTAAGCAATAAACCAGCCAAATAACTTGGGGAGGTCGTCCTATATCTAGCTAGGACCCTTAAATGGGAGATTCCACGATTGGAGCTATGTCTAGCCTCCAATCTAGATGGATTCCCAAGTTCCCACTATTTAATCTTCCCGAATTTAGGGAAATTCTCTCTCGAGCAATACCCAAATCATTAAGCTAAGTCAATGTTTGCAACCATTGACTATAAATTCAATTAATAGAGTATTTAATAGACCCAATTAATCAAAAAAGAACAAATCTAGATTTAGAATTAAAAACCCACAAGTATTATCTCTAATACAAACCCAAAATCTCAAGTCAACAAACACACCAAATAAATAGCAATTAAGAACAAGAGTTGAAGAATGGAATCTAAAGATTTTACAATACAAAGCATCCAAATCTTCACTCTTAAGGTGTTGGTTGATGAACCTTGCTCCCAAGTTTGCTCAAATGTTGTGAAAAATAGCCAAAGATAAGTTTCAAGACGGTTTAGGAGTGTTTTATGTGAATTGGGGTTTCTCCGGATGTGAAATTCCAAAACTGCCCAGCTTCTCTGCTTTCCTTCTTCGCCTATGCGGAAGGTCATCCACGTACGCGAAGTGTCTTTGTCTAGTTGACCTTCACATACGCGGTCAAGGGATTATATTTGTGGAGCCTTGACTCGATTGTCCTTCGCATTCGTGGTTGGGACCCCGCGTTCATGAAGGCAAGTACTGTGGACAGCTACTTGCTTCTCCGAATAGCTTCTTTTTGACTTCTTTTCATCCAAATTCTTCTCGAATACTTCTAAAACACAAAAACCTGCAAAATAGAAGTAATTCGTGTCAATTGCACTATTTTTCCATTTATTCTTAGCAAAAGAATAAGCTTAAAAAGGCTAAATAAGCAGGTAGAATACCGACTTATCAAACCCCCAAACTTGAACTATTGCTTGTCCTCAAGCAACTTAAAAATTCCAACTCAAGAGGCATACAACACAATTGCAATTTTGACAATCCTACAAGCCAAGGAAAACCCACTTCAAGCACCAAACATGACTTCGGTTGGTACTAATGATTAGTCAATCACATGATTACTTACTCTAAGTATTTCCTTCGATTCAAAACACAACTCATGATGCAAAGGCACAATAAGAATAAGCAAGTGACAACAACCAATACTCAAGATGTGACTCAAACTACTAGCTCAACAAAACATGCTTATTTGACTCATTTTTGGAGTTTATCAATGTCACCAACTATCCTAATTGACATGCCCTCACAAGAACGAAAGTCCCAAAAACATATTATGTACAAATACAATCACAAGGGATAAATACAAACACTCACGCTCACAAAGAAGTTCAAGTGCACACACGTCGAACCATAGCCTTGCCCTTCATGTAAATCGCTACTAATGTAGGGTAGCCAAGCTCAGAATCACAAAGGACTTGTCGGTTATGATGTTGGCTAGGGTTAAGGTCAGGATCTCATTTGGTTCAAGTGACTCCACCTCCTTAATGATCTTTGTTCTTATTTCGAACACCACTCACATTTTCAACTTCAACTTCACCTTATTTCTCCTTAACACAACCCAAGATTCTCCTTTTTAACTCATGATTATTCACACCTTATATCACCTTCACTTGGTAGCACAACTTTTTGCTTTTCAATTTTCTCATTAAATTGATCTTTTGGAGCAATTTTCACTTCAAAATTAAGGTTCTACCTTGCACTTGAAGTGCACTTCTTTTGTTCTCCTCATTTGATCACATGCACCCCCCAAACTTAGGCATTTGCCTATGTTATTTTTCTTTTCTCCCCCCAAACTTAGGCTTTTAGCCTACATTTCATTTTCAAGTAATTAGGGAGGATGGGTGCCAAGATAGAGATTCCAAAAAGGTCAAGGTGTTGACAAGGTGCCAAAGAATGGTCAGAAGCTCAAAAGGGGTTCACTAGGATTTGAAGTCATTGGGAAGTCATTTGGGTGAAGTGACTATCAAAGAGGGCCTAAGGTCATCTTCCAAGCTTGGTTACACCTAGAATTTTGCCTTGAATCACATTCGGGGCAAGTTCTAGATGACTCACATGCAAAAGAATTATTCAACTAAACCTCACCACACATGGCATGCGAATACTTCAAGGAGGATCAATTTTTAACTTCCTAAACAAGAACAAAGATGAGCTATTCTACATTATCACCACTAATGAGTCAAGAGTCACAAAAAAATTAAAAGAGTTGTCACAAAATCACTCTTTGCCATGCATTTTTCACAAATTTTTTTGGAAGGGTATTACTATTTCACATAGCATGCAAGACTACTTCATTGGTACCAAACAAGTCAATTTGCAAACAAAACCTCAAAAGATGATGATTTGCCCTTAAGAATGTCATCACTCAGTCTATCATTGAGCGAATTCATCTATCTAAATTGGCCTGGCTACACAAGGTGGATCAAAACAAGTATCACACTTTCCGGGCACATGCGATTTGCACATAACAAAGCGTGTGTCGCACGTACAATGCACATGCCAAATAGTGAGCCTGTGCAAAGCTCGTGCGGTTTGCACCCCATCATTTGCGGAAGAGATATCCCCCAGCAAGTTCCATCTTGCCTAATGGGTAATCAGACTTCCCCTATCCCATAACAACCATATCTCAACTACCAAATAACAAAAAAAGCTACAAAACAAGGAAAACTAAAAATAACTAAACCATCAACTTCGTCCACACAAAACCAAAACCCGACAAGGGTGCAAATCCACAAATTACACTCGATAAGGGTACAACAATATCAGAAAAAAAGGCCTAGAGAGGGCACAATAATATCCATGAGTAAACCAAGCTAAACTAGAAATATCAAATGCGGATCACATGCCACCCCCAATTAAGATAGGGAAGTGCCCTCACTTTATCAAAGTAAAGAATAACTTTGAGAGGGCTCACTGCGGTGCATCAATATGAACTGGAGGAAGAGGGAAACTTAAGTCTCTCCTCATCCTCATCATCATCATCATCCTCAGCTCTTCTCGATCTACAAAAGGACTTCAATCTATCCATCATATTGTTTAGGAACTTGTTCTTCTTCTCTCGTGCTTGCTCAATTCTTCTGCCGCCTTTCCATTTTTCCTTGCCTGCAGCTCATGTGCTCCAAGTATGTGTTCATTTCACTCAAATGCCCATTAATAAATTTTTGCTCATTGGCCACTTTGTCCAAGGATAGGGGGGACTCAGTACCTGCTGGTACTGAACCGGAAGAGAATCCAGCCAACAACTGGTGAATATGTGCATCAACTCCTTGAATCTGGCTAGAGAGATGGCATATGATATAGGGACTAAACTATACATCTCTCATAGACTGATACGATCCAGATACAATAGTGGTAAGACCCAAAGGCTCAGTCGAAGAATCTGTAAACTGTCCGAAAGATGGAGAAGCTGCACCAATCTTTCTCTTTTTCTGCTTTGCTTCTGGGGCCCTCTTCAATAATAGGTGTATCATAGTTATTTGCTTCTTCTCAACATCAGTAGGGTCTTTCAACACCCCAGCATCATAGCATAACTGAGTCACTAATGAAGGAAAGAAAAGGGTTTTAGACCTTTTACTAGCGACCTCAGCCATTTGAGCCACAATATAAACCCCAACATTCACATCTATGCCATAAATGAGGGATACCACCATCAATGCTCAATAAGGGGTCACATCTGTGTCATGAGTGGATGGCATGATCCTCACACAGATAATCGAAAGACAAGTCTTGGCATCTACAGTAAACTCATGTGAATCAACCCCTTTCTACGAAGTCAACCAATTCAGGGTCACCCCATCATTCTACTTATCTACCAACCACTGATGCCCTTCCACTTTGGCTTTTGCAATGTAGACCTCATTGTCAGCACCTGGGAGGTTATAAAGTGCATTCATGATCTCGGGGTTGAAGCTCACTTGGACTCCCCAAATGGTAGGGACTAGCGCATCATTGAAATCAGTGATTGAAGCATTGGCGTAGAACCTCAGTGACTACTGTGTGGTTAACTATGATAGGTGGAGGAGCAAAACATATCCAACCCCGCTCCACCAACCTCTTGTCGAATTCCAGAATTTTCTTCTCAAGTTTGTCCATATTGATTCTTTTCTCGTTAACAAAGGGTTTGGACAATAGCTCATAATACTAGCATTCACATGATCGCGATAGGAACCTATCATGATCATAGTTTTCCTTTATTTCCATATCTGGAGCATTTTCAACTTCATTGTCACTACCGTTGGAGGACATTATTTTGATCAAAGTACCTACAAAACACACCATTATGTTAAAAGTTCTTAGGGATACTTAAAACAATGTATTATGAAGTACTTAGGCCAAAGAAATAGCCAAAAGAAGTTCCGAGGTGGGCTGTGTGTTGCCACTATTTTGACACTGCCAGGCAATCCTTCTTTGCGTTCGTGGCCAGCCGGCTGCGTTCGCGAAGAAGGAATTATTTTTCAGAAATTTTAGCCTTCGCGAATGCGGCCAGGTGCTCGCAAACGCGAAGGTTAACGTGATACCTGGAATAATGCCTCTTTGAGGCATTTTCTCAAACACATGGGAGGCAAGCAGTTTTTGCTTGATCTCCCAAGGTTTTAGACCAGCCCTACTAAAAGTATTTTCAAACGCGGCAAGACAGTCGCGTCACAAAGGCTTGGCATTTAGCTGGCCTTCGTGTTTGCGGCTGGTGTACCGCATTCGCGAATGCCTTTAGTAGGGCTGGTCTTTGCGTTCGCGGCCAGTCTTCCGCGTTCGCAAAGAAGACTAGTCTGACCAGATTTTCACTTTTTCTTTAGCATTATCCCCATGATGTGTGACGCCTGATGCGACGGGCACTTTTTGAGGTGCAAAATGCACCATATTCGCACATGAAAGTGTTTTTTATCAGCCCACTGGTTGCTTGTGCGATGGCATGTACGACTGGCACTCTTCTAGGTGCAAAAAGCACGTCTTTTTGAGGTATTTTTGGTGCTTCCCAACACTTGGTTCCTCTTCTCATTCCTTTGGGCACCTAAATCACACCAAAAAGAAACAAAAAGTGAAGTAAAGCATAAAAACAATGGGTTGCCTCCCATCAAGCGTATAATTTAACATCGCGACACGTCACCGACTACCTCACCCTCAAGATTTCCACTTGGAAGATTTGAACCTTTCACCCAAACATGAATCGAATTGCTGGTGGCACTCCCGAGGTGAAGGTTTTAGCATGATAAGGCCATTCTCTTGATTTAGCATGTCACACTTTTTAGCCTTCAAGTGAGGGAGGACACTTTCCTTTTTTTCCATGACAAACTCAAAACCGGATAGATCTTCTTCAGCCCTCCTTCCAAGGTCTTCCAAAAGCTTGATTACTTTGACTTTTGTCCATTGAATCAAACTTAAGGTCGAACAAAGGTTAAAGTGGGATTTGGGCATCTCCACCTTCAAGTTTGCCTCATTCATAACATCTTCACTATAAGATGCCATGTCATCATTCAACACAATGAAAAAAAAAATAACAACTATTCAAAAAATTGAACTAGAGTAAGTAAATTCAAATTCTAAACTAACTCAATACGCCAAATTGTTCCCCGGCAACGGTGCCATTTTTGATAAACGCTCAAATTGTGCTCTCCAATTAAGGAGTTCATGGTGATTGCATAGTTAAAACAAAATTTATAATTCCCAATGAGTGTCGGGGTCGAACCCAAGAGAATAATGTAGTCGCGATCGAGCTAATAAAGAATCTAAGAAACTTATTGAAGTTCAAATAACGAAAAGGAAAAAGATATTAAAAGGGGGGGTTTAACTACAACTAAAATCAAATAAAAGATAAATTGATCAATGGCTTTCCTTGCTTTTGTCAAGCAAGGATATCAAGGGAGATTTGGGAGTGGGGATTCAACTCACAAGACTTTCACCCGGTTGACACCTAGGTAGTCTTGGCTATAGGTATAACTAACTGCCTCTCAATCAATCAAGCATATATATCATGTATTTTCTCTTGAACTAACACGAGTAAGCAATAAACTAGCCAAATAACTTGGGGAGGTCATCCTATCTCTAGATCGGACCCTTAAATGTGAGATTCCGTGATTGGAGTTATGTCGAGCCTCCAATCTAAATGGATTCCCAAGTTCCCACTATTGAATCTTCCCGAATTTAGGGAAATTCCCTCTCGAGCAATAACCCAAATCAGTAAGCTAAGTCAATATTTGCAACCATTGACTATAAATTCAATTAATGGAGGATTCAATTGACCCAAATAATCAAACAAGAACAAATCTAGATTTAGAATAAAAAACCCACAAGCATTATCTCTAATACAAACCCAAAATCTCAAGTCAACAAACACACCAAATAAATATCAATTAAGAACAAGAGATGAAGAATGGAATCTAAAGATTTTATAATACAAAGCATCCAAATATTCACTCCTATCGTGTTGGTTGATGAGCCTTGCTCCCAAGATTTCTCAAAAGTTGTGAAAAATAGCGAAAGATAAGTTTCAAGACAGATTAGGAGTGTTTTATATGAATTGAGGTTTCTCTGGATGTGAAATTCCAAAACTTCCCAGTTGCTCTGCTTTCCTTCTTCGCCTACGCAGAAGGTCAGCCGCGTACATGAAGTGTCTTTGTCTGGTTGACCTTCACGTATGCAGTCAAGGGATCGTGTTCGTGGAGCTTTGACTTGGTTGGCCTTCGCGTTCTCGGCTGGGACCCCGCGTTCGCAAAGTCAAGTACTGCTGTCAGCTACTTGCTTCTCCGAATAGCTTCCTTTTTACTTGTTTTCATCCAAATTCTTCCCGAACACTTCTAAAACATAAAGACCTATAAAATAGAAGTAATCCATGTCAATGGCACTATTTTTCCATTTATTCTTAGCAAAAGTATAAGCTTAAAGGCTAAATAAGTAGGTAGATTACTGACTTATCACACAACCTACTATTGTGGCTCCTAGACAGGAGGTATTGCAAATCCCTATAGTTGTTCTACGCATTCTAGCTGGTACCGTTATGTCTTATGAGGAGCAAAAGATGCTTGGTAGGTTTTTGAGATTGGGTCCTCCGAGGTTTTCAGGTTCTTCTAGGGAGGATGTGCATGAGTTTCTAACTAGCTGCCAAGAGAGATAGCATAATTTAGGGTTAGTCGAGTCACATGGAGAAGATTACACTGCATTTTAGCTAGATGGTCCAGTGAATCAATGGTGGAGGTCATATGTAGCTTGTAGGCAAGTCGATCACCTCCGCTTACATGCCCAGTTCTCCACAACTTTTTGGGAGAAGTATGTACTGCATAGCATGAGAAAGTGGTTGATAGATCAGTTCTCCATTTTAGAGTAAGGCTTTATTTCTATTTTTGAGTATGAGGTTTGCTTCCATCAATTTTCTCAGCACACCACTATAATTTTGCCCACCGAGTATGAGAGAGTACGCCACTTTATCTGAGGTTTGACTTTGCAGCTTCGCTTGGCTATAAAGGGTATGGTAGCATCGGACCAGTCATTTCTGAAGGTAGTAGATCATGACCACACTATTGAGGGAACACTTCAAAAGGCCCAAGGGGGCAGCGATAAGAGGCCTCGTCATCAGGGCAGTTTTAGTAGTTCGCAGGCTCATGGTAGAGGCTTCTTTAGTAGGTGTTAGCACCAGCAATGTTTCAAGATGAGCTGGCCTATTCATGCAACATTACAACTTGGTAAAGGTCAGAGTAGCAAGAGTATTGTCCCAACTCTACGAGGTTCTCATTCAGGGTCTACAGGTCATGGTAGTTGTTCAGACTTAGCCAGGTTTCCATGGCGGAGTATGTACGGTGGGGTTTGTTTTGAGTGTGGCGAGATAGGCCACTTTTCTAGAGAGTGACCATCAATGCATCACCCTAGATAGTAGGATTAGATAGGTCAGGACCCCATGGATCTAGCACCTCTAGCAAGAGGCAGTTCACAGGGTAGTTGGGGTATCCTAGGGTACTAGAGGTGGTCCTCAGTATGGCAAAATAGGTGGTCATGGTGGTCGAGGCCACATGTATGTAGTTCTGGTCCATACAGAGGCCAAGGCTTTAAATATTGTCATCATATATATGGTTTTCGTTTGTCATTAGTCTACTTCTTCTTTGTTTGATCCAAGGTCTACATTCTTCTATGTATTTTATTATTATACTATTCGTCTGGGGTCTGCTTGTGAGTCTTTGACTGTGCCCTTGCATGTATCTACCTTAGTAGGAGATTCCATAGTAGCGGATAAGGTGTATCAGGCTTATGTGGGGACTATCCTGGGTATTACACGTGGGTAGACTTGATTATGCTTGATATGGCTGATTTTGACATGATCTTAGGCATGGATTGGTTGTCTCCTTATCATGCAATCTTAGATTGCTTTGCCAAGACTGTTACTTTATTGATGCCTGGTATCCCTCATATATTATGGAAGGGTGTTGATACCCACATGCCATGGGGAGTTATATCTTTCCTGAGTGTTCAACGATTGGTTGGGAAGGAATGCTTAGCCTATCTTGCCTACGTCTGTGATACTAGTGGCACCAGACCTTCACTTGAGTCAGTTCCTGTGGTTTGCAAGTATTCAAATGTGTTTTCTTCTGATCTTCTGAGTCATCCTCCTAATCATACCATTGATTTTGGTATTGATGTCGAGACGAGCACTCAACCGATTTCTATTCTGCCATATTGGATGGCACTTGCTGAGTTGAGGGAACTTAAGGATCAGCTCCAGGATCTATTGAGTAGAGGGTTCATCAGGCCTAGTGTGTCTCCATGAGGTGCTCCAGTTCTTTTTGTGAATAAAAAGGATGGGTCCATGCATATGTGTCTTGACTACAGGAAGCTGAATAAGGTGACAGTTAAGAACATATATTTGATGTCACGTATTGATGATTCATTTAATAAGATACAAGGTGCAGCGGTGTTCTCAAAGATATACTTGAGGTCCAGTTATCACCAGTTAAGGATTAGAGCTACGGATATCCTAAAGACTGCATTTAGGACTCGATACGGCTAATATGAGTCCCTAGTCATGTCTTTTGGGGTTACTAATGCCCCAGGAGCTTTCATGGAGTTGATGAACCCTGTGTTAAGTTGATACCTAGACTCATTTGTGATTGTGTTCATCGATGACATTCTGATATATTCGAGGAGTAGAGAGAAGCATGAGCATCATCCTAGATTTGTACTTCATACCTTGCGAGACCATCAGTTATATGCCAAATTCACTAAGTGTGAGTTTTAGCTTAAGTCTGTGTCATTCCTAGGGCACGTGGTGTCCAATGATGGGATTATGGTAGATGTAGCAAAGATTGTAGCAGTTCATGATTTGGTTAGACCTTCTCTCCTACTGAGGTTTGTAGCTTCGTCGGGTTGGCTGGTTACTACAGAAGGTTTATAGAGGTTTTTTTTCTATAGAAGCTTTATTGATTAGATTGACTCAGAAGAATGTTCCTTTCCAGTTGTCAGATAAGTGCGAGGTGAGCTTCCTGAAGCTCAAGTCCTTACTGACTTCAGCTCTAATTCTTAATATTTTGGTCGAGGGTCAGGGGCATACAGTGTATTGTGATGCTTCAGGTATTGGTTTGGGTTGTGTGTTGATACAGCATGTCCGGGTTATTTCTTACGCTTCCAGATAGTTAAAGGTTCACAAGAGGAAATACCCCATAAATGACATGGAGTTGGAAGCGATAGTCTTTGGGTTGAAGATTTGGAGCCACTATCTCTATGGCATGCATTGTTGAGATCTTTACTGACCATGGTAGTCTTCAGTATATTTTTACCCAAATGGATCTAAATTTGAGGCAGCGTATGTGGTTGGAGTTATTCAAGGACTACGACATCTCTATTCTTTATCATCCGGGTAAGGCAAATATGGCAGCGCATGCCTTGAGTCAGAAGGCAGTGAGTATGGGTAGCTTGGACTTCTTAGTGACAAAGGAGCGACCTTTTGCTTGGGACATCCAGTCCTTGTCTAACAGGTTGGTTAGCCTTGATATTTTTGAGCTGGGCTGTATTTTTTGTTGTATTGAGGCTAGATCTTCCTTGTTGGAGCAGAATCAGGCATATAAGTTTGATGATGTGAGGTTTAGGATCATTCATGATAAGGTGTTAAGCAGTGAGGCTAGGAAGGCGACCTTAGATTCAACGGGTGTTCTGAGGATTGAGGGTCGTATCTACGTTCCTAAAGTTAGAGACCTGGTTAGCTTTATCTTAGAAGAGGCTCATTGTTCTAGATATTCCATTCATCCCGGGGTAACTAAGGTGTATCATGAATTCAAACCACACTAATGGTGGTATGGGATGAAGAGGGATATTTCAGCTTTCGTGTCTAGCTGCTTAAACTGTCAGTAGGTAAACTTTGAGCACTAGAGGACATGTGGTTTGACTTAGAGGCTACCCATTCCAGAGTGGAAATGGGAGGGGATAGCTATGAACTTCGTATTTGGTTTGCCACATACTTTGCAGAGATTTGATGCTATTTGGGTCATTGTGGATAGGTTGACAAAGTCCTTCTAACTTTCTGCCAGTTCAGACTTCCTACAGTTCCGAGAGGTTGGCTCTAATCTATATTCGTGAGATTGTCCATTTGCATAGTGTGCTAGTTTCTATCATTTCCGACTGTGGTACTCAGTTCAATTTGCATTTTTGAAGGTCTATTCAGAGAGATTTAGGTACTATAGTTGAGCTTAGCACCGCTTTTCATCCACAGACAGACGGTCAGTTAGAGCATACTATTCAGGTTCTAGAGGATAAGTTTTAAGCCCGTGTTATTGATTTCAGGGGTCAGTGGGACCAATGCTTAGCCTTGGCAGAGTTTGCATATAATAATAGTTATCATTCCAGCATTCAGATGGCACCATTCAAGGATTTGTATGATAGGCAGTGTATATCTCTTGTGGGTTGGTTTGATGCTTTCGAGGTTAGGCCCTGGGGTATCGACTTACTTCGTGATTCTATGGATAGAGTTCAGGTCATTCAGGAGATACTTCATACTGCCTAAATAAAGAAGAAGACTTATGTTGACTGGAGAATTCGAGATCTACAGCTGATAGTTGGTGACCATATGTTCCCTCGAGTGTTGCCTATGAAGGGCGTGATGAGGTTCTTGAAGAAGGTTAAGCTCAGTCCTAGGTTCATAGGGCCATTTGAGATCCTTCATCATATTGGGGAGGTTGCTTATGAGTTTACCTTGCCTCCTGCCCTTTCCAGTGTTCATCTTGTGTTTCATGTCTCTATACTACATCGGTATATTCTGGATGAGTCTCATGTGCTTCAGTGGGATTCGATTCACTTGGATGAGTCTCTGGCCTATTGGGAGGAGCCTCTTGCTATTTTGGACAAACATGTTAGGAATCTGAGGTCTAAGGAGATTCTGTTAGTTAAGGATGAATGGCAGTATCATCCTGTTGAGGAGGCTACTTGGGAGATTAAGACCGACATGCAAACCCGCTATCCTCCCCTTTTCAAGTCTTCAGGTACTATCCTTTCTCTAACTTTCCAGGATGAAAGTACTTTTAGTAGTTGATGTTGTAATGACCCTCCATGTCACTTTCTAATTCTGATGCTTTTTTCCACATTTTGAGCTTTCCTGCAGTGGTTACAGAACATTTATGACTTGTCGAGACTAACAATTTGATGCTCGGGGCTGTTTGTTAGGTCATTATGTCCATTTCTCTGTTTTAGAACTTGAACTTAGGAAATCCTTGACTTCGATCAACTTTCTTGGTAAATGCACTCAGAATCGAATTTTGACAATTCTGTCAGCTGCGGAATGGAGATTTTGGAATAGTGGGACCCTTGGTTGGAGTCTAGGAACTTTCAATTTTGTTTTTCCTTGGATTCTGTCTTTTTTGGCCAATTAAGCTTGTAGAGTTGACTTTGGTCAACATTCAAAGAAGACGGCCTCGGGTGGAAATTCTGCCAGTACTGTTAGCTCTAGAATGTTGACATTGGGCTAGAGGAACCTTTGGTTTGGGTCCCGAGGCTTTTGGACTCATTTTTGGCCCTAGGTTACATTTGGAAAAGAGCCTAATATTGGTTTCTGAGCGTGGGGCCCACTTTTCGTTAAAACCCTCTCCATTGGGAGTTCTATCGATTCTGTTGAGTCCAAAATGTTGTTTCTGGTAAGGTAGCATGGTTGGTTTGTGTTCACGGGGTTTTGAATGAGTTCTGAGAGTCTGTTAGGTGTCTTTTAGCATTTGAGATTTGATGGTTGCTACTGTATTATTGCAGACAAGTTTGGTCATCTCGACCGCGAGATGGTCATCGCGTTCGTGATGGTCTAGTTTCTTAACCATCGCGATCGTGTGGGTGGCTTCTCGTGATTGCAATGAAGCAGGCTGGGACCTAGTCTAGCTTGGTCTATGCAATCACATGACTGGACCATCACAACCACGATGGTTTGGCCAGCTCGTTCCTTATGATCGTGTGGGATCCCTTGCAATCCCGATGAAGGACCCTTGGCAGGTATATAAGCTGCAAAATTCATTTTCATCACCTAAATTATGAATTTACTCCATTGTTGAGCTTCCAAACTCTGATCTCAGCTTAAAATGTTTAGTCTTCTTGATCTGGTAAGTCCCTTCAATCCTTCTTCTCTTTTTCCATTGTTAAATTCTCCTTAATCCCGTTAATTTCTGTTGGCTTTCCCTTGTAAATTCTCTTAAACTAGTAGGACTTTGGGGCTATTTTGCGCTCTTAAATGAGTCCTGTTTGCGCTCAAATTTTGAGCATGGGTTCTTTAACCCGTTGTGAGACTTATTGTGATTTTTGTTTTACATTTCATTGCGCAGGCCCCGAGGGTCATTTTCTGACCTAATTTTTAGCCCAATTTCTTGTTTAGTAATATAGATGTCATTCTTCTTGACTTGACACCAGTATTGTGTTTATGATAGCGTGGCAGTTTTTTGAGGCTGTTGGGAAGAGGAAGGCACACGAGTGACAGTTCGTGTTTGTGGTTTGGCCCCGAGGTAGGTTACAGTTTACTTTTCTAGACTGAGTTTAGTTACATTTTATATCTTATATATTATTAGAATGTTAGGTTGGACTTTAGGTAGCTTTCAGATCAAATCCTGTGAGTTGTAATAAATTTGCCATTTTGAGATATTAGAGTAGAATTATTAACTATTATCCTTAGTCTAGGAGCTCGTAGTATTGTTGTGCCTATCATGGAATCCTTAGTATGCTTTTAGGAGGTTTTAGAGGTAGAGTAGTTTCTTGTAGTTATTATCATAGTAAATTTCCGTTCTTCCCACTTTATTTTACCATTGCGTTTAACTGTTAGCCCGAGGCCATAACATGGATTTGGATGGAGTTTCCAGGTCAGTTCTCTTGATTTGAGGGTATTTTACCCTATTTTGCCTTGTAATGTGCTACATTCTCTGAACATAGAAATTCACATGCTCATACTACATTATCATGCCTATTAGTACTGAAAAGAATAATTTTTGAGGTTTTGGTTCCAAACATGAGATTTACTATGGTTACTATGATTTTTGGACTTTAAAGGAATTCTTTTGGGTATTACTACTGGTTTTGGAAAGGAAAGGAAAAGTACTACTTTTATGCTAGTCTGACGGGTGTTCCCGGGCCCTTTCTCTACCTTATTCATATATATATATATATAGTCCGATGCAGTATTATGGACCCTCAATGTGTTATTCTGGGTTTTTACTTTCTACATATATATATACATTTATAGTCTGATGCATTATTCTGGGCGCCCGATGCGGTATTCTAGGTTTATACTATTATGCCCTCATGTATCACATCACCTCCCATCGCATTGCATTAGCTGTGTGTACTTGAGTTGTCAATTTCCTGGATTGATTTTGTTATTATTTCATTTTGTTGGCACGGTTAACTTGGCTTTCTGTTATATAACTAGACTTAGGTGGATCCCTGTATTTAGCTCGCTTTCCTATAATTTATATTATATATTATCTTTCTGCATTTGATCGGCCTATGATGCTTACTGGGTAACCACTGTTTTGGTACACATACTATATTCTGCATATTTTTCTAATGCATCACCTAGTACGAGCCACCCCCGTTGATTCTCCTGTCGTTTAAGCCAACTGCTGTGTAGATCGTGGTGAACTCTCGGCGTTTGGATACTTTAACTGCTTTCTTCTATTTTCTATCTATATTTTTGTATTTTGGATAGACAGAGTCTGTTGTATAGCTACGCCATGCTTTAGACGCTTTTGTACCAGTGACACCAGGTCTTGGTTGGTTGTCGTGTATATTTTATTTTCTTGGTAACTTTAGATCCATTTTTGTATATTTAGTACAGTTGGTGTGTATCTATCCTATTGGACCATGTTTCTTTTTATATCTCTTCCGCTTTTCTTATTTAAATTGCTTAATTATTATCTTCCGCATTATTGGATTGGCTTGCCTATCGGTGAGTTATGTAGGTGCCATTATGGCCCGGTTTCGGGTCGTTACATTAGTTCCTATAGCCATAGAAATTTCTCTCATTTAGTTAAAATCTTATCTTGTTTGATTGCATCTTTTTTACTAATTTTTTTGTTAACTCACTAGATAATAAACTTCGTAATCATTGAATTTTTCGATTAGCTTAAATCAGAAATCAAATTAGACAATCAATCCTACAAGTCTATGCGGTAGGATATCTGGACTCAAATTCTATATTACTTGTATGAATGCGTATACTTGTGTATATTTGGCCATAACAATCAGCAATAATTTTAAAGATTTCACTAAGATATATATTATAAATTATCACCACTAGTTCTCTGCTAATAGAGTTAACATCAGAGATGTTGATACCACACATTAGGAAGGATCTAGTGACAAGCGTTGCATATCAAAGTTTAATATCTATTTCTGATTGAACTATAGCTAACCACTTTTAAAACTATGTTTTTATAATCTTTCTTAGTTGATACTTATTATTTATATAGTTATTGATCTGATGTAAGGGGTATAACTCTTGTTTGAGTTTAGAATCTTCCTGAAAACTATAGGTTGTTCCTAAAAATTGTTGAACTGATATGAAGTACCTGCAAAATCAAAAGCTATGTTAGTGAAACAATATGCCAAAATATTTCCTTCCCTCAACACATGAGAAATTTGGACTTCTTTATCTCTTCAAAACACACTCTAAGACACCTCCTAGTAACTTTACAAAATGTTCTTCTTTGTTAGTAAATTTGACTTTATTATAACAAGAAGTAGTTGATTAACTACACAATATTCTAATCCGTCTATTATTGTTGTGGCTTCTGTAACTATGTTTGTGCACTTCGGTAATCTCCTACCCTTAACACTTATTAGGTCTCCTTCAACATTTTTGATAAAGAAAGCCACTAACCTAAATTCTAGATTTCCCATAGAGTCTCCATTTGTATTGTATTTATATCATCTTGTTAGAGGCCTAATTTAGTGCACCAGACTACATTCAATTTGTGTCATTCATGTCAATAAAAGCCATAATAAACTCTAAATCTTATCAAAACATAGCAATAATTCGTGATTAAAGGCTCAATAAGTTGGTAGATTACCGACTTATCAAAGGTAATGATATGTTTACATAGCATGACCTCAAGTAATTATGAATTTATGAGTAGCATAACATCTAAATATGTCTATATGCTTTATGAACAATTTTGGCTTTCAGATATGTCACAATATATGTATAACCTTTATAAATATTTTGGGAGTAGTATTTAGCACCAAGATAACAAGGGTTCTAGATAATCCAAGTCCAGAACTGCGTTGCTATCATAGGTTATTTAGCCCAATGGGCATAGGATAGGGGTTCAACTCTAAACATGGTTTGAACTCTCACAAGATACAGACAACTCTGCCAACTAGGGTACATAAGTTATATTCTATGTAGCTCGTGGTCTATGTAAGTTATGAGAAACTCCCACAGAGAACAGTTTTAAGTAAATGAATGTATTTGAATCTTTGCTTTCAGATTTCAGGCTTACTACTTATGACTTACAATATAAACATGTTTTCAACCTATGATATTGTATTGAGTCATTACATCATAGATTTTGCTATCATCATCATGAGTTCAGCTTTATGAATGTTTTAAGAACATTTTATTATTGTTTATTCATATCTCACACGATCAGTATATTCCATAGTACTAATCACATACCTCTTGTGTTGCATACTTTTATTATGTAGATTTAGGTGCTCGCTCCCAGACTCGTGGCTAGACCTAGAAGGATTTCCAGCCAGAGTTGGCGAGTCCTCATCATTCAATGGCTAGTTATGATTCTTAGTTAGCTTTGTGCCTTTCATTCAATACTTAGAGTTAGCTAGGGTATTGTCCCAGCAACTCATTATGCCAGTTTTAGAGGCTTTTTAGACATAGTTAGACAGTCAGTATTTGATATTTTAGAACTTGATATTCTTAGACCATGATATTTATGCTGATTTAGTTTTTTTATCACTTCAGCTTATGCTTCTGCTATTATTATCTATGTTATGTTTAAGTCATGCTAAGTCCAAGGGTCAACTTGAGATCACTTGTGATCCCAAGTCCCGTGATACGTCTAGGAGGTAGCCTCGGGGCATGACATGGGTGGATTCCCAATTGCCAAAAACCTAACTTGAGATCAAACCTGGAGAAAAATAGTGTTTTTGCAATGTGAGGAAAAAGTGTGAGATTATTCTAGATAGGGTAGTTGTCATAAGCAATAAAGTGATTATGTGGTTGTAGACAATACAATTTGTATTGAGAAAATAATATCAAAAATATAACAATAATTGTAGTATTTTATTTGAATATATGATTGTTACAATCTCTATGAATCCTCTGATTCTTCTTTTCAAATATAAATTCAAGGGCCTTTGAGCTTGATCTTGAATTTGGTGGAATTGGTCTTGACTTGTAAGCTTGATTAATTTGATCTTGACTTGTACTTGAATTCAAGGGCTTTTGAGCTTGATCTTGAATCTAGTGGTCTTGATCTTGAACATATGAACTTGGGTGCTTGAATGCTTGAACTTGTAGCTTGTGGAAAAACTTGTAGCATTTGATCCATGAGATTTCTCTTGCTTCTTGTTAGAATTCTAGTGTGTATTATGAATTATGGAAGAACCCTTATATATGGTTGTAGAATGGAACAGTTGTTGTGAAGACAAGCTTGTTTTGCAAATCAGATTTAAGTGACATGATGATATTTCATTGGTCATAACATGTCACTTATACACATAGCTCATTTTCATTGACCTTTGATTTCACTAGGTATGCTGCATCATTTTGATAAGTGACATAATCCTATTTTCTCCTTCGCTTGTCTTGGCATGCCATGCTATTCAATATGTGGTACGAAATTGGGATTTTGAATAAGATGGCATTTTGGGCTTAAGAAAGTGGGCTTATCATTTGTAGCCTAATAAAAAATTAACTTTAATTAAATTATTATTTGTTGAACTTAAATAATTAATATATTTATGTTAATCCACGATACTTATTTGGACTAACATATCTTAAATTTAATATAATTCCAATTTTGTACATGTGATGGCCCTTCCGGTTATCTTTGCATTTACGCATTTATTATACTGTTAGAGCCTTCTTGTAGAGGCCTCAAGTAATTTGTGGATTGCTAAGATTGGTGGTTCGGTGCCCTGGCTGTTCATTTGGTCGTTTTGGCCATTTGCGTGTTTTAGAGCTTAAACTTGGAAAATCATTGACTTTGGTCATTATTCTAAGCTAATGTGCTCGGAATTAAATTCTGACAGTTCCGTTAGCTCTGGAGCAATGAGTTTGGCCTAGTTGGACCTTAAGTTGAGGCTTGAGAACTTCCGGTATGGGTTTTTTGTGGTTTTCTCAGTTTTCAGGCCATTTGGAGTTGAAAGTGTAACTTCAGGTGACTTTCGATGATCGGTGTGTCAGATTCAAAATTCGATGATTCCATCATCTCCGGAATGTTGAGTTTGGACTAGAAAGGTGGTTGGTTTCGGTTCCGGGTGACCCAGACTCATTTTGAGCCTCTGAGTTCCTTTTTATTAGTGTTGACTTGGGTTAACATTTCCCCAAAACGACCTCGTATGCGAGTGTCATCGATTCTGTTAATTCCGAAACATTATTTCCACTCTGTTAGCATTATTGGTTTTTGAATATCGGTTTCCAATTGTTCCCGGAACACCCCATGAAGTTCTCAAAAAGTTGCAAAAAAATAGTTGCAGGCCAGTCTTCAACGCAATCGCGCCAACGCCAGTGCGATCGCGCCTTAACGCCTGCCAACCTTCAACACGATCGCTCCCTTATAGCGCGATAGCGCCGAGGCACATTCCATGCCATTCAGCATTATTGGCGCTGGCCTGGCGCCGATGGCGCTGACAATTTTCCTGCAACTATAAATAGTTGAAAGTTAGATTTTCCAACTTTGCTTCTCTCATTTTCTCACTCTAAACTCAATTTCCTCTCTCCCAAATTGCTCCATATTGATTCTAAGCCTCTGGGAGTCAATTGTTGGTGGATTTTCTGCGCTTCTACGTCGTTTGGTAAGCTCCCTCTTCTCTTGAATTTTCCTAAAACCTCCATTGATTCTCTTCTCTAAAGCTTCAGTTTTCCTTGTGAATTCTGGCCGTCCAGTTGGTGCATGCTCGTGGGAGTAGTAAATTTTCCTTCATGACTCGGGTTTTTGCCTTTGTGGTAAGTATTTCTTGCCCAATTTCCATTTTATTTTTCAGAATCCCATTCTTTAAACCCTAACCTTTGCGGGCTGTTCCGATGCCCTTTTCCTTGGCCATTTGTGCTCAAATTTGGAGAATAGCTTCTTGGAACCATTGGGGTCATTGTGGCTCTTTTCATTTTTGGTTTCAGGTTGTAGACCCCGCAGGCCACCTTTTGACTCGGATATTGGCCCTGCTACAATTATAGCAATATGTGTACCGTTAGACTCGTTTTAACGTTATACTTATAGTCTTGATAGTTTGATTGTCATTTGGGATTTCTCGGAGAGTTTTGGGCTTGGACCTGGTTATTCGGGCAGCTTGTCATCGGACGACTGGTAGGGTACGGCTTAACTCCCTAGACTTTGCATATATCGGGTAAAATTGTACTAGCTGACATCCTTGGGTTGGGTTATTAGGTTGGTACCACAGACCTTGACCGCTTTTCCATGATTCATCCTATTTCTTTCCTCCGTTGTGTGTAGTATTCCTATTAGTTGGTGTATTTATTACCCTTGTGACCCCGTGAGGTCTTGTTGACTCTGGAACATAAAAGGTTAGGTTATTAGTAATGTCCGCGAGTCCCGGACATAGAAATATCCTTCTAAGCTGGTTAAGCTTGCTGAGTAGCTTTGGAGCTTGTGCAGGGTGGTAAGGTTGATTGTGAACTGCTGGGCAGATATTTGTGATGATCATATCATTTCCATGCATATAAAGAGGTTTTCCACGTTTTATTATGGTTTTTTGCTTTGGCCCTGCGAAAACTGATTTCCTAAACATTGCATAGCCTCGGGGCCTATTTTTGATGAAATTTGATTTGGAAATGATTTGACTTAATACGTGGATCTTATTAGGGTAAAAGAAAGTTAAAAATATGGTTTTATCATGATTTACTACTATTGCTAGACTTGACCAAGTCGGAGTGCTAGCTGAGTTTTCTCACTGATTTGAAATAGCTTTAGGCTTGACTGGGTCGAGCATCTGAGAGATTTTACTACTATTTTAGACCCGATTGTGCCTGGGCACCCTTGGAAGGGTTTTGAGACATCTTTTTCACTATTTTAGTCCTAGATAGGGTCTAGGCATGCATGTTTGAGACTTATCCCCTGGCTTAAACCTGGACGCGATTTTGGAGGGCACATTTTGATTCTGAGATTTAGTATGGGGTCCGGGACCTTTATAGACCTTGCCGCTCTGGTCTAGGGGATTCGGGCCTCGTGTTGAGGGGAAGGGTATATGGTGGAGTAAAGTTATACGGGATGACTCCTTCTATGGAACCTGTCTGCTGGGCCCGATCGGCACCGAATGAGGTACATACAGAGATTCTATTTCACCCTGAGGTCATCATGCATCATATCATCCATTGTTTGAGATACCACCCTTGTTGATGTTTGTTGATTGTACGCTCCAGTAGTATGGGATGCCGGAGGGAGTGTTTTAACTTGAATGCGTTCCTCGGTTGTATGGGCGGCCGAGGGACTGTAGGTAGACTCTCTTTACTTGATTTCGGATTTGTTCTATACTACGGATATAAGTGTGGAATTGGACTTTCTAGACTGTTACTTATGGATTTGAGAATGGGCATGGTTTGGGTTTCTATTCATTTTGTTTATCAAGCATGTCTACTTTATCCTTCTTTCCATTTTATATACTTGAGTTTACCGGTATACCGTCCCTTGCTAGAACTTAAGATATACTATTTTTGCGAGGATCCCAAGTGCATCATTCTCTTTTCAACTGTGTTTTCCAAGTATATATCCTATTTGCTAGCCTTGCTTGTTGCTTTGGGTTGTCTTCCCTCTGGGATAGTTCTTGTGTACTTTATCGTTGATTTTTGTGACTGCTTGTTTCTAGTCTGCCTGCTACTGTTCTTTTACTTTATATTTTCCTAGTCAGCCTATGATACCTACTGGGTACCTTATGCTTCGCGTTTGGTGCTCACCCTACCCTCCCTGCATCTTCTGGTGTAGATCCTGGTGTGAGCCATCGTCGTTAGAGCACCGGAGACTCGTACGGGCAGCTTTTTTTGGATCATCCAGGATGAGGGTGAGCTCTTGGCGTTCAGATCTTGACTTAGTTTATCTTTTGTAGATTCTGCACTCTCTTACTATTGTACTCCTATTGTAGTTTGTCTTTTATATACTTTGATACCAGATTTTGGGTTGGATTAACTTTCATTTTGTATTTATATTACTCTAATTATCCAGTTTTTTCATCTTGTTCCTTTACTTCAGCTTATTTATTGTTCTTCCGCTTAAACTCTTAGAAAGTAGCCCACTACTAACCGTTCCAGGATCGCCTACCGAGGGGTTGTAGGTCCCATCAGGACCGAGAAATTGGGTTGTGACAACTTGGTATCATAGCTCTAGGTTCATCGGTGTCATTGGTATATGAGCCAATGTCTACTGGAGTCCTGCGGATTGGGGCAGAGACGTCCATGCTCAATCTTCGGGAGGATATAGTGACATCTTAGGGAAATGGACTTTTCTTACTTCTCTTTCATGCGTAGTATCCTTGAAGGTTCTTGGAAATCTCACTTGTTCTGGTTCACTCTTTCGCAGATTGTTCGTACGAGATCATCAGCTTCAAGCAGTGGAGAGCCTTCTGCCCGTACACCTCCGACTCCAGCTAGGGGTCAGGGTGGTCGCAAGGGCAAGGCTAGAGGTCGTCCCAGAGCAGCATCGCCTGCTAGGGCCACCAGAGTCATTATAGAGCCAGAGTATGACCACGAGCCAGAGTTAGCTCCAGAGCATCAACATGTGGACCCAAGGATGGCCCAGGTACCACCAGCTCTAGTGACAGTTCTAGCATTGGTTATGCCAACTTCAGCCCCAGCTCAGTCTTTGGATATTCAGGGTTTACTTGTTCAACTCTTGGGTATGATTGGGGAGCGTGCTTTAGAGGAAGCACAAATATCCGCTCAGGGGGCATCCCTGGGTGTTCAGAGTCCAGGAGTGCTGCCTGTTACTGCGGCTCCCCGCGTTGAGGTTGTTCCAGTCCCATCAGTTGCCCAGCCTCTTGCTCCTCGCCCCGCCATCATAAATAGGGAGCAGAAGGCCTTGGGTAGGTTTCTGAGATTGGCACCGCCCAAATTTGCTGGTACATAGGGCCAGTACCCCCATGATTTTATCACCACCTGTGAGGAGATGTTGTATCACTTGGGGTTATTAGAGACTCACGGGGTTGGCTATACTTCATATCAGCTAAAGGATCCAAAAAAGTTATGGTGGAGAGCATAGGTTGCTTGCAGTCCTTCTACGACACCTCCCTTGACTTGGTTCGAGTTTTATGAGGCCTTTATGGCCAAGTTCTTTGCACAGAGTGACAGGGAGCATCAGAGGGAGTAGTTCACTAGGCTTTCCCAGGATTCTATGATTGTCTCAGCGTACAAGACTCGTTTCCATCAGCTTGCTCAATTTGGGGGCATTACTATGCCTACTGAGGGCGACAGGATTCGTAGATTTGTTTGGGGGTTGCAGAGAGAGTTCAGATAGCCTGCAGAGATACTAGTTTCTAGCGATCGGTTATTTCAGGCCATTGCAGACTATGCCAATACAGTTGAGGATTTGCGCCGTCATGACACCGAGGACAGAGATAAGAGGCCTCGACATCAGGGTGGTTACAGTGGTTCTAAGCATGGTGGTAGAGGTTCCAACCAGTGGGGCCAAGGTTATCAGCCACAGCAGAATCAGGGTCAGTCTAGTCGACCAGTTCAGGCTTCACTTCAGGCTTCGAGGTCTCAGTTTGAGCGGGGTGAGAGCAGCCATCAACGCTAGAGCGATCAGTCTTTGAGGGGTGCATCTTTCAAGGCGTCAGACCATGATGGCAATTTGGATTTTGCTGGTTTATCTTGACTTGGTAGGTCATCAGGGGCTTGTTACACTTGTGGTGTGATTCATCACTTTGCTAGAGATTGCCCCCATACGATACAGTTCAGCTGGCCGAGCCATTGTGAGTAGTTCAGCCTCCGGCTGGAGAGGGTGGTGGTCAGGCTAGGAGTGGTGCCCCATATGGCAGAGCAGGTGGTAGGGATGGCGGTCTGGCAGGTGGAGGTCATCGTCAGTTCTATGCGGTCTATGGAAGACCAGAGGTAGAGGCCTCAGATGCTGTGATCACAGGTACAATTTTTGTATGCCGTCAGCTAGCTTATGCTTTGTTTGATCCTGGATCCACTTGTTCATATATATCTTCCTACTTTCTTCCTTGTTTGGAGTTGGCTAGTGAGCCATTATTTGTGCCTGTTTCTGTTTTAACCCCAGTGGGAGATTCTTTAGTAGTGGATCAGATTGTGAGATCCTATGTGATATCTGTTGGTCATTTGGATACTTGGGCTGACTTGATGATACTTGATATGCTAGACTTCGATGTGATACTGGCCATGGACTGGTTATCCCCTCACCATGCGGTTTTGTATTTTTATGCCAAAAATATTACCATAGCCGTGCCCGGTGTGTCCCTGATTGTGTGGTAGGGTTCTGTTAGCCATGCACCGTCTAGGATCATATCTTGTCTTCGAGCTAGGAAGTTGATTCCATTAGGCGTCTAGCTTATCTAGCATATGTCCGAGATTCTAGTGTTGACCCTACGTCTCCTAAGTCTATTCATGTGGTTAGAGACTTCTTAGACGTGTTTCCTACGGACCTGCTAGGCCTTCCACCTGAGAGGGATATTGATTTTAACATTGAGTTAGAGCCAGGCACCAGGCCCATTTCTATCCCTCCCTACTGTATAGCTCCTGCTGTGTTGAGAGAGCTTAAGGAGCAGCTCCAAGATTTGTTAGCTAAGGGGTTTATTAGACCGAGTGTGTATCCTTGGGGTGCTTCTGTCCTCTTCGTGAAGAAGAAGGATGGGTCAATGCGGATGTGTATTTACTATTGACAGCTGAATATGGTGACAATGAAGAATAGGTATCCGATGCCCAGGATTGATGACTTATTTGATCAGCTTCGGGGTTCTGCCGTGTTTTCTAAGATTGATTTGAGGTTAGGCTATCATAAGTTGAGTATTAGGGTGGAGGACATCCCTAAGATAGCATTACAGACACGTTATGGCCATTATGAGTTCCTGGAGATGTCTTTTGGGTTGACTAATGCTCCCGCAGGCATTATGGATTTGATGCATAGAGTGCTTAGCCCGTACCTGGATTTGTTCGTGATAGTCTTCATTGATGACATTCTGATATTCTAGCTTGAACTTCAGACTCTCTCATGTGTCAAGCAATGTTCATCTTTGTGACTCGGTCCAGCATCTCAGATGTAGCTATATAAGTGTTATCCATGAATGCACCTCCAGTGATGGTGTCAGCTATCACCTTAGTGTTTGCATTCAAGGACCTGTAGAAGATCTCTATCAAGGTATCATTTAGAATCATGTGATTCAACACTTGTTTCAGCTTTTTATTGAACCAAAGCCATGTCACATAGAGTGTCTGTGTATTCAGCTGCCTGAAGTTATAGATTTCCTATTTAAGTTGTAACATCTTGGATGGCGAGAAAAATTACTCTTTAGTTTCCTCCAGGTCATGATCAAATCATCAGGAAGCTTAGCCAGCCAAAGAGTTGCTTCTCCAGTCAAAGAGAATGGGAATAGCATCCTAACATACCCCAGGTAACTTGTAAGCTTTGCAAATCTCCAAAAAGTTCAACAAGTTTAAATAAGCATCATCAGTGGGTTTTCCTGCAAACAACCCTTTCATGGTCAGCAACTAGATAATGGTACTTGTGATATCAAAACTTTTCCCCAACAAATAGTGGTGGTGGCACTATGTCATCGGTAGCTTCAACATTATCCCAGTCGGTGTCAACATCATCAATGTAATAGTGAGAGGGATATCTTTGTTGTTGATACTGAAAGCCCCTTTTCCCTGTCTACCTTGACTGATGTTGGTTAACATTTTACTAGGCTACCTCATCTCTTCTAATTTGTTCTTTTGGTGCAGCCTAATTGGCAGCGTGTTGCCTTGCTTGCTCTTTGACTTTCTCTATGCGTTGTTGCTCTACTTGTTGGGTTGCCTCCTCTTGGTGCACCCTTTATTGCTCTTCATCCATTAGCCTAGTTGTGGTATGTTCTAGCATTTTAATAACTTTTTCTTTGACCATGTTTCTCAAAGTTCGCTGAAGTTCAAGATCAAGTGGAATCAGGGGATTTACTTGACTCTGTGTGCTGGGCATACATAAGTGTGTACCCTAGAAACAAAACAAAAACAAAAAAAAAATTAAATCACAAAATAAGGACTAAAATTCAAATAAATACAATCAATCTAATCTAAAACCGTATTCTTTGGCAACGGTGCCAAATTTGATATGCCAAATACACCTTTAAAATGAAGTATAATATGGTCGCTGTTCAAATATAGAATCTAACTAAGGTAAGGATCGATCCTATAGGCAATATGGTTAGACTTTGGTCAACTGCGTGTATTTATGCTCTTCTCCATCTTATTTATCTAATAGAGGGAGGGGATATAGGTAAAAAGTAATGTTTGTAAGTAAGAATTTAACAAGTAATAGAGTATCAGTTTCAATTATCCTTAATCAGTGAGAGAAATGACTAGGGTAGTGATCCCTATGATTTCATAACGTAGTAAAACATTGTACTAGTAATCTAGTCTAGTGATGAACATGCCAGATCGGTAAGTTAGGTTCAATTAAACGGATGGTCACCAAGATAGAAGAATATCACTACACAACTTGGTTAGTCTATGGGTGTTTGCTTTACTAAGCCTTACCAGTGATCCCAAATTAGCTATTCCAGATAAGTTCAATCTATTAGATGAGGGTTGATAGCCTCAAATATCCATTGTATAATCCATTTTTCCATTCGTTAGCCCTTTTTTCAAGCAAGTAGGAATAAAGCGAGTTCTAATGTTGCGCACCACTAAAAAGAAATCAAAGCAAAGTGAAGAATGATATATGCATGAACACCATTGTAGAATTACTAAGTACTTTACCTACTTTGTTAATCTGTCATGGTTCCCACAACCCTAGTTGTAGATTTAGCTACTTATGTTCATATGAAAACAATCAGAATTTGGTGAAGAATTCATAATCATATACTTACGAGATAAAAAAAAATCTGAAATCTTGAATTATCAAAGAAGAATCAATAATCAAGAACCAATAGATGAATTAATCTCCAAAAAATCAAGAACAATGTTGTACTCTGTGTTTCTAAGTCATAACCAAAAAAATATATTTCTTAATGTAGGAAATAAAACCTAGGAAAAGTATCTATAGACAATAAATCCTATCCTAAGTAGACTAGGAAAACATAGTCACGTCAATGATCATTACTTGGTCCATAACCCATCATTTTGAATGATGGTTCCTGGAATTCTGGGGTCAATCATGGTTCTGCTGAGTCAAACATTCCTGCTGTCAAAATTCACTCATGAAAAAAATTTGTCGTGGAATCAATCCATGGCCGGTTTATTGACCCGTGGTTTTAGACTCCATTGTGCATCTTCTCTGATGGATTATCATGGGTAACAGTACTTGTACATGGTTTGGATCCATGACCAGCAGACACACTTATTGTTTTAGCTGCCTTTTTGCATGTCTGCAGGTGATCATTTTCATGACTCACAACACTAGTCATTGTTTGAAACTGGGGCTGGTGGATGATAAGTTGGTAGAGTAGTTTCTATTCATGAATTTTTTCCTTGATATGATATTATTTAAAAGGAATTGATGCATTTATTGTCTTATATGCAGGATCTTTTGGTCAATGAAGAAACACAAGGAAATGAACCCAGATAAGCTAAAAGTTGAAGCAAAGTTAAAAGATGACCAAAAGAACAAAGATATGTCTATAATAGATGAGCTGGCATGCATGTCGCATCAGGGCTCCAACATTTTGTACTAGCACACAAAGAAGCGGAAACACTACCTAAGAAGTCATGCACATACGTACCATAAATCACCAAGGGTTATCACACATGCTCGCATAGACTGGGTCACAAGTGACACACAATTCACTTTCTTTAAGACTTGTCACTTGCATGCTGCAAGTCTCCATGGGCGACCGCAGGTGCCTTTGCATTTGACTTCACAAGTGACCCAAAGGGAAAAATGGTCCAGATTGGTTGTGGCATAATTGGGAAGCTTCCAAAATGCTTTTTGGGATCTGTGAAAGTAATATACAACAATTTTTCAAACTCCAATTGAGTATTTAGTATAGTACATCTTATAGTACAAGTTTTTCTTCTTCCTTGTAGGGAAAACACCACTATTGATATTGAGCTGGAATATAAAGCTAATTATTTAAAGATGAATGGAACTATTGAAAATCCATTTGGTATATTCTCTTGTTCCTTTATTATGAGTAGTTAAATTCAATTCTAGTGGTGTGTGTATGATATGTGTTTGAATTTGGGAATGGGTGTTAATTATTTGGCTTTATAATTGATTATTATGTCTGGGTCTATTGAATCCTTTATGTTTTTACTATAAAATTAATGGTTACAAACATTAATTTAGCTTATTAATTATGTGCTTGCTTGAAGAAGAAGTTTATTATTTGGGTGAGGATTTAATAGTGGGGATTTTGGATTTCCACCATAAATTGAGGCTAGAAATAGCTAGATTTAGGAAATTCCCACCTAAGAATTAGGGTTAGTGATGTGCCGCCATTTTACGGCACTTTCGACTCCTTTAAACTAAGAACAATCGTACGTTTTCAAGCAACCGTTGTCGTTTTTGATATTTTTATGTTGTATTTTCAGGAAATGGAGACAAACATGGAAACGGAAGGAAATACGCGAAAAAGAGCATTCTGGATAAGAGTGACGGCCTGAGTGACGGCCCGTCACACATGTGACGGTCCGTCACAGTGACCATCAAGTTGGGCAGTGCCATTGTCTAGTGGTGACGGCCCAGGCGACGGTCCGTCAAGCCAGTGACGGTCCGTCAGTCTGGCCGTCACACCTGGGCAGTCGGTTACGCGGAATCCGAGCGTTTTTGGGATTTATTTCCTAGACTCCTATAAATACCCTATGTTAGGTTTATTTTATTTACCAAGTTTTTTACATACTTTACCCAATAATTTTAGGAGTTTAAGTCGAGTTTTGAGAGAAGAAAACACGCAATACACATTTTCTTCCTCCTCAATCTTGTTCTTGATTTGTTCTTGGGATCTTGTTTTCTTGTTCTTGGAATAATTAAAGATTGTTCTCACTACATTGTAAGGATCTCTTTTCTTTATTATTAATATGACTTTCTTTTATTCTTCTACAAGCATGAGTAACTAAACCTCCCACAACTAGGGTTGTGGGAGCCATGGCTAAAGTAGCGATATAGATTCTGGGCAGCGACGGGTTAAAGATATATGTTGTCACGTTGTTAATCATTCATTATTTAACGTTTTCTAGTGGTTGCAAACATTAGAACATGCCTAGGTTTAATTTGCTTGAGTAAAGAGATTAAAACCGGGAAACTTGATTAACGACGAGGATTCGAGACTACTAACTCTCGTCTTATGATTAATGCTGTAACTAGATTAATCTACTTGATGTTTAGGATTGAAATCTAAAAGCACACCTTTTCAAGTTCGAGAGAATTGAAAAGTAAATTTGTCTATTTGATTGAGAAAGGTTTAGACGATACAATTAATTCAATCACATCGTGACACACCTATAGCAAGAACCCGGTTAAGCTTAGGATCGACATCGTTACCAATGCCATGGTAAACACTTCCCTAGTTCATTCTCCTATTGATTAATTCTCATACATTATTATTTGCTTTTGTTCACACAAAACCCCCCCTTTATTTACCGGAAACTATTGACCATTAGTCAACTGATTCACTAAAGACTTAACTTTTACCATATTCTCTGTGGGATCGACCCCAACCTTTGTTGGGTTCTATATTTGATAACGATCGCTTACGCTTCATAATTGGAGTGGTACTTTGAGCGTTATCAGTTAGGAATAGCCTAACTCACCCAAGCCAATTGTTTAATTTATTGCTCAACTATGGGGTTCGAAAGAGACCATACTATTGATGTTGGGCATATTTATATGCCCGTTTATCGTATTTTACCCATGTTTACCTTATGTTTTGAGAACATTACTTACTATATATTGTGTGTTTTGATTGGAATTGCTATATGTTGCACTAAGACACATGATTAGATACCTGCAGGCAAAATGACGCGGGAAATGACCATGAAAAGGCTAAACATAAAAGTAAAGCATGTATTGGAGGTAGAGGAATGCACGGGAGCAAACAAGAAGGTGAAAATCTCTAAACATCTTGGGAGCGGTTTAAGGCCCTCCTTATGGCATGCCCTCATCATCAGCAGACTAATGAAGTGTTGGTACATACATTCATTGAGGAGCTTGAGCCTCATTAGAAAATCTTATTAGATTGTGCAGCAGATGGGCAAGCACTTGAGAAGACATATGACCAGCTGTATACTCTTCTGCAGAGGATGGCGCAGAGCAATTCAGAATGGAACGGTGATGTTAGCAGAGCTACACCTAAGAAGGTTTCCAGAATGCTTGAGGTAGATTCCAACACGACTTTACTTGCCAAGGTGGAGTCTATGGCTAATCAGATGAGCAACATAGCTACTATTCTCAACAAATTAGCTCTTGAGAATAATTAGGTGCAGGTTAATGCTGTTTAGACAATAACTACTCAGTTTTGTGATACTTGTGGAGGTGACAATCTATCGAAATATTGTGCAGCAAATCCAGATTCTGTGAACTTTGTTGGTTATGCTCAAAGAGGTGGAAATCAGAATTATGAGAATGCATATAATGCAAATCTACGAAATAATTTGTCATATGGGAATAACCAAGGCTAGAACCAATTCAGGCCACAAGGACAGAATCAACAGTTTGCTGGAAATAACAAGCCTGCGGTCATACCTAGCAACATCGAAGACATACTGAAGTCTATCATGTAGAGCCAAGCAAAATGTGTAGCAAAATTTGAAGCAACTTTGAAGGATCACTCAACTGCCATACGGAATTTAGAAAAGCAAATGGGGCAGTTGGATGGAGCACAAAATGTGAGACTACAGGGTAGTCTTCCAGGAGACACTGACCCAAATCCAAAGCAGGTGAATATAGTCATTACTAGAAGTGGGTTAGAGCTGAAAGAATTGGCACCAAAGCAAGCAGATCCCAAGGTAGTTGAAGTTGCATCCGTAAAGGAAAAAGCTGGTACTGAGACTGAGGTGAAAAGAGATGAAGTTATTGTAAATCCTCCTCCACCATTCCTACAAAAGTTGATAAAATAGAGAGAGGAGGTTGGATTCAAGAAATTTCTTGACCTCTTGAGGCAGGTACACCTAAACCTCCCACTCATAGATATTCTTCAGGGAGTCCCAAAGTATGTGAAATATATCAAGGACATTGTGGAAAACAAGAACAGGCTGACCGAATATGCCACAGTTTCTCTTACAGAGGTATGCACTTCTCAGATTCAGAATAGGTTGCCCACCAAGTTGAAAGATCTGCGAAGTTTTACTATTGAGATCACTATTGGCTAGAAGGTTATAGCTCGAGCACTATGCAATCTTGGGGAAAGTATTTACCTTACACCACCTTCAGTAGTTAAGAAGATGGGGTTGGGTAGTCCTCGCCCCACTACAATTGTTCTACAGCCTGCAGACAGATCTTTGGCTAGCCCTTAAGGAATTATAGAAGATGTATTGGTGTAGATTGGTTCGTTGATCTTTCCGATGGACTTTGTGATCTTGGACTTTGAACCAAACCCAGAAGTTCCATTTATTTTGGGATGTCCATTATTGACTATAGGGAGAGCACTGATTGATGTGGCAGCAGGGCAGCTCACGATGAGAGCACATGACAAGGTGGAAGTCTTGAATGTGTATAAGGCAATGAAGTTACTTGCATTATATGAGGACTTATTGGCTATTACTATGGTAGAAATAGACTCAAGGGTACCCCTCATCACTTCCTCAAATCCATTGGAGAGAGCCCTTACAGGGACATATTTGTATGGAGATGGAGCAGCACATGAGATGACTCAATGCTTGGAGGCAGCTTGTGCATTGTCTAGTACTATTGTATTCGAGCCTCTTAATACACCATTGGGTCCTCCTCCCAAGCCGTCTATTGAAGAAGCCCCAAAGCTAGAGATGAAGCCAGTCCCACCGCATTTGAAGTATGCACATTTGGGTGAAGATGATACGCTTCTGGTAATATTAGCAGCCGGGTTGAATGAAGTACATGTTAAGGAGGCACTAGTAGTGTTGTGAAGAAGGAAGAAATAAATTGGGTTGCAAATGTCTGATATTCATGGAATCAATCCATTATTTTGCATGCAGAAGATATATATGGAGGATGGGTACAAACCCATGGCACAACATCATAGGAGACTGAATGCTCCTATGAAGAAGGTAGTGAGAAAGGAGGTGATCAAGTGGGTAGACGAAGGTATTGTTTTTCCCATCTCGGATAGCAAGTGGGTCAGCCCTGTGCAATACGTCCCCAAGAAATAGGGGATGAGTGTGATAAAGAATGAGAAGGATGATCTGATTCTGACATGTACAGTCACTGGGTGGAGAATTTTCATGGACTACAAAAAATTGAATGAAGACACCCGCAAATATCACTATCCTATTCCCTTCATTGATCAAATGTTGGATCGGTTAGCTGTCCAGGAGTTCTTTTGCTTTCTATATGTATATTCTGGCTATAATCAAATAGCCATAGCACCTAAGGATCAAGAGAAGACGACGTTTACTTGTCCTTATGGCACATATGCTTTCAAGCATATGCCCTTTGGGCTTTGTAATGCACCGACTACATTTCAGAGGTGTATAATGGCTATTTTCTCGAATATGGTGGAAGAGATTGTGGAAATATTCATGGATGACTTCTCAGTGTTTGGTAAGTCATTTGGTACTTGTTTGTAGAATCTAGATAGGGTCCTTGTGAGATGTGAAGAGACAAATTTGGTGCTTAATAGGGAGAAGTTCCACTTTTTGGTCATGTAAGGCATTGTCCTTGGCCATAATATGTCGAAGATGGGGCTCGAAGTAGACCGTACGAAGATAGAGGTTATAGAGAAACTACTACCTCCAATTTCTGTACGAGGGGTTCATAGTTTTCTTGGACATACAGACTTCTACAGACGCTTCATCAAAGACTTTTCCAAGATATCTAGGCCAATGTGCAAGTTGCTAGAGAAAGAGGTGAAGTATGAGTTCAATGATGACTGTGTAAAGGCTTTTAAAAATTTGAAGAAGCGTTTGATTGAAGATCCTATATTGATTACTCCAAATTAGGAGCTACCCTTCGAG
Organism: Jaltomata sinuosa; assembly: GCA_003996215.1. NCBI lineage: Eukaryota > Viridiplantae > Streptophyta > Magnoliopsida > Solanales > Solanaceae > Jaltomata > Jaltomata sinuosa. The sequence continues at coordinate 127,187 of QJPP01003607.1, read as the reverse complement.
CTTATGTGTGATGTGAGTGATGTTGGGGTTGGAGCTGTGCTGGGATAGAGATTCAACAAGGTATTTCATTCTATCTACTATGCAAGTAAGACTCTTGATTCATCTTAGACAAACTACACAGTCACTGAGAAAGAGATGTTGGCACTAGTCTTAGCATTTGACAAGTTTTGCTCCTATCTTGTAGGAACAAAAGTGATTGTATACATGGATCATGCTGCTATCCAGTACTTATTCAACAAGAAGGATGTGAATCCAAGACTTATTCGATTAGTTTTGTTGTTGCAAGAATTTGACTTAGAGATAAAAGACCGAAAGGGCACAGAGAACTAAGTGTCTGACCATTTGTCTAGACTTGAAGATTGGTCTCATGTGCCCAATAAAGGACATATCAGGGAAGAGTTTCCAGACAAACAACTCCTAGCCCTTAGTATTACTGAGCTCCCATGGTATGCCAATCTTGTCAATTTAGTGGTGAGTGCGGTGTATCCCCCGGAAGCCACTACACAACATAAGAACAAGTTGTATCACGACTCTCGATTCTATCTATGGGATGAGCCTTATTTTTTCAAGTAGGGTCCGAATCATATAATTAGAAGATGCATTGCAGAAAGTCAAGTGAGGGAGATCTTAGAGAGTTGTCACTCTTCTCCTTATGGGGGAAATCATGGAGGAGAGCGCACCACACATAAAGTGTTACAGTCGGGCTTCTATTGGCCCACTATATTCAAAGATGCGACAGCTTTCATCAAGAGTTGTGATCAATGTCAGAGGACCAGAGCTATATCAAGAAGGCATGAGATGCCTTTGCAGAATATCCTTGTGGTGGAGATTTTTGATGTATGGGGAATTGACTTCATGGGGCCTTTCACTTTCGTTCGGAAATAAGTATATACTTATTGTGGTGGATTATGTGTCAAAGTGGGTAGAAGAAGTCTCCCTTCCCACCAATGATGCAAAGGTAGTACTGAATTTGTCAAGAAGAACATATTCACAAGATTTGGTACTCCACGAGCTATTATCAGTGATGGTGGGACGCATTTCATCAATCATTGGTTCAGCAAGTTGTTAGCTAAGTATGGGGTGCGTCACAAGGTGGCTACGATATATCATCCCCAAACGAGCAGGCAGGTTGAGGTGTCTAATTGGGAAGTGAATCAGATTTTGGAGAAGACCGTGAATGCACAGGGAAAGGACTGGGCGGAGAAGCTTGATGATGCACTATGGGCAAACAGAACTGCATATAAAACACCCATTGGAGCTTCTCCATATCGGCTTGTGTATGGTAAGGCTTTTCATCTGCCAGTCGAGTTGGGACACCAAGCCTATTGGGCCATAAAGAAGCTTAATCTGGATGATGAACTGGCTGGGCGGAAGAGGCAAATACAACTTAACGAGCTTGATGAGTTTAGGTTGAAAGCTTATGAGAATGCCAAGCTTTACAAGGAGAAGATAAATAGGTGGCATGACAAGTATATCCTTTCGCGCTTGTTTGAACTTGGCCAACAAGTCCTCCTATTCAACTCAAGGAAGAAGCTTTTCCCCAGAAAGCTTAAGTCTAAGTGGTCTGGACCATTTGAGATAGTCCGGATGACTCCGCATGGCGCAGTTGAACTCTGGAAGAATGGCAACACGGTTACATTCTTGGTGACTGATCAAAGGGTGAAGCACTTTTGGTTTGAATATGTGTACAAGGAGAAAACCTCAATCACCCTTTCGGATGAGTGATCTTTGAGGTTACGTCGTGCCGTGATGTTAAATCAGGCGCTGCGTGGGAGGTAACCAACGAATGTATTGTGGTAGTTTAGGACAAAAATATAAAAAAATACAAAAATATGAGTCATGCCACAACCAAAACTAAGGCGCTAGATGGGAGGAAACCCACCGTTTTTCTAATAGTTTGTCGTTTTTGCAAGAAGAAAAGGGAAAACACCAGCTACGGACGCAAGGGAAGAGGTAAGTAACACAAAATTTGAGTCCCAGGGGTCTGGCGGAGCCTTGGCGCAACGCCCTAGGGCATGAACTACTGGAAGCTGTTGCTGGGGAGTATCTGGCGCACCGTGCCATGAGAATTCCAAGCGGGCACTTCGCTGGTGCATCGCTCCTAGGGGGCAATTACTGAGATCCTTGGCTGGCATATTTCTGGTGCACCACGCCACCTGTCAAACAACTGAGAACTGTCTGAGGCACTTCTTGGGTGCACCACACCAGGATGTCTTCGGCGACCAAGGTACAATGCCACCAAGAGGGAAGAAGCTAGTCACCGAAGGGATATGGAGCAAATGGTTCCGAAAAGGGGAATCATCCACAATGGCATCCCCCTTAAATCCGTGGGCACCCCCGCGACAGTTCGGAAAGAGAACAGTAAGTGCTTGGGGGATTGACTGGTTTGAATCCCAGAAAGAAGTAATGTACCACAGAGATGAGCATGTTAATGAGGCTAGGTTGCAAGCAAAATTTCCCCAAATCCATGAGATGGTCTATCGATTGGGCCTTCGGTACATCTTTCAAGATCAAGGAGATTGCAACCTCACTATGGTGAGGTAATTCTATGCGAACTGGCAGACTGGGGAGGGGCAACGCCAAAGAGTGGGAATCCAAGAGAAGGTTGTCCAGTTTACCACACGGCTTCTAAATGAGTTCTTGGGAACACATCATGTGGATGCAGCGCCATACTTAGAAATGAAAGAGGAGCCGCCATACAGAGACATACGCCACACACTTTGTGGGGTAGACTCCACAGCTCGGTGGGAAAGAACAAAATATACGAAGAGACATTTTACCCTCCACTATGCATACTTCAGCTAGGAGGCGAGAGTTTGGCTAAAACTTATGTGTAGTACTCTTCTCCCATGCTCGCACACCACCGAGGTAACTAAAGATAGGGTGGTGTTGGTATATATTCTCATAAAGGGAATGTTGGTCAATGTAGCGTCGGTGCTAAGGCATAACATGGTAAAGTGTCGTGAGAACAAAAGTTGGCACTACTGCTATGGGGGATTGGTGACCCGGTTCCTTAGGCAATGGGAGGTTGAGGAAGAAGTGCATGACGCGGTTCCACCGCAGGTCCCACACCTTGTGAGACAACTGGTGGATGTGACTAAAACAAAGCCCCAAGATGCTGTACACGGACCGATACTTCCAAATGCTGACCGATAGGCTCTTGATGAGAGTTGGATGGGGAGGATGTATGGCATGAAAGATTTTCAATTGAGGATTGGTGGTCGACCTGCGACCGAGGAGGAGATGTTTGCACTGAGTGATAGATACCTAATGACTGAGAGTGCGATGTACATGTGTAGGATGGGTCCAGCTTATTAGGAACCCCTAGATGATGATAAGCCTATAGTACACAACACTCATGATGATGAGGACGATGAGGATGATGATGTTGGTACAGCATTGATGGCGGTAGATGATTAGACAGCTGATTAGGATTAGTAATTCATTCATGATGATGATGATTATGACGCTTAGAGGCCCAGGGAATTCCTTCTCTTACTCTTTACCTGTGTATTTATTTTAAGCACTGGGGACAGTGCCATGTTTAATGTGTGGGGTGGAGAGTCTTAGGAGAAGTACTTCCTACTATTTTTCATTTCTATGTCTTGGGTGATGAGGCGTTGTATTACTGGTTTTAGCTGATAATTTGAGTTTGAGTTGATAGTTATATTTAGTTGTGTTAGTTTTTTTTTCTTAGGTTAGGTTCCTCGGCTTTTGTTTTTGGTTCTTTTCCTAAGGATAGTCCCTTTGAACAGGGTAGATTTTTTTTTAGGATAGTTTTTTTTAGGATACATCGTAGTAGTAATGACTTGTCCCGATGATGGATGGATGAGGACCATCTTAAGGGAAAATTAGTCATAGGATTGTAGGATTAGAAGCATGTCCTTTGAAATGCAGAAATTCCACTTGGAGCTTTAACTAGACGTCATGGGTAGTTCATGTGAATTCAAGCAAGTGAGTAAGAACTTCACAAAAGATACATAGGCTCTTTAACTAGACTCAAAAGGTGCAGAAAATAGGCTTAATTGTGTGAGTGCACTCAAGATGTTTGTGTTTGAGCATGCAAGTGTGATATTCCTATACATGTATCATGGTGCCATGTGTGTGTGAGCCTTTGTTTGGTTTCTTGCATAGAATAGCACCTAGAACTTGCCCCGTGTGTGTGTAAATTGCACAAGCATGAATTTTATGAAACATGATTAAGGCATTTTCTTGAAAAACCCATTTTGTTTGTTTCTTTGATGATTATTTGTGCCTACCTTGACATTACCACTAGTGAAGCCCCCTTGAGCCTAGAAGCCTATTTCTTTGTTAAGCCGCATAATTAGCCTATCCACTTTGTTGATACCCTGTGAATTTGATCCTAATGAAACTCCCTAGTGCACTATGACTTCTAAAAAGTGGAGAACAAAAGGAGAAGGGTAGATAAAAGTGAAGAGGAGTGTAGTAACTATCAAAGATGTAGAGCCCGATCAAATTTTGTAACGTTCTTGTTGTTAGGTACCCAAAGAATTCGAAAAAAAAAGAAGAGAAAAGAAAAATGAATGAGGGTTATGCTAGCAACAAGTACGTGTCATATCAAGGGCAAAGAATAAATAAGAGTGGTAGTGCATGAGAGCGTGAACATAGGAGAATCTTAAAAAAAGGGTGAAGAAAAGAGTGAAAATGTGGTGTCATATGCAATAGGGAAAAGAGTCACTTTTCACCTAAAAGTATCCTACCTATCCCGAAACCGACATTACAACCGAATGAAAGTCCTTTTGATTCCATGAATGTGATTGCTTTTTTGAATTTACAATACACTAAGGGCAAGCCTATGGCATGTTGTGATATGTTTGAAACATATTTTGAGAGAGTGAGGGCTTAAATGATTCAAAACGCCCCCATTGAAAGGAAAGTGTGTGACTGTAAATGGGGGCATGGGATTACTTGGTAAATGATTCAATACTAAATTGTGAGGGCTTAAATGATTCAATACTAAATTGTGAGGGAACTCATGGCATGTATTTGGTAGTGTTATTACTTGCATTGTTCACACATAGATATGTTGGCCCGATATTATGATAAAGAGTCGGTTATAGAGGGTGTGTGGTTTCAAGTGAAAGATCTTAAGAGCTAAATATTATTTTTGAATGTGCTTGCTCAATGAACTACCATAGCATGATTAAAAGTGTTTTAGTTTCTCGCAAGTGTCGATGGAAATTTCCTTAGGTGTTAGTTGTGAACCTTAGGATGGATGATAGTGAGTTGCTCGAGGACGAACAAAGGTTTAAGTGTGGGGTGGTGATGTTGGGAATATTTATATGCCCGTTTATCGTATGTTTACCTTATGTTTTGAGAACATTACTTACTATACATTGTGTGTTTTTATTGGAATTGCTATATGTTGCACTAAGACACATGATTCTATACTTGCAGGTGAAATGACGAGGGAAATGACCATGAAAAGGCTAAATGGAAAAGTAAAGCATGGAAGGGATGTAGAGGAATGCGCAGGAGCAAACAAGAAGGTTAAAATTGGTCAGAACCTAGGCAGGCGCATCCATGGCGCAGTGCGCCAGGCCTCAAACAACCAAAGCCCAATCCGGGCACCTTCTAGGCGCATCATGCCAGAGCCCAAACTCCCGCAAGAACATCTTAGCGCCTTCCAGGGGTAAAACAACTGGCAGGCCAGCTGAGCGCATCAGAGGCGCGGCGCGCCAGGCGCCATCTCGACAGATTTGTCAGCCTTTTTCTATTCCGATTTCAAGAAGGAAAAGGGGTTATTTCCCAAACCCTATAAATAAAACATTGTACGTTTTTTGAAGGGTTCCGTCATAATTTTGGAGAGCAATAGGCAAGAATAGAGTTCACTATTAGGTTTCTTTTCTTCTTCCTTTTTCTTAGTCATACTTTGGATGAAAACAATAGTCTCTTTGTTCTTAGTTATAGTATGAGTGGCTAAGAACCCTTGTTCTGGGGTTACAGCTACAAACGCATGACTATTTAGTATTGAATTTTGGATTGATTATTCGTTTACCATTATTAGTTGTTCTTATATTCCTATTTTAGTATTTTGATGCTTGGCCGCCATTAAAATAAACATATAACCTTGTCGTGAACTCGAGAGGGGAATAAACAAGGTAGACCAAGGAATATAAGGAGCAAGACCTCTCTTTTGTAACATAAAGGGTAGGTTAGCGACTAGGATAGAGATATACCTAGAACGCCTTGCTTGGTTCATATGGGAAGAAATATAAATGCTTTTAAAATATAATGTCACATCTCCTCTCAATGATGTAGTTGTGATGCTATTTTGAATAGGCAATTAGAGGCTCGAGAGACCATAGTTGTAATATCAACCCCGGAATCAACAACTAGGTGAATGAACAAGCAAATTCAAGTGATTACTACTTAGGATTGGAATCAACAATCATTACTTATTTGCAATTCATTTGGTCAATTTACCTTAATTCGTTAATTACTACAAAAATCATCTTTGAGTTACTTTTATATTTGTTTATTTAAGCTGTGTACGAATAAGGTGGCATATTTGCTAAGTCACAAGTCTCTTGGGTACGATATCCAGACTAACTAGTCCCTATTACTTAGACGACCACGTACACTTGTGTGTGAGTGGAAATTGCCTAGCAAGTTTTTGGCGCTTAGTGGGTTGAAAAACTACAAAGTATAATTATAACCAAGGCTACTCCCACTCATAATTGAGAATTTAATTAAATAATTAATCCTTATTCCATTGCATTACCCCATCGGAATCATACCCCTAGCTTCCCAATCTTGATAAAAAATAATTGTGTTTACGTTGTTGTTCTGTTACAATTCAAATTTTATTTCCCAAACCATTTCCCCCTCATTTATTTACTTGTTTGAACAGTTTGTTTGCCCTTATGAATCAACTTTACCATTAGTGGTGACTCATCGTACCAATCTCCGTGGATTCGACCCCAACCTCACATGGGTTTACTTATTATTTTGCTCGATGACTGTTTCCACCTCCTTTGGGGGAGTTATTTTGGACGTCACTTAATATTTGCGACATTGTTGGGGATTGGCTTTTGATTTGCCATTTATGTTCTATTAATTTACTTTAGTTTAGCATCTTATTCTCTTTTACATTTTTGTTTTCTTTGGTATTATGAATAGGCAACTTATGAGACATGCTAAAAAGCAAGGAAGAGTGGACAACTTCATGGATATGGAGGACGAGCCTATTGTTCATGGTGCCACAGGTGCTATTCGTCTACCTCCCACTATTTGAGATGCAGCCTTCTATATGACGAGCATGATGTTGTATTTAATACAAATGAAAGGATTGTTTGGCGGGATGGCCAATGAGGATGCAAACTGACATATTTGAAACGTTGTTCAGATTGTCTAGGCCTTCAACATTCAAGACATTAGTCAAGAATAAATTCGACTTAAGCTATTTCCGTTCTCTTCACAGAAGAGGTAATTGCATGACTAAAAGAGCTCCCTGAGGGCTCAGTCACTTCATGGAATGGGTTAGTTGAGGCTTTCTTGAACTGGTTCTTCCTACTTTCAAGGATGTTTCAATTGCGATATGAGATGAAAAACTTCTGATAATTACAGGATGAACCATTGCATGAGGTGTGGTTAAGGTTTAAGAAAAAGTCATTATTATGTCCGAACCATGGTCTATTGGATGGTGTTCTATTACAAAACTTTTATGTGGAACTTGATTCAATGAATAAGTCAATGGCTAATAATATTACAGGTGGCACTATCATGGATCAAACATATGGTCTTGCTTCAGCTCTTTTGGATAGAATGACAAAGACAAATAAAAATTGGCATACTAGAGAGGCTGAGGTGACATCGAGTATCTTCTCCTCCATCATGACCAATGAAATAAGAATGAAAGAGGAAGAACAAGATAAATCTATGGACAAAATAATCATCCAAGTTGAATTTTTAGCCAAGCACATGATGAGTGTCAGAACTAAGAGAGTAAATACTGTTGGATCTTATGGTGCCAAAAGATACGATGAGGGTGGTATCTATACATCAATGGATGATTAAGCTTGTTATTTGTTAGAAGGTTCTCTTTGGGGGTACCAAGGTTCTAATAAAGGCCCTTGGAAACCTCGAGAAAAGAATCAAGGTTGGAACTGGGAGAGAAGTAATTAATTGAGAGATTGTGAGCAAGGTAGGGACTGTGATGGTCCATGGAGAGATCCTAAAAGAGATGGTGATCACTATAATCACCAAAGTGCTAACCGATATGTTCCTCCAACTAAGGTAGATGCTTCTCTATTCCAACCACCCGTTAGTTATCCCACTAGTTCCAAAAATAAAGACATATTGTCACATGTGTTAAAAAGGGTAGAGTCTACATAAAATGGAGTGAAAGACTTGAAGAGTGATGTAGATAACCTTCACTAAACTATGAGCTAACATTCCACATTGATCAAACACTTGGAGGCTCAAATGAACCACCTATCAGCCTAAAGGAACCCCCGGTTGAAGGGTACCCTTCCTAGTGGTACTTTTACGAATATAATAAATGATGGAAATGAGATGGCAATTGTCACATGAAGCGGAAGGATGCTCAATGGTGTAATAAAACAAACCAAAAAAGTTGTGTTTGAAAAGAATAAGATGCTAGCAAAGGAGGTTGAGATTGAATAGAGTTGTGATGCAAATCTGGAGATTGGGGTAAAGCTTAGTACACCCTATGTGATTTTTGATGATGAAAGCCCAACTGAGGAGAGGGAAGATATTGAATTGCCTCCTCAAGTTGCAATTTATATAGAAGAGGAGAAGAAGGAGAAAACCCTGAGTGAGCTAAGGCCATTGTCTAAATTGCCTCCTTCATATCCTCAGAGGTTGATCAAGAAAAATGAAGATAATCAATTCAAGAAGTTTGTGGACATGTTCAGCAAATTGTCTATAAGCATTCCTTTGGTTGACGCTCTAATGCAAATGTCGGGCTATGCAAAATTCATGAAGGATCTGTTGAAAAAGAAGAGAGTGATTGATATAGGGATAATGGAAGTGTCCAAAAATTATAGTGCAGTCATGATAAGTAAGTTGGACACCAAGAGAGAAGATCCGAGCATTTTTATCATTCCATGCACTATTAGCATTTACTAGTTCAAAAAGTCCTTATGCGACCTTGGGGAAAGCATCAACTTGATGCCCCTTGTGATCTTTAAGAAGTTAGGTTTGGGTTCTCCTAAGCCAACACCGATGTGGTTGCTAATGGCCAATCGTTTGATAAATTTATTGGTAGGTATCTTGTTTGATGTATTGGTAAAGGTGGACAAATTTATACACCCAGCAGACATTGTGGTGTTAGACTGTGACATGGACTTAGAGAAGTCTATAATTTTGGGGTGCCCATTTTTGGCCATCGAAAGAGCTCTCGTTTATATGGAGTTAGGAGAACTCAAATTTTGTGTTGGGAGGAAAGAAGTTATGTTCAATGTATGTCAACTAATGAAACCCCCGAATGAATATTGGGTCATTTAAGTGATTGCCACCAAGGACGAGTTGGTTCAAGGTCCTTGGGAAGATGATATTCAAGGTAAACCACCAAGTTATCATCTTGTTCTTTATGATGGTCGAGGGAAGAAGGACACCATAGAATTTATTATGCCAAAGCCACCAAGCTTGGTGGATTTGTACATGGGTCCTAATGACACTCTCCCATTACCCATATTTTAGATATTGCTAGTTGGCAAAAGGATGAGATGATGAAGATCTTGAGGAAGTACTTTAGAGTTTCGGATGGGATTGTGCTAATCAAATTGGCATGATCCCAGGAAATGATTGATACTTGAGGTACGATCGTCGTACCATGATGTAAAATCAATAACTTCTTTAGAGGCAACCCAAGTGTTTTTGATTTATTTACTTCACCTTTTTGTTTTTTTTTAATTTATTATAGGAATGCATGGAGATTAGGAAAATGGCTAAGTGTAAAAAATTCTCAGAGAGGATGTGCGCCACCACCTGTATGTCGCAGGTGCTAACTCTTGGATGCAGGTGGCATCGCACCCCATTGGCAGGGAACTGAAGAAATAAAGAAAATGCCAAGGCACTTATGAAGCAAGGGGCGAATTACACATATGGACCCGCAGCATACACGTGCCGTTGTAGGTCCTAACCAGTGCAATAGCAAGAATTGACTATTAAACGTCACCTATGGAACCACATGTAAAATGCAAGTTGTCACATTCAAAACACATATGGCACCACAGGCGCATGTATGTTTTTAAAAATTATTTACCTACTCGTTGACTAGACCTGACCTGGACATGACCAGCGCCTTTTAATCTTTTTTCTCACCCTTAAACTGGTCCTTCACTCTTCTTCCACCATTACAACTCCACCCAACTTTGAAAATCTCTCCCAAAAACTCCCTCAACTCTCCAAAATCTCCATCCTTCTTAAGGGAAAATTATCATTGCTACGGGTTTGTTTGAAATATTATTCTATTGGGCTAAAAATTATGAATTATTATGCTTTTGAGTAGTATATTCGATCATGAATTGTCTGGTGAGTGCTTTGATTGAGTAAAAGTGAATATTATTGCGTTTGAATATTCCTTTCATGGTAGCAGTATACTTAATGTTTCCAATTATAGATGGGGCAACGTCCTTCTTAAGAAAAGTCGTTGAGCATACGTCACGTTGTAATTTTTTTGTCTTGTATGATTGTGTAGTTTCTCAGGGAAGTCTGAGTACCCGAATAACTTAAAAATTGGTCAACTATTGCTTTGCTAAGCCTTATTGTTGTTAAAGTTCATTTGTGGACTGTTATGAACTTGTGTGCCATAGGTGTTGCCTTGCGAATCACATGTGCAATGCACGTAAAAGCAGAGAATTGAAAAATTCTCACTGGTTTCAACCTGCATTCCACATGTGCATCACAATTCTTCACTTGTGAAATACAGGTGGCCACATAGGTTGGGAGGTTGAACTTCCAGGTTACTGCCAACCATGTGCGACAGCACATGCATTCCGCATGTCTCCTCATGTGAAATGCATGTGCCATCTCACATGCAATGCCTATTGCTAGTGTATTGTCTAGTATATGCATGACCACATGCAATTCGTGGTTCTTCACCTGTGAAAAATATGTGACTGACACATGCTAGCAGTTAACTTGATGCTATTCTTTTTCTTTGTGTATTCGATTACTTTTTATTTTGTTAACTTCTTGTAGTATTTCTTTCCTTGATTATTGAAATGTACAAAAAGATTTTCGTTTGGGTTTCATGGTGCTCACCTCTGTTTGTAGGAATATATCTTCATCTAGGAACAAGGCTAAAGGAAAATCCCCAATGAGAGGTATGACATCCGGAAATCCTCCTAAGCTTGTGCAAAATGAAGAACCATCAGAAGCACAATTCTGATTTAGGCTTGAGGGGATGGAAGCTTATTATCTCAGCTTTCGCGAAAAGCGAGCAATTATATAAGAATCTGGGTCTTATATATATACCTTCAAGTGTGAATTTCTTGGTATAGCAGAGCAATTTTTTAAATGGGTGTAGGACAAAGTGATGACGTTCAAAAGCGCTCTCCCGAAGGAGATGGTAACGATTGACAAGCAAAATAATTGGGGGAATATTAATTCACTAGAGTAAGTAATTGTCCGAACAAGAAAAAGTAAAATTGGGGGAAAAGGTTTGGGAAGTGAAAATTTAAATTATTACATCTTAACGAAGTAAATACAAGAGTTTCAATCAAGAGAAAAAGACTAGGGGTGTGCTTTTGATGGGGTCTTACAATGGGATTTGGGTTGATTATTCAAGAAAACATTCAATGATTAGCATGGGTAGCTTGGTTTAAGATATACTTAGTAGCTTTAAACCTACCAAATATATTTTCTATGGTTTTATTTCAAGCCCCATAGTTTTGATATCAAACCAACCAATTAATACTTAGGTGAATCAAACTATCTCTAGATTTGACTCTTAGATGGGAATTACCTATAATCATGCTATTTCTAGCCTTAATTTGTCGTGGGAATAGAAAATACCCACTATTGAATTCTTACCCAATGGAATAACTCCTCTTCCAAGCAAGAACACAATTAGTAAATCAAATCAATATTTACAACCATCAATTTTATAATTAAAACATGAAGAATTCAATAGACCTATAAACAATAATCAATTATAAGAACAAATAATCAACATCCATTCTCAATTTCAAACACTCATCATGCACACAACCCTAGAGATGACTTTAGACACTCATAGTAAAGAAATAAGAGAATATACAAAATGGGTTTACCAAAAATCCATTCATTCTGTAAGCTAAATTCAAATTCCAAGCTCTAAATTGTGTACATGGTGTTTTTCACTAGGGAAGAAGAAGGGAAAAATTATACTCTCTACACTCTCTCCCTAGGAAAAGTAAAAACTACTCAATTCCCTTTGTAAAAATAATAAAAATATTTTTAGAACCTTCTCAAATGCATCATACACAATTGGATAAAATTGCCCTTTGGGGAATGTGTGAAACAAGGGGCAAAGGAACATGCGACCGCCCCTTTGGACTTGTGAATCATAGGTGCCCAATTTCCATGGAAATGATTTCCAAGTGATGTGAAATTCCAGAGGCAAAGGAAAGGGTGATCTCCCTTGGCATTGTGCAAATAGCATGTAGCTGATTGCAAAACGCAGGTGTCCTCTTGCTTCTCACATGTCACTTCGCCCCTCTTAACTAATTCTTTCCCTTCTGATCATCTTCGTACTTTAACTTTAATTTAAAGCTACTTTGGGTTGAAATCCTTTTTTTTCTTCATTTGACTAAGAGTACATGCTTTGTGAATAAAGGCTCAATAAGTTGGTAAACTACCAACTTATCAAACCCCCAAACTTAAACTATTACTTTTTCTCAAGCAAGACACGCACAAGGTAAGGATTGAAACAGATTCTCAAAAGAAAAGGGTTGTACAAAAGATTATATCGACTCAAAAACTCAAGAAAATAACAAATAAAAGACTCAATGACAATGCTCATCTCAATTGGTATCACTATAATTTTAAGGCAAGTACTCATTTCAAAAAGTCATTTCCAAAGACTTTACTTTTTATTCAAAAGCAAGGGATTTGTCATTTAAAACAAGATTATCAACCTTCTCAAGTCATTGGCATTGACCATCAAGGTTTGCCTCGAGATTCACCACACAACTTGTCTCATTCATTCCAATCAATTGAAATAGAGACTTCATTATTCATTTCAAGTGTGTGATACCACTCACAACAAGAGAGAATCTCACTCACAATCATGCAATTCGTATTAAAGGGATTATAAGAGAACAAAAAGACTCTCACTCTCTCAAAGAAGTTTGAGTGCAAACGCATTGAACATTACACTTGACCTTCAAATAATTCACCACTAATGTAGAGTTATCAAGCTCGGAATCACTAAGTATTTGCGGGTAATAATTTTGGCTAGGGTTAAGGTGAGAATTGCATTTGGCTCAAGTTACTAAACCTCACTAATGCTATTTGTAACCATTCAATGCACTGCTAACATTTTTTAACATTAACTTTACCTTATTTCTCCCTGTCAGAGCCCAAGCTTCCCTATCAACTTACTCATTCAACATTCTTTTGTTAAACTCATTTAGTAGCACCAAATTCTTCCCTTCTATTCATTCATTGCTACATTGAACACTTTGGAAAAAAATTCATTGTTAGCATAAGGTGCTACCTTGTATTGAAGCACAACTCCTTTTCTTCTCCATATTTTGTGCATACACTCCGAAACTTAGGCTTTTGCCTATGTCAACATTTTAATTCCCCCCAAACATAGGCTTTTAACCTATATTTCACTTTCTAGCTATTAGGGAAGAGGGGTGCAAAGATAGAGGATCCAGAAAGGATTATGGTGTCTAACAAGGTGCCAAAGAAAAGTAACAAGCTCAAAAGGGCTTACTAGGATCAATGTTAAAGGAAGTTAATTTCGGTAAAGTCGCTATTCAAAAAGGACCTGAGGTCATCTTTCAAGATCGGTAATGTCTAGAATTTTGCCTTAAAACACATTTGAGGCAAGTTCTAGACAACATGCATATGCAAGAATAACGTAAAACCTCACCACACCAGGCATCACAACACAAGAATTTCACAACTAGTCTCAAAAATCAATTGGTAAAAATGACTTTTCACAAGCTATTTCGAGTTCTACACACTCATTTATGAATCAATCAAGCTAAACGGGGGATGTGCAAGTCATGACAAGAGAATGCTTTTGCAAAAATCATTTTCCCCTATTTTCTTCAACATGCAAATTCCATGCCAATTTTTTTTTTTGGTGGGCCCATTTTGAGACAAACAACATCGGACTTAATTAAACACTAAAACTTGGAAATTTCCCTTAAGAAAGTTGCTTTTCAATCTATTATAGGAAAATACCAACCCGGTTCGACATAAAAATAAGTAAAAAAAAAATATTTACTACTTGGAAAAGAATCATGGTATCAAGAAAACTCTTAGAGTTTATTGAACTAACTACTATTAACAAGGCAAAATGATTTATGTGCTCATTGATAAATGGAGCACAAGCCTGGCGTAGGCACTAAGCATGTTTGCATAGCATGAGTAGTGAAATAATTGAGCGTGTAGGACTTACTCGACGACATGGAAACTCACATTCAAATAATAGCATTAGGCCCGACAAGGGAGAAATATCAAGCATAATACAAAGCATAGGCAATTTGTTAATTATAGCATGCTTCACAATGGTTTAAATAATAATTACACCGGCAACAGAAACGAAGCATTGTTATTAATGCAGAAAAAGTTATACAAAGAGAATAATGGAGGAACTACCTGGGGACTCTAAGGTTGATGATGATGCCTTTATGAATATTATTGGTGTTCTGTTCTCGGAGGCGTGAATGATGGTTGAATGTATGCATGCCCTGGGTCTATTTAAAATACATCCAACAAGGGAATCAATGGGTCCTATATAACTTGAAGGGGGCCATAAGGGTAAATAATTTTCCACTTGTCTGGAAGTGTCATCAACTCATGATATGAGGGAGGAGGGGAAGCCTATCTTGGCTTAGTACAATGGTCTCAAGCATCTATATGAGATAAGTGGAATTCTGGCTGATCTTGCATAGGTGGATTCGGGTACTTTGCAGTATTCACGACTGGATCAAATACTTCTTGTATGTAAGATGTTCCCACATTATCTATTCGGTTCTCACCATGCACCACTCATTATGAGGGCTATTATACCTAGGAGGTTAAGCTGAAGTATGAGCTAGTAGATTTAGATCCAAATGTGGGACTTTTGATATGGTGCATGGTACTTTTTTCCTGAATCCATGGATATTTTCTTCCACAGTGTCAATCCTAGCACAAAGTTTGCTCAAGTTAGTCACTACCAGTTTTAATGCTGATTTGATCGCATTACGGATCATGGCTTGGATATATTTAGATATCTTGTGCATAAGATCATCGTTGCTATGTACCACATAAAGAAGCTTGAATAACTCACATGATGAAGAAGTAGTCGGTGCTTGAGATATGTCAAGTAATGGAGGAGCATTGTGGGTGTGTCTTGATACCCCAGGGGTAGAAATTGGACCGTCCAAATGATCATATGTGGAATTAAGAGTAGGACATGTACCTTATGATACATTTGCAGTTGTAGAGAGACTTTTCTACTGTCACGCCTCGATACCACCCCCTAGGCATTACACGGGACCCGGGGCCACATGTGCTACAAGTTAACCCTTGGTCATAGCATATTCAGATATTCATAAGAAACATAGCGGAAGTATAAATAAGAAACTAGACAACCCAAATCCATAAATGATAAAGTCAAAATTAAATATAATCCAAAAGAGAGACCTAAATACTATCTGTGTCTGAAAGCCTTTAACTATCATAAAGTGTTGATGGGATAACACCCCAACTAACTAAGAATTCCAAAGAAAGAACATGAAAGTAACTAGCATAACTAAGGTACCCAAATGATGAAGACTCACCAACCAAATTCGGACAACTGATAATGTCTAGCCATTAGCCAGAGGGAAGGAACCTGAATCTGCATCATCAAGAGGATGTAGCGTAAGATATGCGTCAGTAGTATAGGATGTACCGAGTATGTGGGATATGCATAAATGTAGTAAAAAATACTTAAAACATAATTTAAACTAAATCCATGCATAATAAGAGAATTCGTAAGAAATATCATAATTTAAGCATATGGTAAGAGATATCAAAGCATAAGACTTAAAAATATTCATACGAGAGTTTCTCTTAACCCAAATAAACCATGATGAGCTACAAGGAGTACGGTGTCATACACCCACACCAGAAAAGATTGTCCTAACTCACCAAGGTTAGAATCTTTTCTATCAGGATCCTGTCATAAGCCACATAGGGAAACCTATGGTGGCAACGTAGTTCTGGGACTTAAGGGTACGTTAAACCCTAGTCAAACTCGATGGTAAATACTACCCCCAAAACATATACATATAACTCACATATACTTGTGACATATCTAATGCTAAATCTGTTTGTAAGCATAAGGGTATATCTAATACCATGCAATTCAAATAGCTTAGATAGACATATCTAGATGCCCAACCTCTTTATAAAACTTAGGGATATATCTAATGTCATGCAATTCATATTTCAAAATCCTTAAAAACTTAGCCTAGCCATAATTCAAAATATACTTTTCTTTCTAAATTTATAACTTGAAGAATTAGGCATGCACTTTCATAAATACATAAGCCTATGTTATCTAAACATGCCAATTTTCACTTGAAATCATGCAATTCAATGGAATCATGCTAAAATTCATCATTAATATATGGGCTTTTGAAATTATGCAAGAAATCTTAATTAAAACATGGGTAATGAATGGGAAATCATGAATTGATGCTTTAAAATAAAGCCCATAAGTTTTCCCCAATTTGGGTAAGAACCCTAATTTTATAAATTCATAAATCAGAGTAAAAATGAAGATTTTTGGGCATAAGAATGAATGGATTCCCTTATTAAATACCCACATACCTTATTGAAGCTTGCTTGATCTATGATGAAAAGAAATGGAGGCTTGAACTTGGAGCTTGAATGAGTTCTTTTCCACTTTTTGTAGATGAATGAGGAATAATGAAAGACTTCGGCTATTAGGAGTAGAAACCCTACTAAAAGTGGCCAAAACGACCTCACTTAAGAGTTAAAAGGGTAGGTAATTACAAAAATACCCCTGGAATTTAATTAAAGAAAAGCTGTTAAAAATTTTGGATTCAAAAATCACGAGTGCAATCCACGAGCTATAGACTGAACCACGACTCATGGTTTCCACTCGTGGTTCATGGCCTAAATGATCAACTGCACAAGGTATTCTATGAGTCAACAGGATGGACCGTAGTTCAAACTATAGTCCATTGACCAATTCGTGGTTCCTGGAGAAATAGGAAAACCTCAGATCATGTTCCACAACTGAACAATATGGTCCATAGAATGAACTACGGTTCGTAGAACCCAGTCATGGTTCTTGAGGAAATAGTAAGTCCTCAGGTTTGATTCCACGAGTCAATAGGACGGTCCATAAATGAACTATGGTCCAAAAAATCCACTCATGGTTCTCAGACCAAAGAATTATCCTGCAGACTTAACCACGAGTTCATTCCACGACTCGTGGTTCCCACCACGTTCTGTGGTTTAGACTCGAAATTCCTTGAAAGTTCAAAAAATTCAGAGATTTTAAGTTTTAAAGCTAAATCAAATTTTGGGGTGTTATAGCTACTTGACTAATAGGGCATCTTTATCCCTCTTGTTAGCCAAATAAATCATGCCCTCCGCTTGACGAGTTTTGTCCAATGGACAAAATAGCGGACATATTGCTAGCATACACAACTTACTAATGAGAATAGGGAAGGGCAACAAGGTGAACTGTTGTCTGGCTTTTCTTTTGAATTGTTCAGCAATAATTTCTACCTCGATGGAAACATGGGTGGTGTTCTTTGATAGGATAATCCGGGTGCAAAAAAAATCTAACCACATCTAGGCCTCAAACTTAAGATTTTTCCTAGAGATACGACCTTTAGACACTGCCCAAAAAGGTTGTCCTTCAGCAATGACACTGGCTACCCAAACATATTGGTTGTCTTGTAAGGCTAAACATCTTGCAAACCCTGATAAAAAATATGGTTCATAACCCTAGATCATAGAGTTTATGGCATCGGGGTATCAAGCATCACAAGAAGCTTCTAAGGCATATTCAAACACAATAAAAATTCACTCCACTTAACCAAAGCGCTCACCAAAAATTAGAATTTAAATTTAAAATAACACAGGGGCACTATGATATATAATTTCATCCCAACACAATAATACTCAATAAAAACTTTCATAAATGACAATTTGCCCTTAAGAATGACGTCACCCAATCTATTATTGAGCCAAATCATGCATCATCATATGTGGGTTACTCAGACTTCACCTAAAACTCATAATTATTGGCTAAAAACTATCACAATCAACATGCATAACTCTATAAATACGATCTACCAAGTTTTTCACAGTTAAAAACAATAATAGGCTCAAAATTAGGGTTCAAAAATCGGATCTCACCCGAAAACTCAATACAGTAGAATAAACTAGCATGCTTCACAAATAATATTCCTAATGTACTTAAAAACAATGATTTCACATTAGAGAAGATACCACAAGTGAAAAAGAGAGATTGACGAGTGAAAATATGAAGCTTTGAGCCTACAATGGTGACCAAATATTTCTCACAGGAAAAGTGATGTGCGGCAGTAGAAGACTTCAGTGGTGAAATTATGGGGAAGAAGAAGGAGATTGTGGAGAGGTGTTTGGGAAATTGAGGGAGTTTTGAGAGAGAATTTGGAGGTTTTGTGGAGAGTTATAGAAGAAAAAGAATTAAAGAAGTCAATTTAAGGAGAAAAGAAGAAGAACAAGCGCGGGTCGAAATTCTGAGTCAGGTCAGTGAATGGGTAGGTCAATATAAATTCAAACATACCAGTGCTTGCAATATGACATGCAATTCGCACATGACCATGTGCGTTCCGCATGCCACTTTGCAAGTAACACTTTTCAGAAGTGTTGTTGCTAGTGTTCTGGATTGACATGTGAATGCATGTGCAAGGAGTAAACCTCCAAGGGTGTTTCGCCCTTCCTCTCACGAGTGACTTAAGATTTTTCTTTTCTCCTTCATTGCACTACCAAAAGAGGGCGATGCCACCTGCAATTGTGAATCATCACATGCAAAATGCAGGTTTCAGCACATATGCCCTATGAAAATTTTCTTCCACTCAGCCATTTTTCAATCTCCCTGCATTCCTAAAACACACTAAAAATAACAAAAGATAAAGGAAATAAGCCAAAAACACTTGGGTTGCCTTCCAAGAAGCACTTGATTTTATGTTGCGGCATTACCATAGAAACTCACAAATCAATCATTGCTTGGGTTTATGCCAATACAATTGGCACAATCCTAATAGCAACACTGAAAGTACTTTTTCAAGATTTTTATCACCTCCTCTTATTGCTAAGTTCATAACATCATAGATACAAACAATTGATGAGTGTCTATATGATCCATGTGCATGTCCACAAAATATCATGGTTTAGGGATGATCAATCCCTAGGGATCTTTATTTCCACCATCAATATAGACAATATGTTGACCTTCTGGTGATTTGATTTCAAGTTCATCTCCTCACGGATTTCCAACTATCTCATCCATGGTAGCTATTACGGACAACACCCTATACTCGTTCAGTGGCTTCATTGATTGACAAATGTTAAATGTGACCTCATTGTTCCCCACTCAAAATTTGAGTTCTACTAACTCAACTTCGACTAAAGATATTCCCCTAGCTAAGAATGGGAACCCTAAGATAATAGGCACTTCGAGATCAACATCACAATCTAATACCATGAAATCATCTGGCAAGATGAACTTGTCTACTTTCACAAATACATAAAATAATATCCCCATCGGGTGCTTAATTAAATGATTATCCATTAGCAACCTCATTGGTGTGGGTTTAGAAGGACCTAAGCCTAACTTTATAAAGATCACGAAAGGCATCAAATTGATTCTTACTCCATGGTTACATAAAGGCTTTTCTGAACAACAAGACACCAATGGTGCAAAGGATGGTGAAAGCTCTCGAATCCTCCTGCTTGGGTGCTATATTACTTGTCATGACACCACTACAACTGTGGGAAACTTCAACCGTCCCCACATCAATAATTTTTTTCTTCTTTGGCAATTCCTTCATGAATTTAGCATAGCCCAATATTTGCATAAGAGCGTCAATCAAAGGAATGTTGATAGATAGTTTGTTGAACATTTCTACAATCTTCTTAAACTGATTATCTTCCTTTTTCTCGATTAACTTCTGAGGAGATGGGGGAGGACCTTTAGGTAATGACCTTGGATCGATAGGGGAGTCCTCCTCTACCTCAGTTGCAATTTGAAGAGGTGACTCGATCTTATCCTTCTCCTCATAAAGGCTATCATCATTAATACCTATATTGGGTGCACCAAGAATCACCCCAATATCCAGACGTACGTCACTACTCTTCTCAATCACAAGTTCTTTTGATATCTTGACATCCTTTTCAATCACGACTTCTTTGATCAATTTTCTCAATCAATCAAGCATTCTCCTACTTTCAGTGACAATTGACATTACGTGACCATCATTCTTAGGATTTACAAGAGTATCACATGGAAGGGTATCTTTTAAATGAGGGATCATTTGAGATAAGAGATAATTCATTTGAGCTTCCAAATGTTTGATGGATGCCGAGTGAGAACTCACTATTTGACGAAGAATAAAAACTTCACTCTTTAAGTCAATTATCTCGTTATCCATAAACTCACCTTCTGTAGTACTTTTGACAACATACCTTCAACTTTGGATTTCACGGGGTCCCTACACTTTGTTGGAATGGTGTAATATCAACTTTGGGTGGAGGTACATAGGGATTGACACTTTAGTGATTATAGAGATCACCACCTCTCGCACACTCTCTCTATTGACCTTCACAGTCTTGACCTTGCTCTTTATCCTTCCTTTGAGTGCCTTTATCTCAGTTCCAACCTTATTTCTAGTCCCTAGGATGCCAAGGTCCTTGATTGGAATTATGATATCTGGGTTGAGAACCCACCAATACAAAATAATCTTCTTTGTCCATAGGAGAGTAAGCACCCTCCTCATGACCTTTTAAACCACAAGTAACCACGACATTGACACTTTTGGTCCTGGTTCCCATCATATGCTTGGCCAATAGGTCAATTTCGGTCATCATTTTGGCTATGGTCTCATCTTTTTCCTCCCCATTTCTCCTCATCTCACTAGTCATTATGCAGGAAGTAACACCTGATGAAACCTCAACTTCTCTTATATGCCATGTTATATTGGTTTTTGTCATTCAATCTAAGAGAGCCGAAGTGAAACTATATTGTTGATCCATAATGGATCCACCCTCGATTTTATTAGCTACCAATTTTTTCATAGAGTGTAGTGCTCGATAGAAGCTTTGGAGAAGAACCCCTTCTTGTAAGACATTGTTGGGACATAACAATAGCTTCTTCTTGAATCTTAACCATACCTCATGCAATGTATCATCCGACTATTGCCAAGAAATTGTAATCTCATCTCTAAATTGCATCATACGTGAGGGTGGAGAAAGTCTGACCAACCCATTTAAGTCATAATGGATCCCTCCAAGTGCTCTTCAAGCCACGTAGTTGCCTCTCCCGTAACAGAGAATAGGAACAACCAAAGTCAGATCGACTCTTGAGTTATGTTTTGTATGTTAAAAGGTGGACAAATATCGACCAAATTTTGTATATATTGAATTGCATACTCATGGATCAGCCCTCCAAATAACCCCTTCATTTGTATTAAATGCAATATTGTACTTGTGACATGGAATACAACGTTGCCAATAATTAGAGGTAGCTGGATGGTACCCATGGCACCATGAACAGTAGGTCCATACTTCACGTCTATGAATCCGTCCATACTTTCTTGATCACTTTCTTGGCTAATATGCAACCTACTCGAAGCCACAAAAATAATGAAAAAGTAATAGAGAATAAATGCTTAACAAAAGATAATCAAAAGACAATAAAATGGAAAATCAAAAACCTATCCCCAGCAATGGCACCATTTTTTATGATATTGAAAAGAACTCTCTCGAAGGAGGTGGTAACGATTGCCAAGTAAAATAATAAGTAACCCAACAGATGTTGGGGTCGAATCCATATAGAATGGGATGATGACTTGCCACTAAACGTCAAATATCAATTAACTAGAGTAAGCAATTGTTCGAATAAGCAAAAGTAAAATTGAGGGAAAAGGTTTGGGAAATTATAATTGTAATTATATCAACTTAACAAAGTAAACACAAGATTTCAATCAAGAGAGGAAGCCTAAGGGTGTGCTTTCGATGGGTTCTTACAATGGGATTGGGGTTGATTATTCAATAAAACTTTCAATTATTAGAATGGGTTTCTTGGTTTCTTACTATACTTACTAGTATTTCAACCTACCAAACATATTTACTATGGTCTTATTTCAAGCCCCATAGTTTTGACATCAAGCCAACCAATTAATGCTTAGGTGAATCAAACTATCTCTAGATTTGACTCTTAAATGGGAATTACCTATAATCAAACTATTTCTAGCCTCAATTTGTGATGGGAAACCCAAATCCCCACTATTGAATTCATACTCAATTGAAGAACTCTTTTTCCAAGAAAGAACACAATTAGTAAATTAAATCGATGTTTGCAACCATTAATTTTATTCTTAATACATGAAGAATTCAATAGACTTATACTCATTAATCAATTATAAGCATAAATAATCAACACTCATTCCCAATTTCAAACACACATCATGCACACACCCCTAGAGATGAGTTTAGCTACTGATAGTAAAGGAATAAGATAAGATACCAAATGAGTTTCCCAATATTCCATTCATTTTGTAAGCTAAATTAAAATTCCATGCTCCAAATTGTCTACAATGGTATTTTTCACTAGGGAAGAAGAAGAGAAAATTTATACTTTCTACACTCTCTCCTTTGGGAAAGTAAACTGCTCAATTCCCTTGGTACAAATTCTAAAAAGCATTTAAGAATCTTCCCAAATGTATCATACACAATTGAAAAAATTGCCTTTCGGGGAATCTGTGAAACAAGGGGCGAAGGCATCTGCAGCTACCCCTTGGGACTTGCAGCTTACAGGTGCCCAATTTCCCAGGCAGTGATGTCCAAGTGATGAGTGATGTCAGGGGTGAAGGAAATAGTGATCGCCCTTGGTATTGTGCAAATCGCATGTAGCTGAATGCTCAAGTAATATATGATCTTTCATGTTTGTTGAACCCTGTGAAACACATGTGTCCTCTTATTGGTCGCATGTCACTTTGCCCCTCTTAACAAATTATTTCCATTCTTATCATCTTCATATTTTAACTTCTATTTAAAGATCTTTTAGGTTCAAATCCTTTTCTTTGTTCATTTGATTAAGAGTACCTGCATTTACGATAATAATTGCATTAAGTACCTCTAATTCTCATCAAAAAATGGAAATAATTCTTGAATAAAGGCTAAATAAGTTGGTAGATTACCAACTTATCACCAATTTACTGAGTTACCAGGTCCTTATTTCCTTATATTAGTAAGAGAATTTTATGCATCTTATTGAGCTCAGCAAAATATTTTGAAGCACAAAGGCCGTGTAGACAATATGTCATGTTTTCCATCAGTTCTAGTGTGGGGAAAAGAGGTAAACATTACCCCTGCTGCCATTAAATCTATCTTCTGAGATGTTCCAGTGCATTCAGGATCAGAGTTTGCTAGGCGTTTAGCTTCACAAGATAGTTTATATGCTTTGGTAGCCAGTGTTATTGCTGAGGGACAACCTTTTCGGGCGTTGTCCAAAGGTAGTATCTTCCATCTTAACTTTAAGGCTCAGATTTGGTTAGATTTTGTGTGCACAAGACTCATTCCATAAAAGAATACCACCCATGCCTCCATTAAGGTAGCTATTCTCATCTCTTGTATTATGACTGGTATTCATATCAATAAGGGGAGATTATAGATGACCAATTCAAGAGAAGAGCTAGGTAGGTGTCCACTTTTATGCCCTTTCCTGTCCTTATTAGCAAATATTGTCTCCGAGTATAATGTCCTCTATTTTGGCCATTAGACAAAACCTCTCATGCAGAGAGCATGATTGATTTGGCCACAAAGATAGATAAAGATTCCCTATCCATTAAGATGAGAAAGTTTTCTTCCAATACACATGCATCAGAAGGTATTAGATCCACCCTTAATGTTACTAATGATCAATTGGAGGATCCGGCTTGTAGCACTCAAGAAATTCTAAACCATGATCCAATCCATTTTTCATTTGTTTTTGGACATAAACTAGATGAATTTTCTATGAATGTAAGTAGTATTATCAATTCCTAAGTTTTGAATGAGTATTAGACGTGAATTGAAGTCATAAAGGACCCCTAGTTCAATTTTAAGTTGAAAGTCTTTCTACCGATTTAGTTCTCATGTAAGTTCTTACTAGGGTCAACTTAAAATGATCATAACTCCTAGAATATAGAGAGTTAGGTGGCGTAGTACCCACCAAATTAAAGGTATTTGAATCTTCTTTGCCAGAAACCTCTCATTAATTCTAGATTGGAATAAAACGTTATGTACATTTTAGGGAACCACTATCACGCTGCCAAAGACCCAACGCCCATTCAATTAGGCGTGGGAAGAGACAACGCCCGTGGAGGCTGTGATGCCCATTTCCAACAGTCTGTGGGAGGCATGATGTCCCGTGGGACCTCAAACGTCAGAATGGGCCAGTGATCCATTTTTATCCTCAGAATCCCACAGTTACCCAATGGCCCATGGGAGTTCTGACGGCCCGTCGGAGGGCCCATCCGGCGAATTTGCTGCACTATTCTACAAGTTTAAGTAAGGCTATTTTTGTCCTTTTCCACTCTAAAATCCTAAACCTTTTTTGTATGCCTATAGGAGGGGTTTCATTCCCACCTAGACTAGTTCTCTTCCATCCTCTCAATCCAAGCTCCCAAAAGAAAGAAAGGATCCTCCACTCAAGCTCCAAGACCTAGGGTTTCTTCTCCCATCCTCCATGCTCAAGTCCCAAGCTTGGAAAGCTTCAAGTTTAGGTATGTGGATATTCAATAAGGGATTCCCTCACCCTTATTTCCAAAAACCCAACCTTCTAAATTGATTTTATGAATTTTATAATTAGGGTTCCTACCCAATTCTCATGGGTTCTTCTATAAATTATTTCCTCATGACTCTTTATTAATTCTAACTATTAATTTCATGATTTTACATGGACTTTTATAAATGGTTTCCAATCCATTATTTGAAGGCTAACCTTTGCCCAATTTATGAAATTATTATGAATCTAGTTTAATTATATCAATTCAAGTTTTCTCATCTTTTACCCATAATTCATATGAGATTCCTTAAGTATTATCAAAAGCCCATACATTGAGAATAATTTCTAGCATGATTTCACCCTATGATATGTTATCAATTAAAAACCCTATTTTTAAACATCTATAAAGCTATGCAAGTGTTGAGTAAGTTTTTCCATGATTTTTCTACAAGCACGATGGACAAGGAACATTTCCAAATTCATGATTTTTAGCATATAATTTATGACATGGTATGGAGCTTAGGCTTACAGTAGTATATTCATGATTTTTATGACATCCCGACGTTCCGTTAATGCTCATGAAATATTTTCAAAACCAAGGTTTGTGAGTTGTATGATGATCCAGGTTTGCCAATATGATTATGATTATGAACAAGAATTGGCATCTAAATATTTCACATATATGTGAGCTTTATGATATATTTTGAGAGTAGTATTTAGCACCGAGCAATGAGGGTTCTAGATAACCTAAATCCAAAACTACGTGCCACCGTAGGTTGCCCTATGTGACTTATGACAGGATCTTGGTATATATGATTCTAAACTTGGCCGGTTAGGACAACCTTTTTTGGTGTGGGTGTATGACATTGGACTCCATGTAGCTCATCATAGTTTATGTCGATTAAGAGAAACTCCTGTATGAATGTTTTCAAGCTTATAAGTTATATGATATTCTATTTGGAAGTTGGGCTTATTGTTTTATGACTAATGTTCAAATTTTGATAGTTACTTATGAATTATTCTATTTATGCATGAACTTAATTTTAAGCATGCTTTCAAGTATATTTTATCATGACATATGCATATGTCACATACTTAGTACATTCCATAGTACTGACCGCTTACCTCTTTGTGTTGCATCCTATTATGATGTAGATTCTGTAGTCCCTTCCCAAATTTGAGGCTAGTAGAACAGCAGCACATCCACCCATCTTGGTGAGTCCTCCTTCTTCGAGTTCTTGGAGTTTAACTACATTATAGATTTTTAGTTCTTTCATTCAGTTTTTAGTATTTAGAGTTATTTGGGGGCTTATCCTAGAAGCTCATTAGTAGTAGAGGTTTTCAGACATAGAGACAGATACTCCGCTTAATTCAAATTGTC
The DNA here is from genome assembly GCA_003996215.1 of Jaltomata sinuosa. Classification (NCBI taxonomy): domain Eukaryota; kingdom Viridiplantae; phylum Streptophyta; class Magnoliopsida; order Solanales; family Solanaceae; genus Jaltomata; species Jaltomata sinuosa. The sequence continues at coordinate 100,614 of QJPP01003607.1, read as the reverse complement.
ATATTTAGACTTATATTCTTATAACAGATTAAGTTGCTCATTACTTTAGTTAAGCTTTCGTCCTCATGTTTTGTTCAGTTTTTAAGTCATGCTAGTGCCAGAGGGTAATCTTGAGATCACTGGTGATCTTGGGTCCCGTGTTACATCCAGGGAGTAGGCTCGGGGCATGAAAAACTTGGTATAAGAGCATCAGGTTCTAGAGTCCTAGGGTGTCTGAAAGCCGCATCAAGTAGAATCTCTTTCATGGGTGTGAAGTGCGCTGCACTTATGAGGGAGAGGCCATGAGATATTTTAGGAAAAACTTCAGTTCTTTCATGTACACTACTGTGTGATACAATTTCACTCTATTTACCCTTCTAAATCATTTCTTACGCATTTCAGATAATGCCTCCACGAAGAAACCCCGAGATGAATGCTAATCCTTCTATTCCAGACCATGATGTTATGAATGCAGAGTTTTTTGAAGGTAACTGAATATTGGCTCAAACCATGACAACTTAGTTGAATGAGAAAGAGAAACCAAACAAGAGGAAGAGGAAGAACAAGAATACCAGGACATGGAACCATGACTCTATTCAGCAGAAAACTGGTAGTAGGAATCGGTCATCTTTTCAACAGAGGTCATTCAGACCAACCCCATCTCCAGTTAGCACACCTGCACTATATTCTCAGTCTTGTCATAGTAGGGCTCTGAAGACCTTGCGGTACCCTCATTGTACTAGTTGTGATAAGTTTCATCTAGGTGAGTGCCTTGCGGGCAAATATAGGTGTTTTAGGTGTGGTCAGTTACTCCATAAGATCAGGGATTTCCCCTCAGTTAAGTAGAGCAATAGTGGTGGTGTTCAACTCCAAAACTGATTCCTTTCATTGCCTAGCCAATCAGGTCAGAGTATTCCTCCAGAAGATAACTCAGGTATGTCGCTAGATATCTTCCTTTAATCATCCATAGTCCCCATACCACTATTCTCTCTTGGTTGTGAGTTGTCTTAGCTTAGAACAAAGTAAGGATAGAGGAGTATAGTATCATGATGGGTAGTAGAAAAAGAGAGTTTTGGGTTATTAGAACCATGTAAGCTTGATATGTCATTGCAAGGGATAGCTTATAAGTTAATGAATGTGGTATGTACAACCCCTATATAAGATAGAAAGATTGAGGCTTAGAGTTTTGGGCAAGTGTAACACCCTGTTTACGTATCCAACTATCTAAATTAAAACTTGCTGAAACTTTGAGGACTCAGAGACCACGAGCCAAGTCCATGAGTCATGGATGGTTCCACATGTCATGGAAATGACTCATGATCCAAGCCCTGCAGGTCAGCCTCAGTTCTGTCAACCACAAGTCAAGTTCATGACTCATAGGAACTTCCACGAGTCGTGTTGTTGACTCGTGGAAACTAATCAGAGGCAGCCTTCCTTTCCTGACTTCCATGACTAGGTTCTACGACTCGTGTGAACTTCCACGAGTTGTCCTATTGAACCGTAGAAAGTTTCCTGCAGGATGAAATTTCTGTTAGTTTCTACGATTTGAGTTCCACGAGTCGTGGGAAGGTCTACAAGTCGTAGACTCCACTCGTGGAACCTGTTGCCGGGTTTTAAGACAGCTATTCCTAAATAAAACCCAGCGGTATTTTGGTCATTTTCCACCCTATTATATATTAAGTAAAGTTGTTTTGACTACTTTTAGAAGGGTTTTCGACCATAATATCCTAAGCCAATGCTAAGCTCCTCATTCCTCACTCAAAGAAGAAAGTTCTTCCTCTCAAGCTCAAGTTCAAGCTCCAAGTCAAGTCTCCTAATTCTTTTCCAATCAAGTGGAAAATCTTCCACCGAGGTATGTGTGTCTTTAGAAATGGGTTTCTTCGACCCTTGTGCCCAAAATCCCCAACTCATAAATTTGAATTATAAAGTTTTGAAATTAGGGTTTGAAACCAAAATTGGAGAAAAGTTTATGAAATCAGTTTCTATGTTTTAATTTATGGGTTGCTATGGATTATTCATGATTTGACTATGATTATCTTATTGGTTTTGAAAGCACAAGCATGAAAGTTGATTTCTAGCATGAATCCATGAATTTGTATGTTTTCAAGAGAAATGGGCATGATTAGATATCATGGCCTTCATGTATTATGAAATTTGCATTGCCTAACTCTTAAGTATGAATTTGGAAAGAAAAGCATGATTTGACATTAAGGCTTTGTTAAGCATTATGAACTATGTTATGAGAGATGCATTTACCTGATATGTTTTCATGCTTTATGAAATGTTATGAAAGATGCATGATACCCGATGTGTTTTTATGCTTTATGAAATGATATGAAAGATGCATGATACCCGATGTATTTTCATGCTTTATGAATAAGAATTTGGCATGAGATTGTACCCTATGATTATGAGCTATGTATATACGCATATTTTTGGGAGTAGTATTTAGCACAGAGTTGGACGGGGTGAGATTGCCCTTAGTCCCAGAAACTACGTTGCCAGCGGATTTTATGAAATGAAATATGCCCAAGAGGCTTATGAGAGTGGATCCACGTCTTGATGAATGGCGTCCTTACCTGAGCAGGGTATAGGACAGCTTTGCCAACTAGGGTTAGATAGTTTGAAATGGTGACTTGTTCCTTGGCAATGTTTTAAGTTAGCTAGATTCCATGTAGCTCACATGGTATCATGTCGGTTATAAGAAACTCCCATATGTATGTTTTTATGTTTTCTAAGCTTATGAACTCTTTATGAACTCTTTTATGAACTATTATTTGGAATTTGTCTTTTGCCTTTTGATTTAGTTTCCTTTACGATATCTTCTTATGAAATACTTTTATGCATGGCTCATGATTTAAGCACGTTTTCAATCATGTTTTGCTTTACTTATTCCTTTCTCAAATACTTAGTACATGCCAATGTACTAACGCATATTGCGTTGCATCCTTTTATGATGCAGACTCAGATGTTTCTTCTCAGATTCGTGGCTAGATATTCGGCCACTCCTACTTAGCTATTGGTGAGTCCTCATAGCCCGAGGGCTAGGCTCCACTTTACTTTTATGTCTTCTTCTTATTTTCAGATGTTCGAGTTAGTTGGGGTGTTGTCCTATCAAATCTCTATGTATGACTAGAGGCTTTCAGACATAGTGGTTATGTATTGACATCGAGTCGTCATTCTTATTCGACTCTTCACTTTAAGATATGATTTCCTTTTTTGGATCCTCCTTATGATGCTTCCGTTATGTTTTATCTTTGTTATGCTTGAGAATGTTATGACCAAGGATTAATTCAGGATCCTCGTGGTCCCCAAGTCCCATGTTATGCCTAGGAGGTAACCTCGTAGCGTGACAAACTTGGTATCAGAGCCAGGTTCGAGTGTCCTTGGATGTATGAAAGCCGCATAGAGTAGAGTCTCTTTCATGTGTGTGTGATATGCCGGGATTCTACAGCATATTTGACGCCTTTAACTAAGAATACTCACAAGTTTTTAAGCAACCTTTGTGGTTTTTGATGTTTTTATGTTGTATTTGTAGGAAATGGAGACAAAGATAGAAAAGGAGTGAAAAATACTCAAGGTAAGTCACACTGGTTAGGCATGACGGAGGGCCTGACGGGTCGTCACGCAGGTGACTGACCTTCAGGGGAGCCACCAAGCCTGGAAGCAGCTATAGGAGGCTCTGGATATGGGTGACGGTTGGCTTAACGGGTTGTCACACCTATGACTAACCGTCAACCAAGCCGTCAGGATGAGGCAGCATGACACTGAATCACTGGATAGTGGCGACGATTTAAGTGACGATTCGTCAACAGCCTGACGAACCGTCAGGGAGGACGTCAAGCTGGAGCAAATGGAGATTATGCACTGGAAAGTGGCGACGGTCCGTCACAGTCTTGACGAATCGTCAAGCCAAGCCTTCAAAAGAAACAGTGAGATTTTGATTTTATTTTTGGAACTTTATTTTCCTGGACTAATATAAATACCCAGTGTTAGGGTTATTTTTGATATTCAGCATTCGACACTTGCGACGTATTATATTTTTTTGAGAGCAACTTTGATAGAAAAGAACGAAGAAAACAATATCTTTGTCTTCTTCCTTGGGATTTTCACCATTGGTGCTTGGATTCTACGAAGGTCAAAGTAAAGTAATAATTTTCTATTGTAAGAATTCTTTCTTCTCATATGAATACTATTATTTCTTTACTTTATTTTGCTAGCATGAGTGGCTAACTTCCCACAACTAGGGTTGTGGGAGCCATGACAAAAGTAACAATATAGATTCCGGGTAGCGTTGGGTTTGATTTATATGTTGTTCACGTTGTTACTCATGTGTTATTAACGTTTTCTAATGGCTGCAAACATTAGGACATTCCTAGGGTTAATTTGCTTGAACTAAGAGATTAAAACCGGGTAAATTTGACTAACAACGAGGATTCAAGACTTTTAAATCTCGTCTTATGATTAATGCTTTAGCAAGATTGATCTACTTGATGTTTTGGATTGAAATGAGAAATTTTACCTTTTCAAGTTCCAGAGAATTGGAAAGGAAATTCATCTATTTGGTTGAGAGACGCTTAGATAATAACATGAATTCAATCACATCGTGATAGACATATGGAAATAACCCGACTAAGCTTTAAATCAAAATTGTTACGACGCCATGGTGAACACTTCCCTAGTTCACTTCTCATATTGCTTTAAAACTCTTGTAAATTCGTTGATTGTTATCTAAATTGTTTGAAAGTTCATAATTATAACCCCCCCCCAAATTACCAGAAACTACCGATTACTAGTCAACTAAATTACTAACGACTTAATTTACACTTTATTCCCTGTGGGATCGACCCCAACCTTGGTTGGGTTCTATATTTGACAACGACCACTTGCGCTTCTTAATTGAGGTGTAATTTGGGCGTATCAAATTTTAGCGATGTTGTCGGGGAACACAGTCGTTCATTAAGTCTGGTGTGTTTGGTTGACTATTAGTCATACTTTTATTTTTTATTTTTGTTTTATTTTTACAGGGTACATAGTTGTGCATGCCAAGTACCCGGCACTCGGATGAACCAACATTACCTTACGATCCCGAGCTTGCTAGAACGTTGAGGCAAATCATGAATGCACAACAACAAGAGGCAGCGAGACTCGCTGCAGCTCAGCGAACCCAATAACATTTGAATGCTGATGATATTGAGGATGATGTTGGGTTGGATGATGATACTTTAGTGGGTGAGGGAAGACCGGCGGATATTGTTAAAAATAATGCTCCAGCCGATTAGAGGCCATAATAGCGAGGTTGAGGTCGACAGCAACCAAGGTAGTATGCTTTGGATGATGATGATGATATCGACTTGGATGGAGTTGGTGCTATGGGCGCCATTGTTCTTCCATCGCTAGAGCCCGGGGCCAAGTTCAACATTACTAGCACAATCATTCAGCTATTGAATTTGAGAGGGTTTTTTCGTGGTGTGGCTGGTGATGAACCCAACAGGCACTTGATGAATTTTGTGAGCATCTGCAAGTCGTTGGAATTGCCTGGAGTAAGTCAGACTGCGATTAGACTCAGGTTGTTTCCATTGTCTCTGTCTGATGAGGCAGCGTTATGGTTGATAGAGCTAACCCCCGACTCTATCACAACCTGGGGAGAGTTGAAAGGAGTTTTCCTAGAAAGGTTCTTTCCTCCCTCTAGGATGATACAGTTGAGGGATGAAATTAGCAATTTCAGACAACAACCTCATGAGGCTATACATGAGATGTGGTTGCGGTTCAAGAAGAATCTGACACAATGCCCCAACCATCAGTTGACCGACAATTTCCTGATGCATACATTCTACAGGGCACTAAATTCGGCTACCAAGCTGACACTGGATAATGCAGCAGGTGGAGCGTTTATGGGACTCACCTTTATTAATGCCACAACTATTTTGGATCGGCTCACTAAAACCAACAGGTCCTTGCATACACGGGATACAGAGGTAGCTGCTAGCACTTATGCAGTCGGTATGCCAGTGGAACAACGTAATAAAAAGGAAGAGCGGGACCAATATATGGCCCATCTGAAAATGCAAATGGACCTACTAACAAAATATTTATTGTCAGCAGGTATGGAGAAAGTGAAATTTGTGGGTTCCCAAGGTAGAGAAGCAGAGTCTGAATCTGATGAGAAGGCTAATTATTTGGGGGGTTTCCAGGCCAATGGCCAGGGAAACCAAGGTCAGAACTATCAGAAGGACAACTACTATGAAAAAGTTGGCTACACAGATTGTGATCAGGGGAACTCGAAGAATAAAACTGATAGAGGTGTGTTGTATGTACCACCTGGTAATCTGGAAAGAGCTAGCAATGAGACAGGGACGTCCAAATTGGAGAATATGATGGTGAAGATGTTGTTGAAGGTCGAATCTACTGACTCCAGAGTCAAGGAAATGAAATCTAAATTATCATCAATGAGTCAGTAGGTGGATTCTCATTCCACCTCAATCAAGCAGTTAGAGCAACAAATGAGTCATATCTCGACGTCTCTGAATCAAAGGAAAACTGGTACATTGCCGAGTGACACCATTCAAAACCCGAGGAACGACGGAAATTGTATGGCGATCACCACAAGAAGCGGTAAGACATTACAAGAATCACATCCAATAATTCAAAAGCAGAAAGATGATGTTATTGATGAAGATGAGCTCATTGATGATGAAAAGGTGAGTGATGAGGGTGTGGGCGTTCGTGTTAAAAATCCCGCTTTGGTAGAGGATGATTCTAAATTGCTCATGGAGAAGATCAAGGAAGTTGAAAAACTTCCAAAACAAATGCCAATGCCTCCTCTTCCTTTCCCTCATAGGATCAAAAAGAAGGTGGAAGACAGGAAATTCCACAAGTTTATCACCATGCTCAAGCAAATCTCTATGAATATCCCTCTGGTGGATGCGCTTGAACAAATTCCCGGTTATGCCAAGTTCATGAAGGACTTGATAACAAAGAAGAGGTCGGTAGGTTTTTGAACCAGAAGACAACCTCCACCATTTTAGCGCCATTTCATCAAGGTCGCTAGTCCAAAAGAAAGAAGACCCGGGTGCATTCACTATTCCTTGCACCATCGGGGAGTTTAGTTTTGCAAAAGCTCTTTGTGACTTGGGGGCTAGCATAAACATGATGATGTTTGCTATCTACCGGCAGTTGGGCCTAGGAGCCCCCAAACGGACGACTATGAGATTGTTGATGGCTGATAGATCAGTTAAGCGGCCTGTTGGTATTTTGTATGATGTGTTTGTGAAGGTGGGTAAGTTCATATTTCCGGCAGACTTTGTGATTTTTGACTGCGAAGTGGACTTTGAAGTCCCTATCATTTTGGGATGACCCTTCTTGGCAATCAGAAGAGTATTAGTAGATATGAAGAGCAACGAGTTGACTTTCAGGTTGAACGTTGAAATAGTGAAGTTTAATGTGTGCAAGTCAATGAAGCAACCGAGGGACATGAATGTCATCTCGATTATTGATGTTGTTGCCGAATCTGATGTGATTGTTTCTGTTTAAGAGAGATTTGCTGTAGAGACATTGGCAGCGGTTATGATGAACTTCGATGATGATGACATCGAAAATTATGAAGAAATTGTAAATGCTCTGGTTAGAATGGTGTCATATTTTTATGCCCCAAAGAAATTAGATCTTGACTTGAAGAACAAGCCGACACCTCCTGCAAAGCCTTCTATTGAGGAGGCGCCGGTGTTAGAGTTGAAAGAGTTGCCAGGCCATCTGAAGTATGCATTTTTAGGTGATAAAGATACCTTACCTGTGATCATTGCGGCAGACCTTGTGCAAACACAAGTTGAATCTTTACTGTCCATACTGAGGAGACACAAGAGAGCAATCGGCTCGACCATTGCGGATATTATTGGCATCCCGCTAGGTATTTGTACTCACAATATACAATTAGAAGAAGATTGCACTCCCACCACTGAGCACTAGCGGAGACTGAATCCGCCAATGCAAGAGGTGGAGAAGAAAGAAATCATCAAATGGCTCGATGCTGGAGTGGTCTACCCAGTTTCTGATAGCAAATGGATAAGCCCAGTGCAATGTGTTCCTAAGAAGGGAGGGATGACTGTGGTAGCTAATGAAAAAAATGAGCTGATCCCATTAAGACCTGTCACTGGGTGGCGAGTCTGTATGGATTACTGGAAGCTCAATTCTTGGACTCTCCGTGATCATTTTCCCATGCCCTTTATGGATCAGATGCTGGATAAATTAGCTGGCAGGGGTTGGTACTGCTTTTTGGATGGATATTCGGGGTACAACCAAATATCTATTGCCCTGGAAGATCAGGAGAAAACCACTTTCACCTGCCCCTATGGGACGTTTGCTTTTAGACGCATGCCCTTTGGTCTTTGCAATGCTCCTGCAACAATCCAAAGATGCATTATGTCTATCTTTTCTGATATGGTGGAGAACACATTGGAAGTCTTCATGGATGACTTCTCTGTGGTGGGTGATGCATTTGAAGATTGCTTGACTAATCTGGGTCAATAATTGCAAAGGTGTGAAGAGTCAAACCTCGTGCTGAATTGGGAGAAATGCCATTTCATGGTGAAGGAAGGCATTGTATTGGGGAACAAGATATCTGTGAGAGGTCTAGAGGTGGATAGAGCCAATATAGAAGTCATCGAGAAACTACCTCCACCCATCTCAGTAAAGGGTGTGAGGAGCTTTCTTGGTCATGCCAGATTCTACCGAAGATTCATTAAAGATTTCTCTAACATTGCTAACCCTTTTTGCAGGTTACTTGAAAAGGAGACTAAGTTTGTATTTGATGCTGAGTGTTTGAAGGCGTTTGAGTGCCTGAAAGAAAAGTTAGTGGTTGCTCCTATTATAATTGCCTCGGATCGGTCAAAACCGTTTGAGGTAATGTGCGATGCAAGTGGTGTTACACTTGGAGCTGTTCTGGGATAGAAGCGAGATAAACTTTTATATTATGCTAGTAAGGCATTGAATGGGACGCAAAAGAACTACACGGTGACAGAACAAGAGCTACTAGCTTTTGTATACATTTTTGAGAAATTCATAGCGTACTTACTTGATACAAAAGTTGTGGTGCACACAGATCATGCGGCCTTGAGGTATCTAATGACCAATAAGTATGCAAAGCCTCGACTAATCTGATGGGTGTTATTGTTGCAGGAATTTGACTTTGAAGTCAAGGATCGGAAAGTTTGTGAAAACCAAGTGGCGGATCATCTGCCCAGACTTGAGAGTGAAGAGAAAGTAGTAGATAAACTGGAGATTGATGATGTATTTCCGGATGAACATGTATTGGCTGCGTCGCTTGATATGGTGCCTTGGTATGCCGGAAGATTTGAACTTCCACCAGAGGAAGAAATTCCTCCATGACGGAAGTAAGTTTTTTTGGGATGAGTTGTATTTATTACGGTTGTGTGCTGACAACATAGTAAGGAGATGTGTACCGAAAGTGGAAATGACAAGCATCTTGCAAGCTTGTCATTCGTCCCCAGTTGGAGGGCATCATGCGGGTAATCGAACTGCCCGAAAAATCTTACAGTGTGGTTATTATTGGCCAACAATTCAGAAAGATTCATATGAATTTGCCAAATTCTGTGATCAATGCCAACGAAGAGGAGCAATCTCTCATCGACAAGAGTTGCCATTGTCCACTATTCTGGAAGTTGAGTTGTTCGACGTATGGGGGATAGATTTCATGGACCCTTTTTGACATTTTTTATGGGAACCATTACATCTTGGTAGCGGTTGATTATATTTTAAAGTTAGTAGAGGCGGTTGCTTTTGCCGATAACGAAGGGTAGAGTGTGGTGGCTTTTCTGAAAAGAAACATCTTTGCTCGGTTTGGCACCCCTTGCACGATCATAAGTGATGGAGGGTCACATTTTTGCAATAAGGTGTTCCAGTATGCTCTAGCAAAGTATGGGGTGAAGCAATACAAAGTAGCCACGCCTTATCACCCCCAAACAAGTGGGCAAGTCAAAGTGTCGAACCGTGAAATTAAAGAGATATTGGCATAGTCTGTGAATGTGAACTAGCGAGATTGGTCAAGGAAGCTGGATGACGCACTCTGGGCGTACCGAACAACGTTTAAAACGCCAATAGGTATGTCTCCTTACCAATTTGTTTTTGGTAAAGCTTTTCACTTGCCCGTGGAACTTGAACATAAAGCCCTTTGGGTGCTCAAAAAGTTAAATCTCAGTTGGAAAGATGCATCGGAACTAAGGTTGGAACAACCGAATGAGATAGATGAGTTCTGATTGCGAGCATATGAGAGATCTTCTCTATACAAGGAACGAATGAAGCTATACCATGACAGAAGAATTGAGAAAAAGGGAGTTCAAAGTTGGGGACTTGATATTGTTTTTCAACTCTAGGTTCAAATTATTTCCCGGAAAACTCAAATCCAAATGGTCCGGGCCATTCAAAGTACACCAAGTATTTCCATCTGGCGTGGTTGAACTCAAAAATAAGGATGGTGAGTTGTTCAAAGACAATGTGCAAAGGGTGAAGCAATACTTGGGCCTCCCGAAGGAGGTAAATAGCCTGTCTCTGGTGTATCTTGATGAAGTCTTAGTAATCAAGATACCCGCGTCATGCCGCGACGTTAAATCAGGTGATGTATGGGAGGCAACCCATAATTTGTTGTTGTACTATGATTCTAGAATATTTTTTTTTAGAATTGGTTAATTTGTGTGTTGAGTGTGCAGGTACAAAAAGGTGGAAATAAAAGTTGTATTCTGTTATGGGGTGACGGGCCCTCTTGGTGGTTCATCAATTGCGTGACGGACCGCCACACAAACCGTCACAGTTGAACCAAATATTGGTCTCCACTATTTATTGGTGACAGTTTGAGTGACAGACCATCACATATGTGGTGGGCCGTCATCCAAGCTACCACATGAACACTAAGGTAGGGGAGTCACTGTCTAAGCCTGACGGCTCAAGAGACGGACCACCAGGCCTCTGACGGGCCGTCACTCAAGCCACCAACATCAGGTAAGTATTTTTTTTCTTTTAAATTTGTGACCGACCCGACCCAAAACCCCCTTAAGACCCGAACGAAGGAACCCGTTTCAAATATTGAAACGGTTCCTTCAGCTTCTTTCTTCTTCCTTCTTCCCACTCATCTCTCATTCACCTTCTCTCCTCCAAAGCCAAATCCAAAATCCTTTCTCTTCCAAATCAATCCCACTCATCTTCTCCATACATCTCTTTCCCTAAATCTCCAAAACGAAAGGTTGGCTACCGTAGTCAAAGGGTAAAAGTAGAAAGTTAAGTATTCATTGTTCTTGTAACTCAAGAGAAAGAAAAAGAGTCTTCTTTGCCAATCACAAACACAAGGTATGATGCTAAACCTTTTCTTTCTTGAATTGTTGGTTGGTCTTATTTGAAAATAAAAAGAAGAGCAAAGAGGGGATGGATGGTGTGAAATTATTAGTTGTTGTTGTTGTTGTTTGAAATTGTCAATTTGACATGGGTGAAGTCTTGAGTAACCCATGGGATTAAATAGATAATGGGTGGTGAAATTGTGAAACCAAATCCCACAAAGAATGGGAAAACCACTAATAGAACACCAAGTGTTCAAGGAAATGCCCCAAAGGGAGTAAAACATTCACTGTGTAATAGTGACGGTTGGCGCGATGAGCCACCACATTGGTGACGACTCGTCAAGCAAACCGCCATAGTAAAATTACACTATCTCAGTCTGACGGTTGGCATGACGGTTAGTCACTAGCCAAGCCATCAACAATGAAAAAATTCACTGTCTAAGAGTGACGGCTGGTGTGATGGTTGGTCACCCCTATGACTGACCGTCACCCAAACCGTCACTCCAAAATAGTGGCATTTGCTTGGTGTTTTCCCATTCTCATATGTTCTAACTTGTTCCCGTACATGTATATGGCTCCTAAACAACAACCACCTCGCGGTCAAGCTCAAAAGAGAAAAGAAAGAGCCGCTACCACTCGAACCCTAGTAGATCAATCAGGTAGCGAAGAAGAAGCAACTGAAGCCCCGGCCTACCAGACTGGACTATCCAAATGAAGAAACACCCAAGTCTCCCAGTCTGAGGAGGAGAGTAGGTCATCTAGCAGTAGGTCAGGGAGTGATAGTGGATCTGAAGAAAGTGGTAGCTCCAGCTCCAGTCTGGAAGATGTAAGTGGTACTTAGGCAACAAAAAATATAGAGAGGGCACCCATGGATAGAGAATCGATCCGGTGGGTAATTGAGGGTGCCCGTAAGCACTATCTTGACGGTCTTACCAAAACAAAATCAGGGAGCCACAAAAGACCGATAGCTGAGGAAGTGCAAATCATTACCACTGATATACCAGAATATCCAGTTCTTCAGACACAGTTTCAGAGGTACCAGCTTGAGTGGATGAGCACACCTCTAGGATTCTATTATCCAAAACTAGTCCGGGAATCTATGCCAACTATTTGGCACTGTTGGAGAGCAAATGCGAGAAAGGAAAAGGGGTTAAATCAGCACCAAGGCAAGACAGGGTTCTGGTTTGGGGTAAACAAGTTAACATCACCCGAGAGATGATTAATAGAGTCCTCTTCGGCCCTGAATACATTCCTCCACCAGATATGCCAGAGTTTCATGACAAGATTGCCAACACATACTCGCAGAGACCGTGGTTAGCACGGTCATTGATTGATGGCTCACCATCTTGGCTAACTCAGAGGGGACGGATATCGAAGCAATCACTGAGCTTCATAGCAAAGTTCTGGTGGGCTGTTGTGCGGTACAAGCTCTTTCCTACAGGTGGAGATACTAATCTGGATGAGGGAAGAGCCATCCTAGTGGCAAGTTTTATAACCGGGTACGTCATCAATTTCAGAATGATAATTGCAGACGAGATGCAGACAAGGGCCATGAAAACCACTTCTTCTTTGCCGTTCCCGTGTCTGATTACTGAGTTATGCAGGCGTGCGAAGGTACCGATATTGGATGGTATTGATGATCAAGTGACAACGTCATCCAAGCAAAATATTGACAAATAAAAGGATGACACTAAGTTTGACATGAGGATTCATAAGCCTCAGATTTTTGAGGAATTAACCACAACCACCTCCGAGGCGACCGACACTCAATCAGGCACATAGATGCCACTTGTGGTGTTTGTTCTGAAGACTTCACAAACAACTAGAGCTACTGCCAAAAGCTCTGGCAGTGCAGCAAGGCCCCCTCTACCACCGAAATATCATATGAACCCCCAAAATTTTGCTAAAATGGTGCAGAAGCAGAAACAGATGGATAAGCAAATTGCCTCTTTGACGTACATGTTCAAGCCCACCATTGATGAAGCAATACAAAAGGCTCTGAAGCCATTTGAGGGGCTGCGTGAAATGGTCGATGCTATGGAAACCCGGCTGGAGGTAAGGCTAAATGAAATGAGCATCCCGGACCTGGCAAGATTTGATGTGGAACTGAAGAAGGTAAAAGCTGAAATCACTGCCCTCAAGCAAGAAAAAATGATTTATAATGAGACTTTGGATTTTGTGGACTTGGAAAAAGAAACCACGATAGTGGATTTGATGGGGCGGCCACTGAGAATTAATGAACCCCAAGCAGGTGAAAGTGGGGTAAAGATGTCAAAAAAGAGAAAGCACAGAAATAAATCAGCCGAGGAGGACGAGTTAGAGGTTGCAAAGTAGCGGTCGGTGGTAGACGAGCAGCTGCGATAGGAAAGAGTGTGTGCCCAAGCAGCTAGGGCATTATCCAGTGCAGTACCAGAGTCTGGAGAGACTCCAGTTGTTGATGAGCTGAGTACACCAGCCGAAACTGGCGTCACTATTCCAAATCCAAAAGCCTAGGATTCGCAGGTACCCCTATTCCTTTGTTCTGTATATCTTCTTCGATGAGCATTGAGGACAATGCTAGATTCTTTTGTTGGGGTAGGGGTATTAACACCGAAGGTTTTTATTGTCGTGCTTCTTTTCCTTCAGTGTGATATCTAGTAGAACCGACATGTTTAGGTTGTTTTTGCTTTTATTGTTGTGTGATGTTGTAGCAAGCATGGCTGTGAATGGTTAAAATAAAAAGGAGCCCCCTCCGAAAAAGTTGCTTTTTGTACTTGTGTGTGGAAAATTAACTTTTATAGATCCTTGAGTGTCTTTGTATGCATGTGCGAAGAATGATCTTGTTTAGGCTGAACTGTTATTTCAATGATTGGTAGTGGTATGGTTTCCTGATGCGAAGTGTGTGTGAGCTTTTTGTTGAAATTCTTACTCTGTGCATGCATCTAGAACTTGCCCAGTCTATTTCGTTGAAGTTGAAAGCTAGGTTCTTAGGAAAGGATCACATGTCCTTTTTATGTGTAGTCCACTTATCCCAAAAGACCGCCCAAATGTTAATAATCCCTTTAATCCCTGTTTGATCCTTGATTGACCTCGTTCTTTCTATACCCTATTACCGTTCCTTTTTAATCTTAGAATCCCTATTTTTGCCCCAGTTCCCCTTGGACATCGTGCACCTCAACTCAGGCAATCAGCCTAAGTTGAGGGTGGCTACTGTAGCAGGAAATTGATAAGAAGAAAAATAGGAGGGAAAAGATTAGTTGTGGATAGAATAGAAAAGTGCGGGTGCGTGCCTAGAAAGAAAAAGAAAAGAAAAAGAAATAAAAAAATAAAAATATAAAAGAAAGAAAAAGAAATGAAAAAATGAATTGTCAAAATGAAAAGGCTAGATAGAAAGAAGGGAATAAAAGGCGAATAAAGTTGGATGAAGATAGTTTAGTGGAAATAGTGGGTCAGCGATTTCAAGGAGGGCTTAGTCACTAATCCCTAAATGTACCCTACCTGCACCCGAAGCCTCATTACAAGCCTTAACAAGTCCTGTAGTGATCATGAGTGACTTTCTGAGCAATGAAATAGAATAGTAAGGGCAAGCCTTTGGCATCGCATGTGCATTGTTTGAAATCATTTGTGAGCTTGAGCGTCTTACTTAGTTCTGAAACTGTGTGTGGGACTTCCGTGTAGTGAGGGCATCGGGATTTCAATATTACTTTTCGATTGTTGGGATAGCGATTCATGCATATGTAGGATGCTCAGTCACATCGGAATGACACCCTTGGATCCTGACGAGTTAGCTTTTCAGAACACTTTTGTAGTACCGGGGGAGCTTGTTTTGAATTGCTTGAATCATTGATTAGCCATGGTTGCTAGAAACATGTTTTATAGTGTCGTAGTTGAGTCGTCAGTTTTTTTTTGTTGTCATATTGCTTGAGGACAAGCAAACGTTTTAAGTTGAGGGTGTGGATGTGCCGGGATTCTACGGCACATTTGACGCCTTTAACTAAGAATACTCGCAAGTTTTTAAGCAACCTTTGTGGTTTTTGATGTTTTTATGTTGTATTTGCAGGAAATGGAGACAAAGATAGAAAAGGAGTGAAAAATACTCAAGCTAAGTCACACTAGTTAGGCATGACGGAGGGCCTGACGGGTCGTCACACAGGTGACTGGCCGTCAGGGGATCCACCAAGCCTGGCAGCAGCTAGAGGAGACTCTGGATATGGGTGACGGTTGGCTTGACGGGTCGTCACACCTCTGACTGACCGTCAGCCAAGCCGTCAGGATGAGGCAGCATGACACTGAATCACTGGATAGTGGCGACGTTTTAAGTGACGGTCCATCAACAGCCTAATGAACCATCAGGTAGGCCGTCAAGTTAGAGAAAATAGAGATTATGCACTGGATAGTGGCGGCGGATGGAGCAACGTACGTCACAGGCTTGACGAACCATCAAGCCAAGCCATCAAAAGCAACAGCGGGATTCCGATTTTATTTTTGGAACTTTATTTTCCTGGACTAATATAAATACCCAATGTTAGGGTTATTTTTGATATTCAGCATTCGACACTTGCGATGTATTATATTTTTTTGAGATCAACTTTAATAGAAAAGAATGAAGAAAACAATATCTTTGTTTTCTTCCTTTGGATTGTCACCATTGGTTCTTGGATTCTACGAAGGTCAAAGTAAAGTAATAATTTTCTATTCTAAGAATTCTTTCTTCTCTTATGAATACTATTATTTTTTTTACTTCATTTTGCTAGCATGAGTGGCTAACTTCCCATAACTAGGGTTGTGGGAGCCATGGCAAAAGTAACAATATAGATTCTGGGTAGCGTTGGGTTTGATTTATATGTTGTTCATGTTGTTACTCATGTATTATTAACGTTTTCTAATGGTTGGGTCAATTTTCTTGAACTAAGAGATTAAAACCGGGTAAATTTGAATAACAACGAGATTCGAGACGTTTAACTCTCGTCTTATGATTAATGCTTTAGCAAGATTGATCTACTTGATGTTTTGGATTGAAATGAGAAATTTTACCTTTTTAAGTTAGAGAGAATTGGAAAGGAAATTCGTCTATTTGGTTGAAAGACGCTTAGATGATAACATGAATTCAATCACATAGTGATAGACATATGGAAAGAACCTGACTAAGCTTTAAATTGACATTGTTACGATGCAATGGTGAAAATTTCCCTAGTTCACTTCTCATATTTCTTTTAAACTCTTGTAAATTCATTGATTGTTATCTAAATTGTTTGAAAGTTGATAATTATAACCCCCCCCCTAAAATTACCGGAAAGTATCGATAACTAGTCAACTAAATTACTAATGACTTAATTTACACTTTATTCCCCGTGGGATCGACCCCAATGTTGGTTGGGTTCTATATTTGACAACGACCGCTTGCGCTTCTTAATTGAGGTATAATTTGGGCGTATCAGTGTGAAGCGCGCCGCACATATAAAATGGAAGCTATGAGGTGTCTTAGAAAAGAAACTTCACTTCTTTCATGATCACATCGTGCGATAGAGCTTAAGTATAATGTTCCTCTAATCTTTGCCTTGTATGTTTCAGATTATGCCTCCTCGATATGCTATGCCTCCTAGAGCCGCTCCTCAAGTCCCGGTTCCCGATGTCATGAATGATGAGTTTAGGAATGCTATTCACCTAATGACTCAGACTTTGGCAAATCAACAGGCTCCTGCCCCCGCTCACCCTCAAGGTGGGGTAGCATCTCGAGTTCGTGACTTCATCCGTATGAACCCACCAGAGTTTTGGGGTTCAAAAGTGGGAGAGGATCCGCTTAACTTTGTTGATGAAGTGAAGAAGATCTTTGAGGTGATGTAAGTAGCGGGTGTTGATTGTGTGGAGCTTGTATCCTATCAACTCAAGGATGTGGCTCATATTTGGTTCACGCAATGGAAGGAGGCTAGGGTGAGGGATGCGATCCCCACGACTTGGGGGTGTTTTGAGAGGGCCTTTCTTGATAGGTTCTTTCCCCGTGAGTTAAGGAAATCAAAAGTGGGGGAATTTATGAACTTGAGGCAAGGTTTGATGTCGGTACAAGAGTATAGTTTGAAGTTCACCCATTTGTCTAGGCATGCTCCCTCCATGGTAGCAGACCCGCATGATCAAATGAGCAAATTCATCTATGGTGTTTTGGATATGATGAAGAAGGAGTGTAGGTCTGCCTTGTTGTTGAGCGACATGAGCATCTCTCGACTCATGACTCATGCCCATCAGATTGAGGGCGATAAGCTTAGGAAGATGGCTAGGGAGAACAACAGAGGTAGATCTGAGGGATTGAGTTTTAGCCATCAGAGGTCCGATGGTGGACATCGCTCCTCTTTCCATAGAAAGTCTTCAGGTCTTGTTCACTCTTCTGCTAGTGCTCCTTCTCAGGCCTCCAGGTCCCGCCATGATCAGTCCGGTAGAGGTGCATGCTCTTATGCTCATAGTGGTGGTGCAAGGGGGCCTCCCAACCCAGCTTGTGCTAAGTGTGGGAGGAGCCATATAAGTGAGTGTATGGCCGGTTAAGGTAGTTGTTTTGGGTGTGGTCAACCTGGGCACCGTATCAGAGATTGTCCTTCATTTAGAAAGGGATAGAGAGGTAGGACTCAGTCTACCCCAGCAACTTCAGGAGGTAGACCAGCCCCACAGGGCACAGCTTCTAGTTCTTGTGGTCAGCACCAGAACCTTCTTTATGTTATATCCTACCGACAGGATCAGGAGAGTTCTCCAGATGTGGTCACCGATATGTTGAAAGTCTTTTCCCATGATGTGTATGCTTTGTTTGACCCCGGTGCCTTTTTGTCTTCTGTAACGCCTTATGTTACTTGTAAGTTTGAGATTGGTCCCGAAATCCTTTTAGAACCCTTTCATATTTCTACTCCTGTTGGTGAGTCAGTCCTAACCAAAAGAGTCTACCGAAATTGCCCTATCTCAGTCCTTCATAGAGTCACTTTAGCGGATTTAGTAGTGTTGGAGATGACTGACTTTGATGTTATCCTTGGTATGGATTGGTTGTATGCATGTTATGCCTCAGTTGATTGCCTCACTCGTGTGGTTAGTTTCAAGTTTCCTAATGAACCCATCCTAGAATGGCAAGGTAGTCCCTCTTCTTTGAAGGGTCATTTCATATCTTATCTTAAGTCTAGGAAGATGATTTCTAAGGGTTATGTCTATCATATAGTTTGGGTTATGGACACGGAGTTCGAGACCCAAACTATTTAGTCTATTCCTGTTGTGAATGAATTCCTAGCAGTGTTCCCCGATGATTTGCCTGGAGTGCCTCCCGAGTGGGAAATTGAATTTGGGATTGATCTTCTTTCGGATACAAATCCTATATCTATTCCTCCCTATAGAATGGCCCCCGCAGAACTCAAGGAGTGGAAAGACCAGTTGAAAAACTTGCTTTATAAGGGTTTCATCAGGCCTAGTATTTCACCTTGGGGTGCCCCAGTTTTGTTTGTTCAGAAGAAAGATGGATCTCTTAGAATGTGTATTGATTACCGTCGATTGAACAAGGTCACAATAAAGAATAAATATCCCATTCCTAGGATTTATGACTTGTTCAATCAACTTCAGGGTGCAAGGTTCTTGTCCAAAATCGACCTTAGATCCGGTTATCATCTGCTTCGGGTTCGGGAATGTGATATCCCAAAGACAACCTTTCGGACTCGGTATGGTCATTATGAGTTTGTTATTATGTCTTTTTGTCTAACGAATGCTCCTACAACTTTTATGGATTTGATGAACTGTGTGTTTAAACAGTATTTGGATATGTTTGTGATTGTTTTCATTGATGATATCCTCATCTACTCTCGGAGTGAGGAGGAGCATTCGGATCATTTGAGAGTTATGTTGCAAAATCTCAAGGATAGATAGTTGTTTGCTAAGTTTAGCAAGTGCGAGTTTTGGATGCATTCTGTTGCTTTTCTGGGTCATATTGTGACTCGTGATGGTATTCGGGTTGATTCTAAAAAGATTGAAGAAGTTAAAAGCTGGCCTAGACCCACTTCTCCTTCTGATATTAGAAGTTTCTTGGGTTTGGTTAGTTACTATAGGAGGTTTGTGGAAGGGTTTTCCTCCCTTACTTCCCCATTGACCCAATTGACTCTGAAAAAGGTTAAGTTCCAGTGGTCCGACTCTTGTGAGAAGAGTTTTCAGGAATTGAAGGCTCGATTGACTACAGCCCTAGTGTTAGCTTTACCCGAGGGCTTAGATGATTTTATTGTGTATTGTGATGCTTCTCGGATTGGTTTGGGTTGTGTATTGATGAAGCGTGGTAAGGTGATTTCTTATGCTTCTAGACAGCTTAAGACTCATGAGAAGAATTATCCCACTCATGATCTTGAGCTAGCAGTCGTGGTTTTCGCTTTGAAGATTTAGAGACACTACTTGTATGGTGTGCATGTGTATGTTTTCACCGATCATAAGAGTTTTCAATATGTGTTCACTCAGAAGGAGTTGAATTTGCGACAAAGGAGATGGCTTGAACTCCTTAAGGATTATGATATGAGTGTGCTTTACCATCCGAGTAAGGCCTACATTGTGGCGGATGCTTTGAGTAAGTTGTCTATGGGAAGTGTAGCTTCTATTGAAGATAGAAAGAAGGAATTGGTTAAAGAAGTTCATAGGCTCGCTCGGTTGGGAGTTTATCTTATGGACTCGACCGAAGGTGGTGTGATTATGACTAATGGTGCTGAATCATCCTTGGTTGCTGAAGTGAATGCTAGGAAAGGCCAAGATCCCGCTCTACTTCAGCTTAAGGGTGCAGTTCGTTAGCAAAGGGTTGAGGTTTTCTCCTAAGGGGGAGATGGTGTGCTTCATTATCAGGGTCGCTTGTGTGTGCCAGATGTTGATGGGTTGAGATAGCATATTTTGTCTGAGGCTCACAGTTCTAGATACTCTATTCATCTGGGTGCTACTATGATGTACCATGACCTACGGGAAGTCTTTTGGTGAAATGGTATGAAGAAGGACATAGCCGGGTTTCTAGCTAAGTGTCCAAACTGTCAATAGGTAAAGGTGGAACATTAAAGACCAGGTGGTATGCTTCAGGATATTGACCTTCCCACTTGGAAATGGGAAGCAATCAAAATGGCTTTACTACAGGTTTGCCTCGTACTCGAAGGCAACATGATTCCATTTGGGTGATTATAGACAGGATGACCAAGTCATCCCATTTCTCTGCTATTAAGACTAGGGATACCGCTGATGATTATGCCAGACTCTACATTCGGGAGGTAGTCCAATTGCATGAAGTTCCTTTGTCTATCATTTTTGATAGAGGTCCTCAGTTTACATCTCAGTTTTGGAAATCATTTCAGAAAGGTCTTGTTACTAAGGTTAAACTTAGCACAACTTTTCACCCTCAGACGGATGTCCAGGCCGAGCATACTATTCTGACTTTGGAGGATATGTTGAGGGCTTGTGTTATTGACTTCAAAGGAAATTGGGATGATCACTTACCTCTTATCGAGTTTGCCTACAACAACAACTTTCACTCTAGTATCCAGATGACTCCGTATAAGGCACTTTATGGTCAAAGGTGTAGATCTCTTATTGGTTGGTTTGAGGTTTGTGAGGCAGCCTTGATTGGTCCAGATTCTGTGCATGAGACAATGAAGAAGGTTCAGCTTATTCGAGAAAGGCTGAAAATCACTCAGAGTCGACAGAAATCTTATGCAGATCTGAGGAGAAGGGAGTTGGATTTTGAAGTTGATGATTGGGTTTTCCATAAGGTTTCACCCATGAGGGGTGTAATGAGGTTTGGCATGAAAGGAAAACTTAGTCCCCATTTTGTAGGTCCTTATCGGATTTTGAGAAGAGTTAGTAGTGTTGCTTATGAGTTAGAGTTGCCAACGGAGTTGGAAGCGGTTCATCCAGTTTTTCATGTTTCCTTGTTGAAGAAGTGTGTTGGTTATCCGAGCTTGATTGTTCCTTTGGAAGATGTAGGTGTAAAGGATAGTCTTACTTATGAAGAGGTTCCTGTGGAGATTCTTGATTGTTAGGATCGGAGGTTCTCGTGGAGATTCTTGATTGTCAGGATCGGAGGTTGCGAAACAAAGAAGTCACTTCGGTAAAAGTCCTTCGGAGTAATAAGCTTGTCGAAGGTGCTACTTGGGAAGCGGAAGAGGCCATGAAGGCCAAATATCCTCATATCTTTTCTTCTGATTCAGTTCCAGCTTAAGGTACTAGTTTCCTCCTCATTATGTCCCTCAAATTCTACTCCGTCAGTTTCTCTCATGATTTTAGCATGAATCCATGTTTTACGAAGTTAGTTCATCATGTTTTTAAGTTGAAAAGTTTTGGTTTTATGATTACCCCTTGATTCCTATGTTTGATGTTTGGTTGGGCTGTTTTCCCCTTAGTTTCCCTTGTCTAGCCTCCATTCGAGGATGAATGATCCCAAGGGGGGATATTGTAAAACCCCGTATATGTATCTAGCTATCTAAGTTGAAACTTCCTGAAAATTTGAGGTCTCAGAGACCACAGGCCAAGTCCACGAGTCGTGGAAAGGACTCGTGATCCCAGCCCTGCAGGTCAGCCTCAGTTCTGTCAACCACGAGTAAAGTTCATGACTCGTAGGAACTTCCACGAGTTGTGCTATTGACTCTTGGAAACTCATCATAGGCAGCCTTCCTTTCCTGACTTCCACGACTAGGTTCTACGACTCGTGGGAACTTTCACGAGTCGTCCTATTGAACCATAGAAAGTTTCCTGCAGAATGAAATTTCTGTTAGTTTCCCTTAATTTGAGTTCCACGAGTCGTGGGAAGGTCTACGAGTCGTAGACTACACTCGTGGAACCTATTGCCGGGTTTTAAGACAGCTCTTCCTAACTAAAACCTAAGGGCATTTTGGTCATTCCCCCATAATATCGTAAACCTATGCTAAGCTCCTCATTCCTCACTCAAAGAAGAAAGTTCTTCCTCTCAAGATCAAGCTCAAGCTCCAAGTCAAGTCTCTTAATTCTTTTCCAATCAAGTGGGAAATCTTCCACTGAGGTATGTGGGTCTTTTGCAATGGTTTTCTTCCACCCTTGTGCCCAAAATCCCCAAGTCATGAATTTGAATTATAAAGTTTTGAAATTAGGGTTTGAAACCAAAATTGGGGAAAAGTTTATGAAATCAGTTTCTATGTTTAAATTCATGGGTTCCTATTGATTATTCATGATTTGACTATGATTCTCTTATTGGTTTTGAAAGCCCAAGCATGAAAGTTGATTTCTAGCATGATCCATGAATTTGTATGTTTTCAAGAGAAATGGGCATGATTAGATATCATGGCCTTCATGTATTATGAAATTTTCATTGCCTAACTCTTAAGTACGAATTTGGAAAGAAAAGCATGAATTGAAATTAAGGCTTTGTTAAGCATTATGAACTATGTTATGAGAGATGCATGAGACCCAATGTGTTTTCATGCCTTATGAAATGTTATGAAAGATGCATGATACCTGATGTGTTTTCATGCTTTATGAAATGATATGAAAGATGCATGATACCCGATGTGTTTTCATTCTTTATGAATAAGAATTTGGCATGAGATTGTGCCCTATGATTATGAGCTATGTATATACGCATGTGTTTGGGAGTAGTATTTAGCACCGAGTTGGACAGGGTGAGATTGCCCTTAGTCCCACAAAATACGTTGCCAGCGTAGGTTATGAAATGAAATGTGACCAAGTGGCTTATGAGAGTGGATCCACATATTGATGAATGGTATCCTTACCTGAGCGGGGTATATGACAGATTTGCCAACTAGGGTTAGATAGTTGTAAATCGTAAATTGTGCCTTGGCAAGGTTTTAAGTCAGCTTTGCTAACTAGGGTCAGATAGTTAGATTCCATGTATCTCACATGGTCTCATGTCGGTTATAAGAAACTCCAGTATGTATGTTTTCAAGTTTTCTAAGCTTATGAACTCTTTATGAACTCTTTTATGAACTATCATTTAGAAGTTGGATTTTTTCTTATGATTTAGCTTCCTTTACGATATATTCTTATGACATTCTTTTATGCATGGCTCATTATTTAAGCACGTTTTCAATCATGTTTTACTTTACTTATGCCTTGCTCATATACTTAGTACATTCAAAAGTACTAACTCATATTGCGCTGCATCCTTTTATGATGCAGACTCAGGTGTTCCTTCTCAGATTCATGGCTAGATATTCGGCCACACCTACTTACCTATTGGTGAGTCCTCATACACTGAGGGCTAGGCTCCACTTCAATTTTATGTCTTATTCTTATTTTTAGATGTTCGAGTTAGTTGGGGTGTTGTCCCATCAACTCTCTATTTATGACTAGAGGCTTTCAGACATAGTGGTTATGTATTGACTCTGAGTTGTCGTTCTTATTCGACTCTTCACTTTACGATATGATTTCCTATTTTGGATCCACCTTATGATGCTTCTGTTATGTTTTATATTTGTTATGCTTGAGAATGCTATGACTAAGGGTTAACTCGGGATCCTTGAGGTCCCGAGTCCCGTGTTATGCCCAGGGGGTAACCTCAGGGCTTGACAACGAGGGAAAGTCTTATCCTATAGAGGGAAGTGGATGTTCATGCTAGATCCTAAAGTAGTGTATGTTATGTTAGGGTAAAATGATATTTGTTCCATTTAAAGATTAGCAAGAGGTACACAAACATAGAAAGGTAGCACGAACCCAAGGGGGGGATATTGTAGCACCTCGGTATCCAAACCAGCTTTCCAACTTAGAATCCTAAAAATTTCCTGCAATCCTTCCTTTAACAGGGGTAATTTGGTCTTTTCTCTGATTCTCTTAACTCATTAGTGAGGTTATTTTTGACACTTGTAGTGGGGTCTTATCCCCTATTAACCTAAACATTCCCCATTCCCCTCATTCTAAATTCTAAAAGGGAAGGAACTCCACTCCTCCAAGCTTCAAGCTCCAAGATCAGGATCTCCATCTTCAAGTCTCCATCCCTTAAGGTTCTAGGTTAAAACGATCATAACTCCTGGAATATAGAAAATTAGGTGGCATAGTACCCACCAAATTAAAGGTATTTGAATATTCTTTCCAATGTCAGCAACCGCTCATTAATTTGAGTCTGGAATAAAACATTATGGACATTTTAGTGAAGCACTATCACGCTGCCAAAGACCCGGCGCCAGTTCCAATGGGCGTGGGAAGAGACGAAGCCCATGTAGACTGTGATGCCCATTTCCTACGGCCTGTGTGATGCACAATGTCCCATGGGACCTCAGACATCAGAATGGGCCAGTGATCCATTTTTATCCCCGGAATCCCATAGTTTCCCAATGGCCCATGGGAGTTCCAATGGCCCGTCGGAGGGCCCGTCCGGTAAATTTTCTGCACTTTTCAACAAGTTTAAGTAAGGCTATATCGGTCCTTTTCTACTCTAAAATCCTAAAACTTTTTTTAATCCTATAGGAGGGGTTTCATTCTCACTTAACCTAGTTTTCTTCCATCCTCTCAATTAAAGCTCCCAAGAGAAAGAAAGTATCCTCCTCTGAAAATCCAAGACCTAAGGTTTCTTCTCCCATCCACCATCCTCAAGTCCCAAGCTAGGAAAGCTTCAAGTTCAGGTATGTGGGTATTCAATAAGGGATTCCCTCACCCTTATGCCCAAAACCTTAACCTTCTAAATTTATTTTATGGATTTCTAAATTAGGGTTCTAACCCAATAATCCTGGGTTCTTCTATTAATTGTTTCCTCATGACTCTTCTATGAATTCTAACTCTATATTGCATTATTTTGCATGGACTTTTATAAGTGGTTTCCTATTCATAATTTGAAGTCTAACCTTTTCCCAATTTTTGAAATTATTATGAATCCAGTTGAATTACATCAATTCATGGTTTCTCATCTTTATCCCATGATTCATATGAGATTCCTCAAGTAATTTTAAAAGCCCATACATTGAGAATGATTTCTAGAATAATTTTACCCTATGGTATGTTTTCAATTAAAACTCCTATTTTTAAAAATCTATAAAGCTATACAAGTGTGGAGTAAGTTTTTCCATGATTTTTCTACAAGCACGATGAACAAGGAACGTTTCCAAATACTTGATTTTTAGCATATAATTTATGACATGTTATGGAGCTTAGGCTCACAGTAGTATATTTATGATTTTTATGAAATCCCAACGTTCCATTAATGATCATGAACTATTTTCAAAACCAAGGTTTATGAGTTGTATGATGATCCAGGTTTGCCAATATGATTATGATTATGAACAAGAATTTGCATCTAAATATGTCACATATATGTGAGCTTTATGATATATTTTGGGAGTAGTATTTAGCACCGAGCGATGAGGGTTCTAGATAACCTAAATCAAAAACTACGTGCCACCATAGGTTATCCTCTGTGGCTTATGACAGGATCTTGGAATATATGATTCTAACCTTGGCCCGTTAGGACAACCTTTTTTGGTGTGGGTGTATGACATTGGACTCTATGTAGCTCATCATAGTTTATGTCGGTTAAGAAAAACTCCTGTATGAATGTTTTCAAGCTTATAAGTTATATGATATTCTATTTTGAAGTTGGGCTTATTGTTTTATGACTAATGTTCAAATTTTGATAGTTACTTATGATTTCTTCTATTTATGCATGAACTCAATTTTAAGCATGCTTTCAAGTATATTTTATCATGACATATGCATATCTCACATACTTAGTACATTCCATAGTACTGACCGCATATCTCTTTGTGTTGCATCCTATTATGATATAGATTTTGTAGTTCATTCCCATATTCGAGGCTAGTAGATCAGCAACACATCCATCCAGCTTGGTCTGTCCTCCTTCTTCGAGTTCTTGGAGTTTAACTACATTCTAGATTTTTAGTTCTTTCATTCAGTTTTTAGTACTTTGAGTTAGTTGGGGGCTTGTCCTAGCAACTCATCTGTAGTAGAGGTTTTCAGACATAGAGACAGATATTCTGCTTAATTCAAATTGGCCTTTTTAGACTTATAATTTAATAACATATTAAGTTGCTCATTACTTTAGTTAAGCTTTCGTTCTCATGTTTTGTTCAGTTTTTAAGTCATGCTAGTGCCAGAGGGTTATCTTGAGATCACTTGTGATCTTGGGTCCCGTGTTACGCCTAGGGGGTAGGCTCGGGGCATGACAAACTTTGTATTAGAGAATTAGGTTCAAGAGTCCTAGGGTGTCTAAAAGCCGCATCAAGTAGAGTCTCTTTCATGGGTCTGAAGTGCGTTGCACTTATGAGGGAGAGGCCATGAGATGTTTTAGAAAAACTTCACTTCTTTCATGTACACTATCGTATGATAGAGTTTAACTCTATTTACCCTTCTAATCCATTCCTTACGCATTTCAAATAATACCTCCATGAAGAAACTCTGAGAGGAATGCTAATCCTTCTATTCCAGACCACGAGGTTATGAATGCAGAGTTTTTTGAAGGTATCTAAATGTTGGCTCAAGCCATGACAGCTCAATTAAATGATAAAGAGAAACCAAAGAAGAGGAAGAGGAAGAACAAGAAGACCAGGACATGGAACCATGACTCTAGTCACCAGAAAACTTATAGTAGGAATCAGTCATATTTTCAGCAGAGGTCATTCGGACCAACCCCATCTCCAGTTAGCACACCTACACTCAATTCTTAGTCTTGTCATAGTAGGGCTATGAAGACCTTGAGGTACCCTCATTGTACTAGTTGTGATAAGTTTTATCTAGGTGAGTGCCTTGCGGGCAAAGAGGGGTGTTTTAGGTGTGGTTAGTTACGCGATAAGATCAGGGATTTCCCCCCTGTTAAGTAGAGCAATAGTGGTGTTCAGCTCCAAAATTGATTTCTTTCATTGCCTAGCCAATCAGCTCAGAGTATTCCTCTAGAAGATGAATTAGGTATGTCACTAGATATCTTCATTTATTCATCTATAGTCCTCGGACCACTATTCTTGCTTGGTTGTGAGTTGTCAAAGCTTAGAACAAAGTAAGGGTAGAGGAGTATAGTATCACGATGGGTAGTAGAAAGACAGAGTTGTGGCTTGTTAGAACCATGTAAGCTTGATATGTCATTGCAAAGTATAGGTTATAAGTTAATGAATGTGGTATGTACAACCCCTATATGATATAGAAATATTGAGGCTTAGAGTTTTGGGTGAGGGAGAGTCTTATCCTATAGAGGGAAGTGGATGTTCATGCTAGATTCTAAAGTAGTGTATGTTCTGTTAGGGTAAAATGATTTTTGTTCCATTTAGAGATTAGAAAGAGATCCATAGAGTTAGAAAGGTATCACAAACCCAAAAGGGGGATATTGTAGCACCTCGGTATCCAGACCAGCTTTCCAACTTAGAATCCAAAAAATTTCCTGCAATCCTTCCTTTAACAAGGGTAATTTGGTCTTTTCTCCTATTCCCTTAACTCCTTAGTGAGGTTATTTTTGACACTTGTAGTGGGGTCTTATCCCCTATAACCTAAACATTCCCCATTCCCCTAATTCTAAATTCCAAAAGGGAAAGAACTCCACTCCTCCAAGCTTCAAGCTCCAAGCTAAGGATCTCCATCTTCAAGTCTCCATCCCTCAAGGTTCTAGCTTAGAAGTCTTCAATTCTGGTATGTCTCATTGTAGAAGTTCTTCAAGTTGCAGATCTTAGATATGCTAGGGAAGAGAGGAGAAGTCTTGGATAGTGTAAGATACAAGAAACCATAAGGTGATCATAGTTATAAGCTTGAATATCGTGATGAAATACATATGGGCTTTGGCTTCACGAGTCTAGTGATCCGATTGTTTAAGAACTCAAGGTTAGTTGATTTTATTGATAAGAAGGAACATTATTCTTTGGGTATGACTCTAGATGCAAGAGATCAAGTCGAGATTCCAACATTCTATTAATGCTCATGAACTATTTTCAAAACCAAGGGTTGTGAGTTGTATGATGATCCGGGTTTGCCAATATGATTGTGATTATGAAAAAGAATTGACATCTATATATGTCACATATATATGAGCATTATGATATGTTTTAGGAATAGTATTTAGCACCGATCAATGAGGGTTCTAGATAACCTAAATCTAAAATTATGTGCCATCGTAGGTTGCCCTCTGTGGCTTATGACAAGATCCTTGTAGATATGGTTCTAACCTTGGTTGGTTAGGACAACCTTTTTCAGTGTGGGTGTATAACACTGGACTCCATGTAGCTCATCATAGTTTATGTCAGTAAAGAAAAACTCTCGTATGAATATTTTCAAGCTTTTAAGTTATATGATATTCTATTTTGAAGCTAGGCTTATTGTTTTATGACTTACATTTAAAATTTGATAGTTACTTATGATTTCCTCTATTTATGCATGAACTCAATTTTAAGCATGCTTTCAAGTATATTTTATCATGACATATACATATCTCACATACTCAGTACATTTCATAGTACTGATCGCATACCTCTTTGTGTTGCAACCGATTATGATGTAGATTCTGTAGTCCATTCCTAGATTCAAGGTTAGTAAATCAACAACACATCCAGCCAACTTGGTGAGTCCTCCTCCTTCGAGGACTTGAAGTTTAGCTTCATTCTAGATTTTTAATTCTTTCATTCAGTTTTCAATATTTAGAGTTAGCTGGGGGCTTGTCCAAATAGCTCATCAGTAGTAGAGGTTTATAGACATAGAGACAGATATTCCGCTTTATTGAGTTGTCATTTTTAGACTTATATTTTTATAATAGATTAAGTTGCTCATTACTTTATTTAAGCTTCTGTTCTTATGTTTTGTTCAGATTTTAAGTCATGCTAGTGCCATAGGGTTATCTTAAGATCACTTATGATCTTGGATCCTGTGTTACATCCAAGGGGTAGGCTCGGGGCATGACATAGATTCTACCACTGGGGTGTCAGACTATGCCCATAATGTTTCCCTTCCACCTAGTCCCTTTCTTGCGACAATGCCTCTTTTATCATGTGGGCTTATCAAGCTTTCTCATATGGCTCGCACTAAGTCCTAAAGAAAAATGACCTCAATCCTCCCCAACCCATGTCAAACGTCTTCCTGCCCTTTTTTAGGGGCAGAGTCAAGTTCATTACGGTCAACAAATCAGCCCCGCATTGTATAGATAGTAATTCAGATAGCCTCCCTAATCCTGCCTAACCTAATTGCAATAATGAGTATTTGTGTAAGATATCTCGAGATATTACCACCATGATCCAAAATGCTATCAAATTAGCCTTAAAGCCGGTAATGAGTAGTTTGGGCAATCTTTGTGCTTGGATTGATACATTGGAAGGGGATAGTAATTCCCTCAGGTAAGAAGTAGACCAGACTACATCGAAGGTTCCATAATTGGACCTAAACTTACCAGCCCCTACTTCAGCATCACCTCAAAGAGATAGGAGTCCTCAAGAAGATTGGTGTATGAGAGATGATATCCTTGAAAATTATTGACAAGATGAAATTCAAGAGGTAAAGCAAAGTGATGCGGAGGTCACACAACATCCAAGGCCCTAACAAGAAGTTCAGCAGAACATTCAGTTGCATAGAGTAGAGATTGAACATCATACAAACTATAGTTGGGGTCCTCCTACCCTATCTTTTCACCAGTTGATGACACTTCCAGATACATGGGAGATTGTTGATCCAGATAGCCTGCTTGAGGTAGCATAGGACCCATTGGTTCTTTCCATTACCGATTTTAAGATTGATTTAGCCCATGCTTACATTCCCTGAAAGCCTGAGCCTATAAGAGAGAGGCATAACAAGCATTGTGTGACACCACAGAAATGTATCCAACTTTTAAACTCAGACTTGCATAAAATTTTTGACTTCCAGGGACCACGGGTCAACTCCACGAGTCGTGAAAGTGACTCATGATTCCAGTCCTACAGACCCTCCTCAGGTCTGACAACCGCGAGTCACTCCCATGACTCATAGAAGTTTCTACGGGTCATTTTATTGACTCGTGGAAACCTGATCAGAGGCAGCCTTAATTCCATGTTTACCACGACTAGGTTCTACAACTTGTGAAAGCTTCCTAAGTCATCCTATTGAATCGTAGAAGACCTCCTGCATGTTGAAATTTCTGACAGTTTCCATGATTAGCGATCCACGAGTCATGGAAAGGTCTACGAGTCGTAGACTCCACTCATGATCCCTTAAGACGACTAAATTTCTAGCTTTTCTTAATTAAATCCCAGGGGAATTTTGGTCATTGCCCACCCTTTTAACTACTAAGTGAAGTCATTTTTACTATTCCTAGTAGGGTTTTCACCCATATTATCCTAAGTCTTTTCTACGCTCCTCATTCACCTCCCCAAAAGGAAAAGTTCCTCTCAAGCTTCAAGTCTCCAAGCTTCAAGTTCAAGCCTCCTAGATATTTCCATTGATGTGGGTTATCTTTATCTAAAGTATGAGGGTCTTTAACAATGGGTTCCTTTAACCCTTGTGGTCAAATCCCCCAATTCATATTTTTATTTATGAAGTTATGAAATTAAGGTTTTGATCTAAAATTAGGGAAAGTTTATGAAATCAGTTTCTATGTTTAAATTCATGGTTTCTTATTGATTATTCATGATTTAATTATGATTCTCTTATTGGTTTTAAAATCCCAAGCATGAAAGTTGATTTCTACCATGAATCCATGAATTTACATGTTTTCAAGGGAAACTTGGCATGATTTGATATCATGGACTTTGTGTCTTTAAGAAATTGCATGTCAAATTCTTCAAGTTTAAATTTAGAAAGAAAAGCATGTTTCGAATTATGGATTTTCTAAGCACTATGAACTATGTTATGAAAGTTGTATGACACCCGATGTGTTTTAATGCATTCTGAATAAGATTTAGCATGAGAGTATGCGCTTATTATATTATGAGCTATATGTGCATGTTTTGGGAGTAGTATTTAGCACTGAGTGGACGGGTTGAGAGTACCCTTAGTCCTAGAAACTACATTGCCAGTGTAGGTTATGATATGATATTATATGTGCCTTAAAGGCTTATGAGAGTGGATCCATATCTTTATGTATGGGGTTCTTTCCTTAGCGGGGCATAGGACAGCTTTGCCAACTAGGGTTATATAGTTGGGTATGGTGACTTGTTCCTTGGCAGGGTTCAAATTCAGCTTTGCTAACGAGGGTTATATAGTTAGATTCCATGTAGCTCACATGGTCTGATATCGGTTGTAAGAAACTCCCATATGTATATTTTTAAGTTTTCTAAGCTTTACGAACTCTCTTATGAACTATCATTTTGAAGTTAGTTTTTGTATCATGATTCAGCTTTCCATTGTGATATCTTCTTATGATACTCTACTATGTATGGATTATGTTTAAGTACGTGTTAAAGCATGTTTTTCTATCATACTTATGCATTGCTCACATTCTTAGTACATTCCATAGTACTAACGCATATTGTGCTGCATCCTTTGATGATGTAGATTCAGGTGTCCTTTCACAGATACGTGGCTAGACTTCCCAGTCACTCTCACTCAGCCTTGGTGAGTCCTCATAGTTTGAGGACTAGACTTTACTCTAGCTTTATGTTCCCTTTCTCTTTAGATTGTTGGGTTAGTTGGGGTATTGTCCCATTAACTCTTTATGATTAGAGGCTTTTTAGACATAGATATTATAGGATGATCTTTGAATTGTATTCCTTATTCGACTTATATATCTATGATTGTGTTTCCTATTTTGGATTCCCTTATGATACTTCCGCTATGTTTTCCTTTATGTTTACTTGAGAATGTTATGGCCAAGGGTTATCTTGAGATCCTTGTGGTCCCAAGTCCCATGTCATGTGCAGAGGGTAACCTCGGGGCGTGACAAAAACTTGGTATCAGAGCCTCAGGTTCAAGTGTCCTAGGATGTCTGAAAGATGCATCGAGTAGAGTCTCTTTCATGTGTGTAAAGCACGCCATACATATGAGAGGGAAGCTATGAGATGTTTTAGGAAAACTTCACTTCTTTCATGATCACATCGTGCGATAGACCTTAACTCTAATGTTCCTTTAATCCCTATCTTATGCATTTCAGAATATGCCTGATCGATGTGCTATGCCTCCCCGAGCTGCTCGGAATGTTGTTCCTCTCGTCCTGGTTCCCGATGTCATGAATGATGAGTTCAGGAATGCCATCCATTTTCTATCCCAGACTTTGGCCACTCAGGAAAATCAGCAGGCTCTTTCCCCCGCCCATCCTCAAGGTGGGGTAGCGGCCCGAGTTCGTGACTCTGTCCGGATGAACCCACCTAAATTTTGGGGTTCCAAAGTGAGTGAGGACCCGCTCAAATTTATAGATGAAGTGAATAGGATCTTTGAGGTTATGCAAGTAGTGGGGGTTGATTGTGTGGAGGTTGCATCCTATCAACTCAAGGATGTATCTCATATTTGGTTTACTCAATGGAAGGAGACTAGGGTGAGGGACATGGTCCCCATGACTTGGGAGTGTTTTGAGAGTGCCTTCCTTGATATGTTCTTTCCCTAAGAGTTGAGGTAAGCGAAGGTGGAGGAATTTGTAAACTTGAGACAAGGCTCGATGTTGGTGCAAGAGTATAGTCTAAAGTTCACTCAATTGTCTAGGTATGCTCCCTCCATGGTAGTAGACCCACTTGATCAAATGAGCAAGTTTATATAGGGGGTTTCTGATGTGGTGAAGAAAAAGTGTAGGTATGCTTTGTTGTTGAGTGATATGAATATTTCCCAACTCATGACTTATGCCCATCAGATTGAGGGTGACAAGCTTAGGGAGATGTCAAGGGAGAACAAGAGGGATAGATCTGACGGGTTAGGTTTTGGTCATCACAGGTTCGGAGGTGGACATCGCTCTTATTTCCAGAAGAAGTCATCAGGATCCGTTCATTCTTCTGCTAGTTCTCCTACCCAGGCTCAGAAGCCTCGTCATGATTAAGGTGGTAGAGGATCTGGTTCCTATTCCCACTTTTAGGGTAGTGTTGCTAAGGGACCTTCCTACCCAGCTTGTGTTAAGTGTGGAAAGAATCATGGTGGTGAGTGTTTGGCCGGTTTGGGTGGTTTCTTCTGATGTGGTCAGGTTGGACATCACATCAGAGATTTCCCTTAAACTAGAAAGGGGCAAGAAGGCAGGACCTAGCCCACCCCAGCAGTTTCAGAAGGTAGACCAGCCTCGCAGGGTGCAGCTTCTAGTTCTGGTGGACAGCACCATAACTGCCTTTATGCTATGTCCTCCCATCGGAATCAGGAGGGTTCCCCAAATGTGGTTACTGGTATGTTAAAAGTTTTCTCTCTTGATGTGTATGCTCTGTTGGACCCCGGTGCCTCCTTATCTTTTGTAACCCCTTATGTTTCTTGCAAGTTCGATATTTATCCTGAATTGCTTTAAGAACCTTTTCATATTTCTACTCTTGTTGGTGAGTCAGTCTTAGCCTAAAGAATCTACCGAAATTGCCCGATCTCACTCCTTCATAGAGTCATTTTAGCAGATCTAGTAGAGTTGGAGATGACTGATTTTGATGTTATTCTTGGTATGGACTGGTTGTATGCATGTTATGCTTCTGTTATTGCCGTACTCGGGTTGTCAGTTTCAAGTTCCCTAATGAACCCATTTTAGAATGGCAAGCTAGTCCCCCTTCCTCGAAAGGTCACTTCATATCCTATCTTAAGGCTAGGAAGATGATTTCTAAAGGCTATGTCTATCATATAGTTTTGGTTGTGGACACGGAGTCTGAGACCCTACCTATTCAGTCTGTCCATGTTGTGAATGAATTCCCAGAAGTGTTTCTCGAGGATTTTCCCGGAGTCCCTCCCGAGCGGGAGATAGACTTCGGATAGATCTTCTTTTGGATACAAATCCTATCTCTATTACTCCTTATAGAATGGCCCCCGTAGAACTTAAAGAGTTGAAGGATCAGTTGAAACACTTGCTTGATAAGGGTTTCATCAGGCCTAGTATTTCTCCATGATGTGCCCCAGTTTTGTTTGTTCGAAAGAAGGATGGTTCTCTTAGGATGTGCATTGATTACCTCCAATTGAACAAGGTCACAATCAAGAATAAGTATCCCATCCCTAGGATTGATGTCTTGTTTTATCAGCTTCAGGGTGCTAGTTTCTTCTCCAAGATTGACCTTTGGTCCGGTTATCATCAGCTTCGAGTTTGGGAGTGTGATATCCCAAAGATAGCCTTCAGGACTCGGTATGGTCATTATGAGTTTGTTGTTATGTCCTTTGGTATAACTAATGCTCCTGCAACTTTTATGGATTTAATGAATCGTGTGTTCAAGCAATATTTTGATTCGTATGTGATTGTGTTCACTGATCTTATCCTTATCTACTCTCGGAGTGAGGAGGACCACGGGGACCACTTGAGGGTTCTATTGCAAACTCTCAAGGAGAGGCAGTTGTTTGCTAAGTTTAGCAAGTGTGAATTCTGGGTGCAGTTTATTGCTTTTCTGGGTCATATTGTGACTAGTGATGGTATTCTGGTTGACTCTCAAAAGATTGAGCCAGTAAAGAACTGGCCTAGACCCACTTCCCCATCTGATATTAAAAGCTTCTTGGGTTTGGCTGGTTACTATAGGAGATTTGTTGAAGGGTTTTCTTCCCTTGTGCCCCATTGACCCGATTGACTCAGAAGAAGGTTAAGTTTCAGTGGTCCGACTCTTGTGAGAAAAGTTTTCAAGAATTGAAGACTCGATTGACCACAGCTCCAGTGTTGGCAGCTCCAGTGTTGGCTCTACCCGAGGGCCTAGATGATTTTGTTCTATATTGTGATGCCTCCAAAATTGGTTTGGGTTGTGTTTTGATGCAACGTGGCAAGGTGATTGCTTATTCCTCGAGACAACTTAAGGTGCATGAGAAGAACTACTCTACTCATAATCTTCAGCTAGCGTCCGTAGTCTTTGCATTGAAGATTTGGAGAAACAACTTGTATGGGGTGCATGTTGATGTGTTCAGGGATCACAAACATCTTCACAATTAGGGATCCACGAGTCGTGGAAAGGTCTACGAGTCATAGACTCTACTCATGATCCCTGAAGCCGACCAAATTCCCAGCTTTTCTTAATTAAATCTCAGGGGAATTTTGGTCATTACCCACCCTTTTAACTACTAAGTGAAGTCATTTTGACTATTCCTAGTAGGGTTTTCACCGATATTATCCTAAGATTTTTCTAAGCTCCTCATTCACCTCACAAAAAGGAAAAGTTCCTCTCAAGTTTCAAGTCTCCAAGCTTCACGTTCAAGCTTCCTAGATCTTTCCATTGAAGTGGGTTATCTTCTTCTAAGGTATGTGGCTCATTAACCATGGGTTCTTTTCACCCTTGTGCCCAAATCACCCAATTCTTATTTTAATTTATGAAGTTATAAAATTGGGGTTTTGATCTAAAATTGGAGAAAGTTTATGAAATCAGTTTCTATGTTTAAATTCATGGTTTCTTATTGATTATTCATGATTTGATTATGATTCTCTTACTGGTTTCAAAATCCCAAGCATGAAAGTTGATTTCTAGCATGAATCCATGAATTTGCATGTTTTAAAGGGAAACTTGGCATGATTAGATATCATGGCCTTTGTGTCTTTAAGAAATTGCATGCCAAATTCTTCAAGTATGAATTTAGAAAGAAAAGAATGTTTTGAATTATGGCTTTGCTAAGCACTATGAACTATATTATGAAAGTGGCATGATACCCGATGTGTTTTCATGTATTCTGAATAAGATTTGGCATGAGAGTATTCCCTTATGAAATTATGAGCTATATGTGCATATTTTGGGAGTAGTATTTAGCACCTAGTGGACGGGGTGAGAGTACCCTTAATCTCAGAAACTACGTTGCCAGTGTAGGTTATGATATGATATGATATGTGCCTTAATGGCTTATGAGAGTGGATCCATGTCTTAATGTATGGTGTCCTTGCCTTAGCAGGGCATAGAACAACTTTGCCTACTAGGGTTATATAGTTGGGTATGGTGACTTGTTCCTTGACAGGGTTCAAAGTCAGCTTTTCTAACTAGGGTTACATAGTAGATTCTATGTAGCTCACATGGTCTGATGTCAGTTGTAAGAAACTCCCGTATGTATGTTTTTAAGTTTTCTATGATTTACGAACTCTCTTATGAACTATCATTTTGAAGTTGGTTTTTGTATCATGATTCAGCTTTCCATTATGATATATTCTTATGATACTCTATTATGTATGGATTATGTTTAATTATGTTTTAAAGCATGTTTTTCTATCATACTTATGCATTGCTCACATAATTAGTACATTCCATAGTACTAACGCATATTGCACTGCATCCTTTGATGATGTAGATTCAGGTGTCCCTTCAGAGATACGTGGCTAGAGTTCCTGACCACTCTCAGTCAGCCTTGGTGAGTCCTCATAATTCGAGGACTAGACTTTACTCTATCTTTATATTCCCTTTCTTATCAGATTATCGAGTTAGTTGTAGTATTGTCCCATCAACTCTTTATGCTAGTCTTAGAGGTTTTTCATACATAAATGTTATAGGATGATCTTTGAGTTGTATTCCTTATTCGACTTATCTATCTATGATTGTGTTTCCTAATTTGGATTCCCTTATGATGCTTCCGCTATGTTTTCCTTTATGTTTACTTGAGAATGCTATGGCCAAGGGTTAGCTTGGGATCCTTGTGGTCCCAAGTCCCATGTCACATCTAGGGGGTAACCTCGGGGTGTGACACATTGTAAAAGGCATCATCCTCATTCTTAAAGCCTACATGGAGTCCTCACCGTATTCATTTTGTGTTACTTTTATAGTTTGGGGACAATGTTGTGTTTTAAGTTTGTGAGTGAGGGGTATTATTATTTTAATGATTCGTGCCCTTGTCAGGCTTGACTGTAATCTTTATTTGGCCAATGTATTTTTGATGTGAACTTACTTATGCTTTATATTGTGCCCTTGTCAGACTTGATCTTTTTAATATTCTTGTGAATGTGAGTTACCTTAATTGCCGGCTTAGTCCTACATGCTAAATTGTTTCACTATTCGTGATTTTCAAATGCACTTAGTGCCTACGCAAGGCCTAGTTCTCCAATGATTCATGAGAATATAACTCAAATTTCTCCTTTGTTAATAATATATTGTTTGGAATAAACTCTGAAGATTTTCTTCATACTACGGTTCTTTCTAAGGAGCAAAATTTTAATTTTCTTTATTTTTGTATCAAACCGGGTGACATTTCCCTATGTTTGATTGAGAGGCGACTTTCTTAAGATAAAATTCCAAGTTTTAGTATTTATATTGAGTCTGTGTTTTTCTTGTCTCGTATGGGCCCACCAAAAATTTTCTTAGCAAAAGAATGAAAAATTAAGAAAATAGGGAAATATAATTTTTGCTAAGGCATTCTTTTGTCATGACTTGCACATTCTCCATTTGTCTTGATTGATTCACAAATGAGTGTGCAGAACTCAAAATAACTTGTCAAAAGATATTTGTCCCAATTGATTTTGAGACTAGCTGTGAACTTCTTATGTTGTGATGCCTTATGTGGTAAGGTTTACTTCATTCTTGTGCATGCATGTTGTCTAGAACTTTCCCTGAATGTGATTCAAGGAAAAATTCTAGATGTTGCTTAGCTTGGTAGATGATCTTAGGCCCTTTTTAAACAGCCACTTTACCCAAATATCCTTCTCTTAACATTGATCATAGTTATCCCCTTTGAGCTTTTAACTTTTCCTTGGCACTTTATGTTAGACACCTTAATCCTCTTTGCATCCTCTATCTTGGATCCCATCCTCCCTAATTACTAGAAATTGAAATGTAGGCGAAAACCTAAGTTTGGGGGGAAACATTAATCAAAATGAAATGTTGATGTAAGCAAAATCATAAGTTTGGGGGTGTAATCTTGTAATATGGAGAAAAGAGGAGTTGAGATTTAAAGTGAGGTAGCACCCTAAGCTTATAATGTGAATTGCTTCAAAGTGTCAATAAGACAAATAAATGAAAGAGAAAAGAAGAGATTGGTTCTACCGAATGAGTTAAACAAATGGGTGTTGAATGAAAAGTTATTATGAAAGCTTGGGCTGTGAGAGGGAGGAATAGGGTAAAGATTGATGCCCAAAAATATGAGAGGTGCACTTGAATGCTTATGATAGCTCTAGGGAAGTTTAGTCACTTGAGAAAAATGAAATACTCACCTTAACCCTAGCCTACATCATTGCCCGCAAGTGCTTAGTGATTACAAGCTTAGCGACTCTACATTAGTGGTGAATTACATGAAGGGCAAACCTATGGTTCAATGTGTGTGTACTTATATTTCTTTGAGAGAGTGAGAGTCTTTGTGTTCTCTTAAAAATCTTATCTTATGGATTGCATAATTGTGAGTGGAATCTCTCTTGTGGTGAGTGGCATTGCATCTTTGAAGTGAATAATGAAGTCCTAATTTCAATTGAGAAGAATGAATAAGACAAGTTGTGTGCCAAATCTTGAGGAAAAACTTGAAGGTCAATGCCAATGAATTGGGGAGCTTAATAATCTTGTTTTGAATGACAAATCGCTTGATTTTGAATGAAAATTAAAGTCTTTTGATAAGAGTTTTGAGATATCTATTTGCCTTGAGATTATGGTAATACCAAATGAGATGAGTGCCTTTGTTTGAGTCTTTTGTTTTGAATCCTTTGTTTATTATTTTCTTGAGTCATTGAGTCGGTATAGTCCTTTGTTCAGCCTTTGTGTGTTGAGAAGTGTGTTTCCATCCTTTACCTTATGATTGCTTTGTTTGAGGACAATCAATAGTTCAAGTTTGGGAGTTTGATAAGTTGGTAATCTACCAACTTATTTAGCTTCTATTCCTGAATTATTTCCTTGATTTGATATTATTCAGAAGGAATTTATGCCTTTATTATCTTATATGTATGCACTTTTGGTCAATGAAGAAAGAAGAGGATATGAACCCAAATGAGCTAAAAGTGGAAGCAAAGTTAAAAGATGATCGGAAGATCAAAGATCTGTCCACGATAGGCAAGCTGGCATGCATGTCGCATGGTAGCACCTGCATTTTGCAGGTTCCAGTGCACAAAGAAGCTGAAAAACTACCTAAGCAGTCATGCACTTGCACACATCAAATTTAAAAAGGGCGATTGCACATGCTTGCGCAGACGGGGTCGCAGGTGACGTGCAATTAACTGCTTAAAAGACTTGGCACCTACGTGCTACGAGTCTCTATGGGCGATCGCAAGTTCCTTCGCAAGTGGCCCAAAGGGAAAAATGGTCCAGATTTGTTGTGGCATAATTAGGAAGCTTTATAAACCTTTTTTAGGATCTGTGCAAGGAATATATAACAGTTTTTCAATTCCAAATCTAGTATTGAGTAGAGTACATCTTAGAGTACAAGTTTTTCTTCTTCGTTTTAGTGAAAAACACCATTGTTGATAGTTGAGCTTGGAATTTTAATCTAGTTATTGAAAGATGAATGGAATTATTGAAAACCCATTTGGTATATTCTCTGGTACCTTTATTATGAGTAGCTAAATTCAATTCTAGAGGTGTGTGTATGATGGGTATTTGAATTTTTAAATGGGTGTTGATTATTTTGGTTTATAATTGATTATTTCATATGGGTCTATTCAATCTTTCATGTTTTCATTATAAAATTAATGATTGCAAACATTAATTTAGCTTACTAATTGTGTGCTTGATTGAACAAGAAGTTCATTAAATGGGTAAGGATTCAATAGTGGGGATTTGGGATTTCCACCATAAATTAAGGCTAAAAATATCTTGATTTAGGAAATTCTCACCTAAGATTTGGTGCTAAAATAGCCTAATTCACCTAAGCCAATTGGTTGGTTTATTACTCAACTATGGGGTTCGAAAGAGACCATAGTATATATGCTTAGTTGGTTGAAAAACTACTAAATATAATTTGAACCAAGGCTACTACACTCGTAATTGAGAATTTTCTTGAACAATCAACCCCTATCCCATTGCATGACCCCATCAGAAGCACACCCCTAGCTTCCCAATATTGATAAAAAACAATCGTGTTTATGTTGTTATTTTGTTATAATTTGGTGTTTAGTTCCCAAACCATTTCACCCACTTTTCTTTACTTGTTTGAACAGTTTGGTTGCTCTCATGAATCAACCTCCTTTGGGAGAGTTATTTTGGACGTCACTCAGTGGACTGACTCGTGATTTTCCACTTCAACTTGACACTTTTTTAGAAGCCCAGTTCCACGAGTCACAACAGAGGTACGTGATTTGAATCCACGGCTAGTGGATTGACTCATGGTTTGGCCTTTGAAGTTGCAATCCTGCAGATCTCTTATTACGGTTAGTAGCGCAGGTCCGTGGTTTTGAATCACGCTCAGTCATTTCACTAGTCAACCTCACATTAGTCAATTTTCAATTGAAATTCCAAATTTTTGGTTGCATCCCTGTTTTCCTACAAAACTCACAAAACACATCATACCTACTAACAAAATGCTAAAGACCATGCAATAATCTTAAGTTTTAAGCTTCAAAATTGCATCTCGTGAGGGGATATTTGATGCGGCATTACCGGTGCCTCGATGAGAAAGAAATGCAAGCATCCCTCCTGGCTCACGGTAAGCCCCACTCCACTGAATTGTAGAATTCCAGAACAAGTATCAGGGAGTGCTTCAATGCGTAAAATCACAGAAAATTAGGCACGGTCTTCACAGACCTAGACTCGGTTGTAAAATATAACCCCTAGCATGTAGGTACATCCTGCCCACCTTGTAGGTATGATTTGACAGGCCCATAGGCTCGATGGTACAATATAAGTTCTCTCCTATAGGTACAACCTATTGTCCCCATAGGTACAGTTTGCCTAGCCCATAGGTCAGCCTGTTGGCTCCAAACCCTGCATTTCCAATGTCTGCAGAGGACAAAACAAGCTCATAAGTTGCAACCAGATGATAAAATCATTAGAACAATAGCAAGTGATCACATATGATCTTAATATAATCATAACATGCTTTTCTAAGACACTAAGTAAGGAATAGAGTTCTACTAATGAATACTATATTATGTTATGGTAGAAAACTCAATAATATAATGTTACAAGTCAAATAACGATGTTATACAGGCTATAACAAGTTTAGGCCTTCAGGGTCTTGTCCTAAAACCGAAAAGAAAGCCTTGAAAAACATTTTGAGTGAAGTCTCAAAAGTGTCGCTATAAAGCTTAACCAACCAATCGTAACACAATAAATGCGAGATTCAGAAAGGCTACCATAATGAGCCATAGCCAATCGATAAGACGTTAAGTTCATCATTACAACCAACCCACTTAAGATCAACAAATGATATCATAATCTCTAAAAAATAAACAACTAATAACAATGACAAGAAACTATTAATATCTGATAACAGCGGCGAGCTCTCGACGCAATATAACAAGGTGTACTTCACGCCATTCTCTCCAACAACCATCGTAAGTGACTTTGATAAGAAGCACAACAACACCTTAGTCCCTCCTACACCTTAACACTATAAATATACAACAATAATAACCTAACTCAATAATACAAAGGGGCTATCCGGAGCCACAGTATCCAAAATATCACTTTGTGGCTCAGAAATTTATAAAATGATACTAGAATGTGGAATCATGAAGGAGGTTCCTAGGAGGAATATTACCTAGACAATTTTTTTTATAATCCCAGTCTAACAAGATTTTAGCGGAATCCATCACCTCTACTACATCCAAGCTTTGACAAAACACAACTACAATAAGTTTTTGATGTTACCAATGATATCCAAGGATGGAAGCTAAAAATCAATAAGAAAAAGGTGAAATCTTACATTACAAGGCATAAAACCTAGGTGCAGTCCTAAAAAAGCTTTCAAGAACACAATGATTCTGTTTTGGAATGAAAAATCAAGTTAAAACACACTTTTATAGCAATTTTGACCCGACCAAATTTGCTGCACTGGCCTGCCTACACAGTCCGTGGTATCTGGTCATAACTTTTTACTCCAATATCGGACTGATGAACTTTTTTGCGCGTTGGAGATAAAACTCGAAGATCTTAGATTTATTAGGTTGAGGACCCTCTAACTATTTGTAGATTAGTAGAAAAGCTCTAAGTTATTTGACCCAAATTTTTAGAGAATTTATTAAAGAAATTTACAATAACTTTGCCAACTTTTATTTTGCTATTTGGTTGACTTAAAAACATAATATACAACTATTGTGCGATTAGAATACCTTATAACATATGCTTCCTAACATACTAAGCACTCTTAGTCTCATCTCCAATGCATGGGTTAATTTAAACGTTCAAATAGGTAGGGTGTTACATCCTTCCCCTCTTAAGGATATTCATCCTAGAATGATGATAATTTATGTGGCATCATAGGAAACAATACAAAAGCTCATATAACACACAAGTAATGTACTTAAGATCTCAAATGGGGGTCTACTATCTATCCATTTTGAACATCATCTACAGAAGTGAATATGTAGGTATATATAGACTTCACGTCCTCTTCAACTTCCCATGTCATATCCTTGATATTATGGTTCCATCACAACACTTTAACTAAATCTATATCCTTACTCCGTAGTCTCCTAATTTTTTTATCTACTAAGACAATAATGATTTCTTCATAAGACAATTCCTCTAAAATCTAAACATATGTTGTCGGTACTATATGTGCTAGATCTTTAAAACATAAAAGAATGGGTTCTTGCACTATTACAGTTCAGTCCCTCCACAACACTCGGTACCTCTTCTGTGCTTGGTAGATCAATAAGAAAGAAATTATTCTCATATGTGATTGTTGATTCTATGATTGGAAATATATCATAGTTCCTTTCTTATCTCTACTTCTTAAAGTGTTTCTAAAAGAACTGCACTACTAAGTTTCCTATTTCCTATTTATCTTCAAATCATTCTCCTTCTAAACCCTAAATTTTGCGCAAGCTTAATTTCCCCCCTTTTATATGACATAGAAGTGGAAGAATTTAGTGTTCCTATCTCCCTCCTGAAACTACTTCATCTTTGCCCTTTTTTTGAAACTCCTCCTTCATGTTTAAGTACCTCTTTAACTGCGCTTGAGCCTATTGAAGCTCTTCTCCATTCTATCCAGAAGGTTTGATCTCTAGCTAAATCTCTTTTGTTTTTGCCAGATCTTCTAGGGTTGAGATTTGCTGGAATAAATTACCATATATAGACTTTCTCCACTCAATCGGAGCATGCTTCACCTTCTTCATTTTTGCATGCACCTCAGTGAACAGGGATGCAGCA
Organism: Jaltomata sinuosa; assembly: GCA_003996215.1. NCBI lineage: Eukaryota > Viridiplantae > Streptophyta > Magnoliopsida > Solanales > Solanaceae > Jaltomata > Jaltomata sinuosa. The sequence continues at coordinate 57,137 of QJPP01003607.1, read as the reverse complement.
TAATCTAGTTTCATGTTCTCTCTTACAACTTCTTTAAGATCCTGATATTGAGCCTAAAATTTAATAAACTTAAAGGGTGTGATGATTGGTTCATCTTGATAATTACATATTACATGCAATGGTGAATAAAACCTAAGACTTATCAAGTGGAGAACTTCACTAGAAATCATTACATTCATGAACTCATGATTCACCAACACCTTATCCAATCTTTTGCAGATGGTATCCCCTTCTATTCTTCTATTCCACCAAGTAAACCTGGTCCTAGTAAAATTTACTTCCAACAGTGTACAATTGTTTACACACTGATCAAAGTTTGTTATCTCCTAGATAGACACGGTATTGATCTAAGATGTGAACAAAATTCGAAAAAAAAAATATTCTACCCATAACATCTATGTCAGGGAAGTCCTCCAAGCATTTCTTTTGAATAAAGAATATCATTAAAGTCTCCACCTACTATCCATGGTAGTTGATTTATGCTAGCAATCTGTTCAATTGACTCCCATAGCTCAAGCCTCTCAATGACTGCACATCTGGCATACACTGTTGTTACCAACACCTCCTGATGATTATGTATGAGAGTTAGCTTAGTTTTCACCTGCTAATAAGTAACATTTAAGACCTGACCTTGAAACTCCTCCGAGAAAACCAATATTTTTAACTGATGAGTTTGTCATAGCATTATGCATGCCTAGTCTTCTCCTGTAGTTCTCTATTTACAAAGGGCTTTGAAATGTTTCTAACAGGGATATAACTATGTATTGATATATCCTTCCAAGGTCAGTCAATATTTCAAAGAGCTTTAAATATTGAGTGACTTAATATTCCAAAAAAATATTGTATCACTGATTACCCTTGAGGGGTTTAATTTGTTCTTGGTGCTCCTTTTATTAAAGTGGTGTGGTATAGGTTTATCACTCTTTATACATGTAATGATCTATTCCATTGTTATACTTAAGTAATGGTATAAGTACCCGGCTAGAAATGTCACAAGGATGTGAGTTGTTAAAATATCAAGGTAGGGTGAGCTTTGATGAAAATAGAATGTTATATACTTTAGAGATGGTTGGGATCTCATGGTTCATTAAATTGTAGTGGAAAGTCCTTTTATGGATATTTGAATGTCATAGGATCTCGTCGGAAGTTTTAGGACTATAGTTGGGCTCCCAGAACTTTGGATATGATAGTTGCCATATTGTGATTTATCTGTGATGTCCCTAAAATAAAGTGTATTATGAAATGAGCAACTGGGATGAGAAATTAGTTTGTGAAATGAGGGATTTGGGTGAGAAATCAACATTCTAGAATTTAATGTTCGTCGAAACAAAGGGATGCTTTGCCGCGATGAGCCAATCATCATCGTAATGAGAAATCGTCCATCACAATAAGGAAATAGGTTTATTTTTATGAGTTAGTTTCTCACAAACTCCAACTTTGTTTAGATCTCTAAGAAGCGGTTCCTCCAAGAAAACCAGGGCATTCTTCATTGCTAGAGGTAAGTAATCTGTAAACCTCTTTGTTTATTGATTATTAATATTTGTAAGACCTTTATGGTGGGAATTAATGGTGGAATTCTTGTATTTGAGCTCTAGAAGCATAAACTTGCGGAAGAACCCTATGGGTAGGTCTAATTTCACCTAGAATTGATCCTAGGATGTATATTTTTGACACTTAGCATGAAATTAAATATTTTTAGCATGATAAAGTCTAATGGGGAACCTTGGGTTCCATATAGATGAATTTTTTAGGCATAAAAATGGCTAAAAGGGATGAACTTGGTCAGAACACCCTTTGGGTATTGACTCTACGAATGCTAAGAACATAATTATTGATTAATTAACTGTTGAAGAAAACCTCTTTTAAGGGTAGAGTTAATGGGTTAAATTCTCAAGACCTAAATAAAGAGTAAATGGCTGATTAATCTTATATAATTATTGTTTATAGACCTTGGAATTTCAAAGATTTAAGGAAAGGCAAGGTTGTTGTGAGTTAGCTTATGGGTTGTAGTCTTCACTCAAGGTAGGTTATAGTTTAATTAGAGTTGAGACTCATTTTATTATATAGTATGTGGTAGAACTATGTAACTTGTGATTGGTCTTCAGACATGGTTGAATTGTATGTGTTTTTCTTATTATGATTGAATGAATAAGCTAGATGAACAGGAAGTGATAAGTGACCTGAAATGGGTAAGTAAAAATTTATCTTAGGCATTGTGCATAATGTTGAGGAATAGGTCAAAGAGCTGGGTTATATTTCTATTGATGTTAATACAGTTGTTATTGATCGAATACCACACCAGTATGGTACATACACACCTAGGGTCCTCTGCAGGTCATGACTAGTTGGGCAGTAATAAGTCCCTTTAGTATGTGTGTACACTCTTGTTTAGTTTTGCATAGTTGTATATTACTCATGGTGAGTTGGTGATTATGAGATAAATGAGACTAGTCAGGTTAGACATGTTGACGAGAAATAGATGGACAAAAGTTCCATGTGATATGACTTGAAAGTAAACTCTTACCTTATGGTGGTACTTAGTGACTTCTATGAACTTGGTATTATTGTTGTTGAATTGAATTTGAGATGATAATTTGTTGACTGAATTAAGTGCTAAGTATTAAATTGCTTTTTACTTGTTATATGATTTTACTATGTTCATGTTTTAGTTTGAGTAAGCCTATTATACCTACCAGTATATATTGTTATGTACAGATATTACCCTGTGCTCTTTTTTTGTTAAGTGCAGACCATGTTCCAGAGGCTGAGATGCAACCTTGGCTAGAGTAGAGGAGTTGCCTTCATATCCAAGGGTGAGCACTACTTCTCAGGCTTTTATGGATCCTCTGCGAGTTGTTGTCAATCTTCCAAACAATGGGACTCTGATCATTTACTTGTTTTAGTATTTCCTTGGATATCTTAAATAATGTTTGGGCTAGAGTTCTTGAACGATGACTTTTAGTTCTTTAGGGAAAGTTAAACTGCTTCAACATTTTATTATTTATTTGTATTAGAGTTGACTTATTATTACTTAATGCTTGGTTTTGCCTATATCTTCTAAAATTGGCTAAGTTTAAGATTTGGGTATGGGTTAGTTGGTTTTTCCATCGGAGGGTTGTATAGGTGCCACTCGCAGCCTATATGCATCATGCAAAAAGTTTGTATCAGATCCCCGAATTTGTTGATCTCATCACACAAGAACGTGTCTTGTAGTATTGCAAAATAGTATGGAGTCGTCTGTACTTTTCTACATAAGGCTACAGGACTTTAGGAAACCTCAACTTATTTCATTCCTCGTATTATTACTTGATTCTAATTGGTATATCTACATTGGTATCTAACTCTTTCACTCTTATTCTCGTAGAAAGTAAGAACATGTGTATATGAGGATAGAGTAGCAATGCCCAAGCCAGTCATCGAGGTTGCAGTGCATGGCAGAGTTAGAGTGAGAGGCAGAGTTAAGGGTTATGTCTATCATATAGTTCGGGTTATGGACATGGAGTCTGAGATCCAGACTATTCAGTCTATTTCTATTATGAATGAATTCCTAGAAGTGTTCCCTGATGATTTGCCTGGAGTCCCTCCCGAGCGGGAAATTGACTTTGGGATAGATCTTCTTCTGGATACGAATCCTATCTCTATTCCTCCCTATAGAATGGCCCCCGTGAAACTTAGGGAGTTGAAAGACTTACTTGATATGGGTTTTATCAGGCCTAGTATTTCACCTTGGGGTGCCCCAGTGTTGTTTATTCGGAAGAAAGATGATTCTCTTAGAATGTGTATTCAGTACCGTCAATTGAACAAGGTCACAATCAAGAATCAGTATGCCATTACTATGATTGATGACTTTTTCGATTATCTTCAGGGTGCTAGTTTATTCTCCAAAATTGACGTTAGATCCTGTTATCATCAACTTCGGGTTCGAGAATGTGATATCTCGAAGACATCCTTCAGGACTCAGTATGGTCATTATGAGTTTATCGTCATGTCTTTTGGTCTAATGAATGCTCCTGCAGCTTTTATGGATTTGATAAACCATGTTTTCAAATAGTATTTGGATATATTTGTGATTATTTTCATTGATTATATCCTCATATACTCTCGGAGTGAGGAGGAACATGCGAATCACTTGAAGGTTATGTTGCAAACTCTCAAGGATAGACAGTTGTTTGCAAACTTTAGCAAGTGCGAGTTTTGGATGTAGTCTGTCGCTTTTCTGGGTCATATTGTGACTAAAGATGGTATACGGGTTAACTCTCAAAATATCGAGGCGGCAAAGAACTGGCCTAGACCCACTTCTCCATTCGATATTAGGAGTTTCTTGGGTTTGGCTTTTTACTATAGCAGATTTATGGAAGGGTTTTCCTCCCTTGCTTCCCCATTGACCCGATTGACTCAGAAAAAGGTTAAGTTTCAGTGGTCCAACTCTTGTGAGAAAAGTTTTCAGGAACTTAAGACTCAATTGACTACATCTCCAGTATTGGCTCTACCCGAGGGACTTGATGATTTTGTCGTGTATTGTAATGCCTCCAGAATTGGTTTGGGTTGCGTTTTGATGCAACGGGTCAAGGTGACTGCTTATGCCTCGAGACATCTTAAGGTGCATGAGAAGAACTACCCTACTTATGATCTTGAGCTAGCGGTCGTGGTTTTTGCTTTGATGATTTGGTGACATTATTTGTATGGTGTGCATGTGGATGTTTTCATTGATCATAAGAGTTTTCAATAGTATTCACTCAAAAGGAGTTGAATTTATGACAAAGGAGATGGCTTGAGCTCCTTAAGGATTATGATATGAGTGTGCTTTACCACTCGGGTAAAGCCAATGTTGTGGCGGATGCTTTGAGTTGATTGTCCATGGGTAGTGTGGCCTTAATTAAAGATGGAAAGAAGGAATTGGTTATTGAAGTTCATAGGCTTGCTCGATTTGGAGTTCACTTTATGGACTCGACCAAAGGTGGTGTGATTGTGAATAATGGTGCCAAATCATCCTTGGTGGCTGAGGTAAGAGCCAAGCAAGACCAAGATCCCGTTCTACTTCAGCTTAATGGTGTAGTGAGTCAACAAAAGGTTGAGGTTTTCTCTTAAGGGGGAGATGGTGTGCTTTGTTACCAGGGTCGGTTATGTGTGCTGGAGGTAGATGGATTGAGATAGCAGAGTTTGTCCGAGGCTCACAGTTCTAGATACTCCATTAATCCGGGTTCCACTAAGATGTACCATGATCTACGAGAAGTCTTTTGATGGAATGGTTTGAAGAAGGACATAGTCGGGTTTGTGTCTAAGTTTCCCAACTGTCAACAGGTAAAGGTGGAACATCAAAAGCCAGGTGGTATGCTTCAGAATGTTGATATTCCAACTTGGAAATGGGAAGCAATCAGTATGGACCTTATTACGGGTTTGCCTCGTACTCAAAGGCAACATGATTCCATTTTGGTGATTGTCGATCGGATGACCAAGTCATCCCCTTTCTTGGTTGTTAAGACGACATATACAGTAGATGATTATGCCAGACTCTAATTCGGGAGATATTCCGATTGCATGGTGTTCCCTTGTCTATCATTTCGGATAGAGGTCCCCAGTTTACATCTCAGTTTTGGAGATCGTTTCAGAAAGGTCTTGGTACTAAGGTGAAGCTTAGCACAACTTTTCACCCTCAGATGGATGGCCAGGCCGAGCGTACTATTAAGACTTTGGAGGATATGTTGAGGGCTTGTGTTATTGATTTCAAAGGAAATTGGGATGATCACTTACCTCTTATCGAGTTTTCCTAAAACAACAGTTTTCACTCTAGCATTCAGATGGCTCCATATGAGGCACTTTATGGCCAGAGGTGTAGGTCTCCTATTGGTTGGTTCGAGGTTTGTGAGGCAGCCTTGATTGGTCCAGATTCTGTGTACGAGACCATGGCGAAAGTTCAGCTTATTCGAGAAAGGTTGAAGACCGCTCAGAGTCGACATAAATCTTATGTGAATGTAAGGAGAAGGGAGTTAGAATTTGAAGTTGATGATTGAGTTTTACTTAAGGTGTCACCCATGAAGGTTGTGATGAGGTTTGCAAAGAAAGGAAAGATCAGTCCCCATTTTGTAGGTTCTTATCGGTTTTCGAGGAGATTAGTAGTGTTGCTTATGAGTTGGAGTTGCCAGCGAAGTTGGAAGTGGTTTACCCAGTTTTCCATGTTTCCTTGTTGAAGAAGTATGTTGGTGACCCAAGCTTGATTGTTCCTTTGGTATATGTGGGTGTGAAGGATAGTCTCACTTATGAGGAGGTTCCCGTGGAGATTCTTGATCATCATATTCGGAGGTTACGGAACAAAGAAGTCGCTTCGGTAAAAGTACTTTGGAGGAATCAGCTTATGGAAGGTGCTACTTAGGAAGCGAAAGAGGCCATGAAGGCCAAATATCCTCATCTATTTCCTTTCCATTCAGTTCCAGCTTGAGGTACTAGTTTCCTCCTTAATATATCCCTCTGATTCTACTACGTCAGTTCCTCTCATGATTTTAGCATGCATCCATGTTTTACGAAGTTAGTTTATCATGTTTTTAAGTTGGAAAGTTGTGGTTTCCTGATTACCCCTTGATTTCTATGTTATGATGTTGGTTGGGCTGTTTTCTCCTCAGTTTCCCTTGTTTAGCCTTCATTTGAGGACGAATGATCCCAATCGGGAGATATTGTAACACCCCGTACACGTATCCAGCTATCTAAGTTAAAAATCTCAGAAAATTTCAAGTTTCCAGAGCCGACAGCTCAGACGATGATCTATCATTTGGAAGAACGGGCCCTTCCTGTGCTCCCATCGTCCCATCTCCAGAAGACCCCTCAGAGTGTCCCAGAAATGATGAGTCCAAGAACGGTCCGTCCTTCTAGACGATTGACCGTCTTCTCAGCTTTCCTAGTACTTGTCGTCCTAAGTTCAGAAACCTATCTTCCAAGTGCCAGAAATGATGAGTCAAAGGATGGCCCATCCTTCTGGACGACGGGTTTTCATTCCAATAATAATCCCTGAGGTCCAGTAGCCCCAGATTCTTTCAGTCAAACCGTGGTTCGTTAGATGGTCCGTCCTTCTGGACGACGGACCGTCGTCCAACTCGTGGTCACTGACTTCAACAATTTTTTTAGCTTTTCTTAATTAAGTCCAGGGGCATTTTGGTCATTTTCTATCCTATTATGTATTAAGTGAAGTCGGTTTGACTACTTTTAGAAGGATTTTCACCCATATTACCCTAAGTCCCTCTTAAGTTCATCATTCTTCACTCAAAAAGGAAAGTTGCTCTCAAGATCAAGTCTCCAAGCTCCAAGTCAAGTCTCCTTATTCCTATCCAATCAAGTGGGTAATCTTCCACCAAGGTATGTGGGTTTTTAACAAAGGGTTCCTTTCACCCTTATGCCCAAAATCCCCAATTCTTATGTTGAAATATTAACTTATGAAATTATGGTTTTGATCTAAATTGGGGAAAATTTATGAAATCAGTTTCTATATTTAAATTCATGGTTACCTCTTGATTACTCATGATTTAAGTATGATTCTCGTGTTGGTTTTAAAAGACCAAGCATGAAAGTTGATTTTTAGCATGAAACTATGAAATTACATATTTTAAAGAGAAACTTGGCATGATTAGACATCATGGTCTTTATGTGTTTATGAAATTGCATGCCAAATTCTTCAAGTATGAATTTAGAAAGAAAAGAATGTTTTTGAATTATGGCTATGCAAAGCTTATGAACTATGATATGAAAGTTGCATGATACCCGATGTGTTTCATGCTTTGTGTATAAGATTTGGCATGAGAGTATGCCCTTATGAATAAGATTAGGCATGAGAGTATGCCTTCATGATTATGAGCCATATGTATACATGTTTTGGGAGTAGTATTTAGCACCAAGAGGATGGGGTGAGAGTACCCTTAGTCCCATAAACTACGTTGCCAACGCAGGTCATGATATGATATGATGTGCCTTAAAGTCTTATGAAAGTGGATCCACGTCTTTATGTATGGTTTCCTTACCTTAGCGGGGCATAGGACAGCTTTGCCAACTAGGGTTATATAGTTGGGTATGGTGACTTGTTCCTTGGCAGGGTTTAAAGTCAGCTTTGCTAACTGGGGTTATACAGTTAGATTCCATGTAGCTCACATGGTCTTATATCGGTTATAAGAAACTCCCGTATGTTATGTTTTCAAGTTTTCTAAGCTTTATCAACCTTCTTATGAAACATCATCTTGAAGTTGGCTTTTTTCTTATGATTTAGCTTTTGATGTTGATATCTTTTCATGATACTCTACTAAGTATGAATTATGTTTAAGTACCCTTTTAAAGCATGTTTTCCTTACTTATGCATCACTCACAAACTTAGTACATTCCATAGTACTAACGCATATTGCGCTGCATCTTTTTATGATGCAGACTCAGGTACCGCTTCTCAGCTTCGTGGCTAGAGTCTCAAGCCACATCCTTAGCCAGCTATGGTGAGTCCTCATGGTTCAAGAACTAGTTATGATTTTCCTTATGTTAGCTTTACTTCTATAGTCCAAGTTAGCTAGGGTTTTGTCCTAGCACCTCTTATGTTTGACTAGAGGCTTTCAAACATAGTTTATATTTGAGTTCCCCTTTTTGATATTATATGATATGTGACTCTTAGACCCTTATTGATATTTCCTTATTGGGTTTTCATATTATGCTTCCACTTATCATTTGTTATGCTTGAGAATGCTATGACCAAGGGTTAGCTTGGGGCAATTGTGATCCCAAGTCTCGTGTTATGTCTAGGGGGTAACCTCGGTGTGTGACAAACTTGGTATCAGAGCATAAGGTTCAAGAGTCCTAGGATGTATGAAAGCAGCATCGAGTAGAGTCCTTCTCATGTGTGTGAAGCGCGCAACACATATGAAGATGAATCTATGAGGTGTCTTATAAAAACTTCACTTCTTTCATGATCACATCGTGCAATAAAGCTTAAGTCTAATATTCATCTAATCCTTATCTTATGCATATCATATTATGCCTCCTTAATGTGCTATGCCTCCCTGAGCCGCTCGAAATGCCACTCCTCAAGTTTCGGTTCCCGATGTCACTAATGATGAGTTTAGGAATGCTATTCACCTACTAGCTCAGACTGTGGAAAATCAACAGGCTCCTGACCCTGCTCATCCTCAAGGTGGGGTAGCGGCCCGAGTTCGTGACTTTATCTGTATGAACCCACCAGAGTTTTGGGGTTTGAAAGTGGGAGAGGACCCGCTCAACTTTGTTTATGAAGTGAAGAAGATCTTTGAGGTGATGCAAGTAGCGGGTGTTGATTGTGTTGAGCTTGCATCCTATCAACTCAAGGATGTGGCTCATATTTGGTTCATGCAATGGAAGGAGGCTAGAGTGAGGGATGCAATCCCCATGACTTGGGAGTGTTTTGAGAGAGCCTTTCTTGATAGGTTCTTTCCCTGTGAGTTGTGGCAAGCAAAAGTGGAAGAATTTGTGAACTTGAGGCAAGGTTCGATGTCGGTGCAAGAGTATAGTTTGAAGTTCACTCAATTTTCTAGATATGCCTCCTCCATGGTAGCAAACCCGCATGATCAAATGAGCAAGTTCATATATGGTGTTTCTGATATAGTGAAGAAGGAGTGTAGGTCTGTCTTGTTGTTGAGTGACATGAACATCTATCGTCTCATGGCTCATGATCATCAGATTGAAGTTGATAAGCTTAAGGAGATGGCTAGGGTGATAGTCTTTATTCTTTTGGAAATAGAAGGACTTAGAATGAGAAGAGATTAGGCCATTAGGGGATAAAACCTCTACTAAATATGGTCAAAACGACCTCACTTAGGAGGTAAGGAATAGGGAAAAAGATAGCCCATCGGACAAGGCATCATGTAAGCTTACTGAGACTGTGGGTGGTGTATGGAGGTTTTCTATGATTCCCTCCCACGGCCCATCACTGACGCGATGCCTGTGGCGTTGCTCGTCGGAGGAGAAAGAAATCTGGGATGGGGGACCATCTAGAATATTTTTATGGCTTGCTCCCATTGGTCATCACAACCACGACGCTCATGGTGTAGCCCATTGGGCTGGAGGGGACTTGGATTAAAGGCACTGTCTGTCTCCCATTGTGCACACCATGGCGCTTTGGAGCTACGATGCCCATGGCGCTACCCGTGGGGGTCATCAGTGCAGCAAAATTTCTGGATTCTTAGTTAGATAGCTGATTCAAATTTCGAGGTATTACAATATCTCCCCTTGGGAACATTGGTCCTCCAATGAAGGCTAAGCAAGGAAAACTAGAGAGAAAACAGCCCAACCAAACAACACAACATAGAAACTCAAGGATAAAATGAAAACTGAGATTTTCAACTTAAAACATGATTGAACTAACATAGGAAAACATGAATGTATGGTAGGATCATGAGAGAAATTGGTGGACTAGAACCGAAGGGACATACTAAGGAGGAAACTAATATCTCAAGCTGAAACTAGATCGGAAGGAAAGAGATGAGAGTACTTGGCTTTCATGGTTGTTTCTGCTTCCCAAGTAGCTCCCTCAACTAGATGGTTTCTCCAAAGGACCTTCACCAAGATGACATCTTTGTTTCTCAACCTCCGAATCTCACGATCAGTAATCTTCATGGGAACTTCCTGGTAAGTAAGGTTGTCCTTCACACCCACATCCTCTAAGGGAACAATCAAGGTTGGATCACCAACACACTTCTTCAACAAGGAAACATGGAAAATTGGATGAACCGCTTCTAAATTTGTATGCAAATCCAACTCATAAGCAACACTACCAATTCTCCACAGAATCTGATAAGGACCTACATAGCGGGGACTAAGTTTCCCCTTCTTACCAAATCTCATCACACCCTTCATGGGTGACACATTAAGAAACACCCAATCATCAACCTCAAACTCCAACTCTCTTTACCTCAAACTCCAACTCTCTTCTCCTCACATCTGCATATGATTTATGTTGACTCTGAGCGGTCTTCAACCTCTCCCTAATGATCTGAACCTTCTCCATAGTCTCATGGGTTAAATCTAGACCAATCAAAGATGCCTCACCTACCTCAAACCATCCAATAGGAGATCTACACCTCCGCCTATAAAGTGCCTCATAAGGAACTATCTGGATGCTAGAATGAAAGTTGTTGTTGTAGGCAAACTCGATAAGAGGTAAGTTATCATCCCAACTACATTTTAAATCAATCAAACAAGCTCTCAACATATCTTCCAAAGTCTGAATAGTACGCTCTACCTAGCCATTTGTCTGTGGGTGAAAAGATGTGCTAAACATCACCTGAGTACCAAAACCTCTCTTAAATGACTTCAAAAACTGGGATGTATCCTTATCACACCCCGAGGTTACCCCCTATATGTAACAAGGTATCCTAGGCATGAGTTCCCTAAACTAACCCTTGGTCATAGCATACTCAGTCATTCATAAGAAAGCATAGCGGAAGCATAGATAAAATATAGGCAACCCAAAACCATAAATGATTAGTCAATACGAAACATAGTTTTAAAAGAGTGACTCGAATACTGGCAATGTCTGAAAATCATCTACACCTGACATAAGGAGTTGCTAGGACATGACCCTAGCTAACTCAAGGTACATAAGTAAATAGTCAAAAACTAGCTAGAATCATAACTAGCCCTCAAACCATGAGGACTCATTGAGACTGACTGGAAATGTCCTGCGATCTCTAGCCACGTGCCTGAGGGAGCGAACCTGAATATGCATCATCAAGAGGATGTAACGCAAAATATACGTTAGTACCATATGATATATCGAGTATGTAAGATATGCATGATCATGATAAAAACATACTTAAAACATGCTTAAAATGAGCTTTTTCGAAATAAGAGATAGCATAAGAAATTATCAAGGTATAAGACATAAACATGAAGTAAAGTCAAGGTTCAAAGTAAGGTATCATATAACTTCATAACTTGAAAATAATCATGTGGGAGTTTTTCTTAACCGGAATTAAAACATGATGAGCTACATGGAGTCCAGTGTCATGCACCCACACTGAAAAAAGGTTGTCCTAAATGGCCAAGGTTAGAACCATGTTCATAAGGATCCTTTCATAAGCCACATAGGGAAACCTACGGTGGCAACATAGTTTTGGACTTGGGTTATTTAGAACCTTCATCGCTCGATGCTAAATACTACTCCCAAAACATATAACATGAGGCTCACATACATGTGACATACCTAGATGCCAAGCTTGTTCATAAACATGTTCATAACCCGGATCTTCATACTACTCACGAATCTTGGTTTAGAAAATGATTGATGAGCATTGATGGCCCATTGGGTGTCTTGCATTGCATAATAGTTCATAACTTGAAAACTTGCATGACTCTAGTTCAATTTCATAATAACATATACTTTCATAGAACATAGGAACTAGGCATGCACTTGCTTGAAAATCCATGAAAAACATGTTATCAAATACTAAATTTTCTTAAATCAGTTCATGCATGTAGGATTTACCATAATTAGCCTTCAATTCATAAAATAAGAGTTCACATGTAAAAACCCATGAAAAATCATGCAACTTAATATAGATTTCATAATAGAATCATGAGAAGACAATTTATAGCAAAACCCATAAGAATTGGGTAAGAACCCTAATTTTAAAGTTCATGAAATCAAAATAAAATTTGGGGTTTCGGGCACAGGAATGGAAGGAACCCATTGTTAATTACCTGCATTCCTTGATTGAAGCTAACCCACTAAAAAATGAAAAGAAAGGATACATGAACTTGGAGCTTGAGACTTGGAGCTTGAAGGAGTTCTTTTCCTTTTTGGGGAGATGAATGAAGATTTGAAGAGGGACTTAGCCTAATGAGGGTGAAAACCCTTCTAGAAGTAGTCAAAATGAACTCATTTAGGAGTTAAAAGGGTGGGCAATTATAAAAATATCATTGGGACATAATTAAGAATGAGATGTTTTAAAGCTCGGTTTCAGGTTCCATGGGTCTTTTCCATAGACCGTAGAACTCCTGACGGCTCATGGACTTGATTCGTGGTTCTTGAGCCAAAATTTCAGGCTGCGGATAAATTTCCACGGACTAACAGGATGACCTGTAGAAACTTCTATTAGTCGTGGAACCAATTCATGGTTCCAGGTAAATGGTCACTCTGTGTCTGATTTTCACGGGTTGGTACCACGATCTGTGGAAACATCCACGAACCATGAAACATACCCGTGGTCCTCAGACCTGAGGGTGGTCTGCATGACGAGGATCACGAGTCTTTTCCATGACTTGTGGAACTTTCCACGACTCATGGACTTGACCCGTAGTCCCTGAAAGTTTAAAATTCTGCAAGTTCTGAGTTTAAAAGCTGAATTGATTTCTGAGGTGTTACAAAACTGAGTACCCCTATCGGAGATGATAGATAATGTAACACCATACAATCTGACTATCTCACGAATGTAGAATCTAGCATAATCCTCTATTGAATCTATAGTCTTAATAGGCAAGAAGTGGGATAAGTTGTCAACAATCACCTAAATAGAATCATGTTGCCTTCGAGTACAAGGCAAACCAGTAATGAAATCCATATTGATCAATTCCCATCAATTCCCATTTCCAAGTAGGAAGATCAATATCCTAAGTCATACCACTCGGTCGTTGATGCTCTACGTTTACTTGTTGACAGTTGGGACACTTAGCCACAAAATCTTCTATGTACCTCTTCATGCTATTCCACCAATAGACTTTCCGTAGGTCACGGTACATCTTAGTGGTACCGGGGTGAATATAATAATTAGAGCTACCAAAGATGATTCGGAACCATTCTAAACAATAACACCACCTTCTATCAAATCCATTAGGCGATATCATAATAGAGCACACTATATCATAATCTACTAAGACACACTACCCATGTAAAATCTACTAAGTGCATCCGCCACAACATTGTCCTTACTCGGATGGTAAAGCACACTATATCATAATCCTTAAGAAGTTCAAGCCATCTCCTCTGATGAAGATTCAATTCTTTTTCAGTGAACACATACTGAAGACTCTTATGATCGGTGAACACATCCACATGACCACCATACAAGTAATGTCTCCAAATCTTCAAAGAAAAAGCCATGGCCCCTAACTCAAGATCATGAGTAGGGTAGTTTTTCTCATTAATATTAAGTTGTCTCGAGGAATAAGCAATCACCTTACCATGTTGCATCAATACACAACCCAAACCAATCCGAGAAGCATCGCAATACATAACAAAGTAATCTAAGCCCTTGGGTAGAGCCAACACTGGGGATGTGGTCAATCTAGTCTTCAATTCCTAAATGTTCTTCTCACATAGATCAGACGTCTAAAATTTAACCTTCTTTTGAGTCAACCGAGTCAAAGGGGTAGCAATGAAAGAAAACCCTTCCACAAATCTCATGTAGTAACCAGCCAAACCCAAAAGCTCCTAATATTATATGGGGAAGTGGGTCTAGGCAAGTTCTTTATTGCCTCAATATTTTGAGAATCAACTCGAATACAATCTCTAGTCAAAATATGACCCGAAAAAGCAACAGACGGCATCCAAAATTCACACTTTCTAAACTTAGCAAATAACTGTCGATCCTTGAGAGTATGCAACACAACTCTCAAATAGTCCGTATGCTCCTCCTCACTCCGAGAATATATAAGAATGTCATCAATGAAAACAATCACAAACATATCCAGATGTTGTTTGAACACACAGTTCATCAAATCCATAAAGGCTACAGGAGCATTCGTTAATCTTAAAGACATAAGCACAAATTCATTATGACCATACCGAGTCCTGAAGGCTGTCTTTGGAATGTCACACTCTCAAATGTGAAGTTGATGATAACCGGATCTAAGTTTGATCTTGGAGAAGTAACTAGCACTCTGAAGCTGATCGAACAAGTCATCAATTCTATGAATGGGATACTTATTCTTGATTGTGACCTTGTTCATTTGACGGTGGTCGATACACATTCTGAGGGAACTATCTTTCTTTCGTACGAATAAGACTGGAGCACCCTATGGAGAGATGTTGGGTGGAATAAAACCCTTATTAAGGATGTCTTTCAACTGGTCCTTTAATTCCGTAAGCTCCACAAGAGCCATTTTATATGGAGGAATAGAGATAGGATTCATATCTGGAAGAAGATCTATTCCAAAGTCGATCTCCTACTCGAGAAGGACTCTGGGAAAATCTTTGGAAAACACTTCTAGAAACTCATTCACAACAGGAACTGACTGGAGAGATAGGGTTTCAGACTCCGTGTCCACAGCCTGAACTATATGATAAACATAACCCTTAAAAATCATCTTCTTAGCCTTGAGAAAAGATATAAAATGACCTTTTGAGGATGGAGGACTACCTTGCCACTCTAAGATAGGTTCATTTGGAAACTTGAAACTGATGACTCAAGTACGACAATCAACTGAGGCATAACATGCACACAACCAATCTATACCTAGAATAATATCAAAATCAGTCATCTCCAACTCTACTAGATCCGCCGAAGTAACTCTATGAAGGACTGAAATTAGGCAATTTCAGTAGATTCTTCTGGCTAGGACTGACTCACCAACAGGAGTAGAAACACAAAAGGGTTCTAAGACCTTATCAGGACTAATTTTGAACTTGCAAGCAAAATAAGGATTCACAAAAGATAAGAAGGCTCCCGGATCCAATAAAGCATACACATCGAGAGAGAAGACTTTCAACATACTCATAACAATGTCCAGTGAACTCTCCTGGTCCTGGCGAGAGGACATGGAATAAAGGCAGTTCTAGCACTAACCAACAGAACTAGAAGTAGTGCCCTACTGTACCAGTTGACCTGCTAGGGAAGACTGAGTCCTGCTACCTCCCTGTCCCTTCTTAGCTGAAGGGTAATCCTTAAATTTGTGTCCAACCTAAAAACACCCAAAGCATCCACCTAAACCATTTAAACACTCACCAGGATTACTTTTACCACACTTGTTGCAAGAAGGGTAAGGAGCCCCCTTTGCAACACTCCCTTGTGAAAAAGAACCAGATCCTCTACTAGTCTAATCGTTACAATACCTGGGGGCCTGGGTAGGATCACTAGTTGAAGAATGAACGGGACCTGATGATTTCTTCTAAAACAAAGAGCGATGTCCGCCTCCAGACCTATGATGGCCAAAACCTGAACTCTCCGATCTAACCCTCTTGTTCCCTCTTGCGATCTCCATTGAATTGCATCCCTCGATCTGTTAGGCATGAGTCATAGGTCGAGAAATATCCATGTCACCCAAAAGCATCGCAGGCCTACACTCCCTCTTTACCAAATTTGATACTCCATAAACATACTTACTCATCTCATCCCACAGGTCAGCCACGATGGAAGGAATATACCTAGAAAGCTGGGTGAACTCCAACCCGTACTCCTGAACTGGCATGGAACCTTCCCTCAAATTCACAACTTCTTCGGCCTTAGCTTACCTCAATTCCCTCTGGAAGAACTGGTTAAGAAAAGCCTTCTCAAAACACTCTCAAGTCATAGGGATCACGTCCCTAGCCCTAGCATATTTCCATTAAGTGAACTAAATATGAGACACGTCCTTGAGTTGATAGGAAGCTATCTCAATGCCATCGATGCCAACCATTTGCATTACACAAAATATCTTGTTTACCTTTTCGAAGAAACTTTTTGGATCCTCACCAACTTTCGAACCCCAGAACTCAGGTGGGTTCATGCAAATTAAGTCTCGAACTTGGGTCGCAACTCCACCTTGAGGGTAGATGGGGATAGGAGCCTACTGATTAGCCTGAGCAGCCATAGTCTGAGCTAGCATATAAATAGCATTTTTGAACTCCACATTTATGACTTCGGGGTCTGTAATTGGAGGATTATCATTTCGGGCATTGTCCCGGTGAGGCATAGCACGGCGAGGAGGCATAATCTGAAACGCATAAAGAATGGATTAGAGGGTTAATAGAGTTAAACTCTATCACACGATATTGATCAATAAAAATTGAAGTTTTTCCTAAGATACCTCAACTCCAAGATGAACCATTACATGAGGCATGGCTGAGGTTTGAAAAGAAACTCTTATTGTGCCCCAATCATGGATTTCAGGATAATGTCCTTCTCCAAAACTTTTATAGGGCTTTGAATTCAATGAACAAGTATGTGGCCAACAGCCTTGTGGGTGGTACCTTTACGGACCAATAATATGGTATCGCCTTGGCTCTTCTAGAAAGGATTACCAAGATAAATCGTGCTTGGCACATGAGAGAGGCTGATATTCCTATAGGGGTCACCTCATCTATTTTGACAAATGTAATGCTCCTTAAAGATGAGGAAAGATATGAGGCTATGGACAAATTTCTAATGCAAATTGATCTCTTGGCCAAGCACGTAGGGCGGCCGATAATACTAGAAGTGTAAATGTTGTGTGTACTCCGAAGCTTCAAGCTAGTGAAGAGGAAGTGTTTACTATTGTGGATGGGAAAATTTTCTATTTGTCGGGGGGGTTTTGACCTAGGTATTGGCACCCGAGGGATGAGAATCAAGGTTGGATTAAGGATAATAAACTCGAAGGTAATTGGAGAGATCTTGAAAAAGAAGGGGACTGGTATAATCACCAGAGTTCAAACACTTATGCGCCTCCTCCTAAGGCCGATATTATCTTGTGTCTTAAAGAAAGTTGAGTCACCAATAGTGGGGTGAAAGTGCTTAAAAGTGAGGTATCAATGCTTCACCAAATGGTGACCTCACACTCGACCTCAATCAAGCATCTCGAGGCACAAATGAATCACTTTTCCACCCAAATGAATCCTCAAATTAAGGGGACACTCCCTAGTAATACTATGGAAAATCTAGAAAATGATGACCATGTCATGGCTAATGTCACAATGAATGGAAGAGTGAGTGGTATGGTGAAGAAGCCTAATGTTGAGGTCAGTATAGAGCTAAATATTATAATCAAGGCTGATATTTTTAATGAGAAGAATAAAGAAGAGCCGAAAGTTGTGCTGAAGCTTAGTGCACCCAACATTCTTGTGAATTATGATGCTTGTGAAGAAGAGAAGGAGGTTGCTGCTCCTTCTCAAGTGTCTATAGATATTAAGGAGGACACTCTTAATATTCCAATGTGCCGATCGCACTACCTAAGGGCCCTCATTCGTACCTGCAAATATTGGCCAAAAAGAAGAAGGAGAACCAACTTAAAAAGTTTGGTAACATGTTTAGCAAACTTTCTATGAATATCCCTTTGGTCGAGGCTTTAATGCAAATACCTAGGTACGCAAAATTTATGAAGATGATTCTCAAGAAGAAGTGTGTTATTGATGTGGGTACCATTGAGATATCACACAGCTGTAGTGTTGTGATGACAACTAATATTGCTACAATATTAGATATCAAAAGACCCGGGTGCATTTACCATTCCTTGCACTATTAGTGTGTTTGTGTTTTGAAAGGCATTGTGTGACTTAGGGCGAGTATCAACTTGATGCCCCTAGTGACATTCAAGAAATTAGGCTTGGGTATGCCCAAGAATACACTAATGAGGCTTCTAATGGTTAATAGGTCAATCAAACGTCCGGTAGGAGTCCTATTTGATGTATTAATCAAAGTCGACAAATTCATCTTACCCTCCAATTTTGTAGTCTTAGATTGTGAAGTGGATCTTTAGGTGACCATCATATTAGGGTGACCATTATTGGTAATCGGGAGATCTTTGGTTGATGTAGAACTCAGGGAACTCAAGTTTTAGGTTTGAAGCGAGGAAGTGACCCTTAATGTATGCCAACCCGCGAGAGCACGGGATGAGCTTTCAGTAGTATCCGTGATCAATGTTAAAGGCAAGATTGTGAAATCTCATGAGGAATTTGTGATGAAAGAGATACACAAGCCTTGGATATTGCCACCTTGGAAACAAGATGATGCTATGAATATGTTGATGGAGCAATTCCCCTACTTGGGATAGGGCTATGCAAATCTGATTGGTACGCTCTTTGACAATGATTGAGGATGAGGTACTACCATCTATCTACGATGTAAAATCAAGCACTTCTTGGGAGGCAACCCATGTGTTTTTACTTTATTTTTGTTACCTTTTGTTATTTTTGGTGTGATTTTAGGAATGCATGGAGAGGAAAAATAACCAAGTGGAAAAACAAAACAAAAGGGGACGTATAGAAGCCCATGAAATTTGCACATGCTATTATGCATGTTGCACAGGGAAACGCACCCCAAACCAAAAAACTGGAAGAAAAAAGCTAAGTTTGAAGTGACGTGCGCTGGGTTGTGCATTTTGCACAAGCCATTGTGTACATCACACCTCCATCGCACCATGAGTCAGAACCTTGGGTAAAAATTGACTAGAAAAATACGGCTGGTGCAATGCTATGTGCAAGACGCACATTGTCTTGTGTGAATCGCACATCGTGGTGCACCAAGGTAAGTTTTAAAATTTTGTTTGACCTACACATTGACCGACCCGGTGACCTTTCTTCTTCTTTTTCTTCTATAAAACTGCCACCCTCCTCTTTTTTTCGGTATTTCTCTATAAAACACTCAATAACTTCCTCTAAAATCCTTCATACTCTCTCAATCTTCCACCAAAACCTTACCTGCTCTCACCCAAATATCTCCGCTATTGCTCTCCACCGGTCGCCGCCATCGTTTTCAGGTCACCATTTTTGGATCTCCATTGTAGCACTTTAAAAATCTTAAATTTTTGCATCCTACTTCTAATTTTCACTTGTGGTAAGTTCTCTGATGTTAAATATGTGTTTTTGTGTTGATTGGGAACTCATATTGTGAAGCATGCTCATTAAATCTGCCATGTTAAGGTGAGATCTAAAAATTTTGGGTTCCTAATTTTTTGTTATATTATTGATTTTTCTTAGGATTAACTTGGTAAAACTTGAAGTTATGATGATACATGTTGTTTGTGGTAATTTTTAGCTTTAAAAATTTGTGTTTTGGGTGAAGTCTGAGTAACTCACTTTATTTGGTGCATGATTTGGCCATATGATAGATTGGGTGACGTCATTCTTAAGGGAAAATCGTCATCTTCATGAGGCTTTTGTTAGAAATTGATGTTTGGGGCAGAAATTGTTACTACCGTTGTGCCCATGCTCTATTTGAATATGATAGTTGGGATAATGTCTACGTTGGTCATATGGATGCCTATATACCTATAGGTGAGAATCTACACTACTATGATGTAAACTTAGTTGGGGGTGTGAAATTGTTATTGAATGAATGTGCCTACTAGTTAGTAATTGAGGGCTTGATGTTCCCAATGATAGATGGGGTAACGTCCTTCTTAAGGGTAATCGTTAAGATCTTCTTTTGGTGAGAATGTGTTGATAGTTCGTGGGGAAGTCTAAGTACCTGGATGATTTGGTTTGTTCATATTATGTTTATCCATTTTGTTAGTTGTTAGTGTTTGTGTTTGGTGCTTAGTGCATATCAAAGATACTGCTCTGTGAATCACATGCGTAACACACAAGAACACAAGGAACCAAAAAGTTCCAACTGTTTCCTTGTGCATTTCTCATGTGATGCGCAGAACTTTATGTGCAAAATGCACAAGGCACCACACCTCACTGATAAAACGTTTCCAGTTGACTGGACTGAGAGGCGAAGTGTTATGCGACACACATAAGGGCTTCTACGAATTGCATCAGACTTCGCACCTCAAAGAAAAAACCATCATAGGTTCTGGTAGCTTGTACGCTTCCACGTGTGATGCGCACTTCTCCTGGTGCAGTTCGTACGAGGTTCGCACAAGCCATCAGTTACCTGTTTTTTTTTTCTTCTTATTTGTATTCCATGTCTTTTTAATTAGTTAAGTTCTTTTAGCTTTTTATTCTTTTAAATACATTAAGAATACAAAAATATTTTGTTTTGACTTTTAATATGCCCAATCTCCATGTACAGACTATGTCTTCTAGCAGGAGCAACATAGGGCGCAAAACAAAGAAGTTGTTAGGTGCGGAAGAGATCAAGATTTGTTTTGGGGTTGAGGTTATGAAGGTCATCTATGACCGAGATAACATAAGAACCTTCAACACCGATATGAACTTCAACCTAGCAATAATTAGGGATGATCTACCCAATATCCCCTAATAGTTTGTTGACTTCCAGTGGTACCCATTCCAAGATGTACCTAGAGGGTACTATGAGAAGGTGGTTCGGGAATTCTTTGATGCCTATCAAGCCATGCAGGATTCTTAGGCGTATAAGGGGAACGTGGAGAAATTCCCTAACTTGGATTCAATCATCATTTGGGGCAAAAAAATTTGCATCACTCCTACTGATATAAATGCCATTTATTAGGGTAACCCAATTGATCTTGCACCTGCACTCTTGGCTAAGTTGACTGCTAAACCAAAGACATATCAGGAGGCCACCCTGATTATTGCTTCTAACACTCCTATCTGGGCCACTATGGGGGTGATATATTTAGGCAGACTCTATACTTTGAGGCCCATGTCTGGTATGACTTTGTCCATAATCGATTCCTGCCCTCGCAGAATAATCAGAAAGTATCCCAGGATGGAGCCATTTTAGATGCCGCTATTATGACAGGAGAACATGTCAACTTTGGGGAAATTATAGCTATGGTGATAAGGAGGAAAGCATGTAGGGGTGGTGACTCATTCCCTTACCCTGTGCTCATCAGCAAGCCTTGTGCTAAGGCCACAATCCCCTACTTCAGTTGAGACACGCTTACCCCTGCTATTGGTTTGTTGGACCTTGCTAGGAAAATAGACAGGAATGATCCTAGGTTCAAGAGGCAGAGATTGCAACCTTTTGAAGATATTGAGGCTGAAGACACTGATATTGAGGCAACTGCTTCCTCCCCTAGATCAGCTTCAGAAGTACCTACTCTCACGGTATCAGGAAATCCTACAACTTCTACACCTCAGGAACCTTCACCTTCTTCATCGACCTTGACCAGATAGGGGCTCCAAAAGATGGTTAATCTGACCTACAATTATGATAGGTAGTTAACCGGCTTAGCTAACAAGATTCCAGGTTTAATTTACAAGGCTGTCAAGAATTCCATTAAGAAAGTAGTGAATAGCATGAGGAAGATTTGCCAGAGGGTGGATGTCTTTGAGGGAGTTGTGAAGGTGATCCGGAAGGATGTATATAAGACAAAAGGGAAGGCTCCAGTTGAGGATACAAATTTGATTGCCTCACCTCTGAGCCAGCATACCCTTGTCCCCTTGGATGATTTATTTGTGGCTTATGATGATGAGGATGTGGACCTAGATGATGATCAGGACCCAGAGTTTCAGCAGGTGCTCAAAGAGTCCACACTTACTCTGCAGTCTCAAAAGGGTGGTGCAGGCACTAGTGCAGAGGCAGAGGATGGTGATGAGGAGTAATCATCCTAGGGAGTTGTTGAACCCTTTCCTTACTTCTTTGAGCTTAGAGCATTGAAGGCAATGCTTCTTGCCCATGTTGGGCTTTAAGATATTTTTATTGCCATTGTCAAGCCTTTGACATGTTTATTTCATTGCTAGACAATTTATTTGGCCATTTTCGATCATGTTTTAGATGATTGTGATACTTCCCTTGCCGAGCCTTTTCATTTATGCCATTTTGATGCTTTAATTATGCCCTTACTGGGCTTGATGTTTTTAAATTTTGACTGTGTTGTCGGGTTAGTCTTACACGATTCCATTATTTTACTACTCATGCCTTGCAAATGTGCTAGTGCCTATGCCGAGGCTTATTTTCAAATGAATCATGATCATTTAAATTTGTAGTCGCCTTGTTAATAGTATATCAGTAATAAACTCCAAGGGTTTTCTTAATACCATGGTTCTTTCCCAAGGAGCAAAACTATTTTCTTTTATGTTTTTTTTATTATTTTTGTGCCGAATCGGGTTGGTGTTCCTCTATGATAGATTGTGAGGAGACCTTATTAAGATAAAATGCCAAGTGTTAGTTATATTTGAGTCCGTGCTTTGCTTGTCTCGAAATGGGCCCACCAAAAAAAAAATTGGGAAGAAGTTTTAGAAAATCGAAGGAAAGAGGGAAAATGAATTTGAGTAAAGCATTCTCTTGTCATGACTTGCACACTCCTTGTTTGGCTTGATCGATTCACAAACGAGTGTGTAAAGAATTTGGAATAGCTTGTCAAAAGTCATTTATCCCAATTGATTGTGAGATTTGTTGTGATAATTCTTGTGTTGTGATTCCTTGTGTGGTAAGGCTATACCTAATTATTGTATGCATGTGTCATCTAGAACTTTCCCCAAATGTGATTCAAGGCAAAATCCTAGATCTGATCGAGCATTGAAGATGACCTTAGGCCCTTTTTGAATAGCCACTTCACCCATATGACTTCCCTTTATAATGATCCTCGTGAACCCCTTTGAGCTTGTGCCTTTTCTTTGGCACATTATACCTTGACCCATTTTGAACCTAATTGTTTGCACCTGTCCTCCCTAATGGAATTAAAGTTAAACATAGGGTAAAATCCTAAGTTTGGGGGTGTATGTACTCATTGTGGAGAAGAAAAAGAAAGCACTACAAGTGCAAGGTAGCACCTTATGTTTGAACTAAAAATTACTCCAAAGTCCAATGAAATGAGCAAAATAAAAGAAAATAAATTGGTGATACTAAGTGAAGGTGATATAAGGAAGAAAAATGATCAAGTTTGAAGGGAAAGCTTGGGTTGTGCGAGGGAGAAACAAGGTGAAGTCATCAATCAGAAATGTGAGCGGTTTAGAAATGATCAGAAGGAGCATTAGGGAGGTCTAGTCACTTGAGCCAAATGTAAATCCTCACCTTATCCCTTGACAACATCATAACCTACAAGCCCGTAGTGATTCCGAGCTCAGTAACTCTACATTAGTGGTGAATTACATGAAGGGCAACCCTATGGTTCAATATGTGTACACTTGTACTTCTTTGAGAGAGTGAGAGTCCTATGGTTCTCTTATAATCCCTTTGTCTTGTTAATTGCATGATTGTGAGTGGGGATTCTCTATTATGTCGAATGGCATCATACACTTGATAGGAATGATGAAGTCTCTATATCAATTGAGAGGAATGAACGAGACAAGTTGTGTGGCGAATCTCGGGCAAACCTTAAAGGTCCATGCCAATGCCTTGAGAAGCTTGATCTTGTTTTGAATTGAAAATTCCCCTATTTTTGAATAAGAAATTAAGTCCTTTTGAAGAATATTTTGAAATGATCAATTGCCTTGAGAGTATGGTGGTCCAAATTGAGATAAGCGTTGTAGTTGAGTCTTTTGTTTGAGTCGTTTTATTTGTTATTTTTCTTAGTTTTTTAAAGTAGAGTAATTATGAGTGACACCCATGTATTTTAAATAATAATTAATTCCTTACCTTGTGAGTATCTTGCTTAAGGACAAACAATAATTCAAGTTTGGGGGTTTTATAAGTTGGTAATCTACAAACTTTTTGAGCCTTTATTCATGAATTATCTCTATACTTTGATGAGATTTAGCGGTACTTATTGCCTATATTGATGCAAATGGTGGTACTCATGGTCATAAGTAGAAAACAAGGATATAGACCCAAAAGAGCTTAAAAGTACATAAAATGTGAAGGTTTTCAAAAGAGATGAAGAATCTATCGAGGGGTGCGGCCGTCGTGCGACACGCACAATGGGTGGTGTGGTCTGCACCCTCTTCACATGACACCCAAGAATTCACTAAAGTCAGTCATTTACTAGAGTATAGCTATGAGATGTGCACAATGTATGTTGCAACCACATGTCACGTCGCACATCATGTCAAACGTGTCTCGAAGGGAATTTTTGTCAACTTTAGTATGATGATATGGGAACTTTCTAAAATTAAATTTTTGCATTGTACTCAATAGTTTTTCTAGTTTTTAAGGATTTTGAAGAGTATTCCACTGAGAGAGGTCCCCAAGGAAGATATAGAGTACTTGTTATTTCTCTTATTCAACCATGTGAATCCACCATTAATTGTACAAATTGAGCTTGGATATTGGATATTAGCTTACAATAAATGGAAATTTTGATTACCCAATGGGTATAATTTCTTATTTCCTTATCATAAGTGGCTACTTTCCTTCACTATGGGTATGTGTATGATGGGAATTTGATATTGGATATGGGACTTGCTTTATTTTGTTTATAATTGCTAAATTGATATAGGTGTATTGAATTCTCCATCTTTTAACTCTAAAAATGATGGTTGAAAACATTGATTGAACTTACTTGGTTGTGTTCTTGCTTGAAAGAGAAGTTCATGATTTTGGATAAGAATTCAATAGTGGGTACTTGGGATTTTCATCTAGATTGAGGCTAGAAATAGTTCAATCGTCAGAAAACACCCATTTAAGAGTCTAAGCTAGAAATAATGTAACTTCCCAAACCCTAAATTGGTTGGTTTGTGTTGAAACCATGGTGCTCGAATAGAGACCGTTGGATAAATTTTTGTGAGATTGAAAGATTAACATTCATGACTAAAACCAATGCTACCCATATTATTTACTAAGGATTCACATAATTAAGCAAGTACCTTAACCCATGTTTATGTCCCATCAGAAACATACCCCTAGTTGTCCTCTCTCTTGATACAAACCCGTTATTTATTTTATTATTTTGCTTGAATTGCTAGTGATAGATTCCCAATTCCTTGATTTCCCCACTTTTTACTTTTTATGTTGTTTGAACAATTACCCTATTGGTGATTGATATACGACAATCTTATAGGCGACTGTACCATTCTCTATGGGATCGACTTCGACACCCATCAGGAATAATTTTTTCTTTGCTCTGACGATTTCTATCACCTCTATATGGAGAGTGTTACTTGAGCATTATCAGTGTCCATGTGGAAATGTTTACAGACCAACAGAGCCTCCAGTACGTGTTCACCTAGAAAGAGTTGAATCTTCATTAGAGGAGATGGCTCAAAATCCTCAAGGATTATGATATGAATATGCTCTACCATCGGGGTAAGTCCAATGTAGTGGATGACACCCTCAGCAGACGCTCTATTGGTAGTCTATCACATGTTAAGGAATACAAGATGGAATTAGCTAAGGATGTTCATAGACTCGCTCACTTGGGAGTTCTCCTTACATATACAACAGATCGCGGTGTGATAGTCAAAAATGGGTCGAAATCTTATTTAGTAGTTGTGGTGAAAGAGAAGCAAGACAGTGATCCTATCTTACTTCAGTTAAGAGGTGTGGTCCATCAACACATGGTTACAGTTTTCTCCCAAGAGGGAGATGGTGTGCTTTGCTACTAGGGTCATTTATGTGTTCTTAATATGGATGAGTTGAGGCAGCGGACCTGACAGAAGCCCATAGTTCTAGATATTCTATTCATTCCAGTTCCACCAAGATATACCACGATCTACGGGATGTCTATTGGTGGAATGGCATGAAGAAGGACATCACGGATTTTGTGGCTAAGTGACCTAATTGTCAACAGGTGAAAGTATAACATCAGAGACCGAGATGTGTGACTTAGGATATTAGCTTCCCTACTTGGAAGTGGGAAGTGATAAACATGGAGTTTATTACGGGATTACCTCGTACTCATAGATAGCATGACTCCATTTGGGTGATAGTGTACAGGGTGACTAAGTCAGCTCACTTCTTACCTATCAAGAATACAGATTCAGCAGAGGATTATGCCAGAGTCTACACCCATGAGATAGTCAAGTTACATGGGGTTCCTTTGTCTATCATCTTAGATAGGGGTACTCAGTTTACATCTCACTTCTGAAGATTATTTCAGAAAGGCCTTGTTACTTAGGTGAAACTCAGTACAACATTTTATCCGCAGATGGATGGTCAAGCAGAGTGTACCATTCAGACCGTAGAGGATATGTTGAGGGCTTGTGTGATCAATTTCAAAGGAAGTTGGGATGATCACTTACCTCTCATCGAGTTTGCCTACAATAACAATTTGTATTCCAGCATTCAGATGGCCCCATATGATGCACTTTATAGGCATAGGTGTAGATCCCCGATTGCTGGTTCGATGTATGTGAATCAGCCTTGATTGGGCAAGATTCATTTCATGAGGCCATGGAGAAGGTTCAACTTATTAGAGAAAGAATAAAAACTGCTCAGTGAGGAGAAGGGACTTAGAGTTTGAGATTAATGATTGGGTTTTCTTGAAAGTATAACCCATGAAGGGTGTGATGAGATTTGGCAAGAAAAGGAAGATCAGTCCCAGATATGTAGGTCCTTATAGAATCCTGAAGAGGTTTGGTAATGTGGCTTATGAGTTAGAGTTGCCAGCCAAACAAGCAGCGGTTCACCCGGTTTTCCATGTCTCTTTGTTGAAAAAGTGTGTTGACGATCTGACATCAATTATGCCATTAGAGAGTGTGGGTGAGAAGAATAATCTTACCTATGCGAAGGTTCTAGTTGAGATTCTTGAACATTAGGTTCGTAGGTAAAGAAATAAGGAGGTATCTTCAGTGAAAGTTCTTTAAAGAAATCAGTCCGTTGAGGGAGCTATTTGGGAAGCGGAAGCAGCTATGATGACCAAGTACCCTCACCTCTTTCTCTCTGACACAATGTCAGCTTGAGGTAATAGTTCCTCTCCAGTTTCCCTATTTTCTCATGTGTATTCAGTCTTAATATGAGGTTTCTTAGCTATTCTCATCTTTTTAGCATTCTTCCATACACTCAGAACTCAAATCAGTCAGAATTCAGCTTCTTAGAACTCAGTGGGTAGAGATTGCAACTCTTTTCTTCCAAATTAAGCTTGTTTAGTCTTCATTCAAAGACAAATAATCCCAAGGGGGAGATATTGTAACACCTCATAAATTCCAAGCCTAGAACCAGCTCAGAAAAATAAGAAAATGAAATTTATCCAAGTGCTAGTTAGGATCCACGAGCCATAGACTTGGCTCATGGAAATCAGAATAGAGGCTAGCCATTTTGGGTTAGGTTCACGAGGTGGAACCACGGACCATGGACTAGTCCACGAGCCATGTACTCCACTCGTGAAACTCATACTTGAGGGTCCTAAATCCCTCAAAAACCATGAACTGGTTCTACAGACCGTGGATGGTTCCATGAATCATGAACCTGATTCGTGGATCTCAAACCCGCAGCTTGACAAAAGGTCCAGGAACAACGATAGGGTTCCATGGACCATGCTTCCCACTAATGGAACTAAGGTCGCAAATTTTTCTAGCAGTTTTCTAATTTAATTTGAGGGGTATTCTAGACTTTTCTTACCCTTTTTAAAAGCTAAGCTATGTCATTTTACTAAGCCTAAGGCTAATTCTCAGCCTAAAACTGCCAAAACCCCCTTATTCCCTCAGACTTCATCGATACTTAGCAAAACTAGGAGAAAATAAATGCTTCTTTCTCACAAGGACAGGCATAAGGTTCTCTCAAGTTCAAGCCCCAAAATCCAAGGATTCTTCCATGGATTTTACTTCCAGGTATGTGGGATTTCATTAACGGATCCCTTTAACTCATTGAGTCCCTAGATATAGTTAGATTTCTCCAGTTTTCAGTTAGTTCTTCAAACCTAGGGTTCCTGAATTCTATGCACCTAATGTATCTCAGTTTCTAATATTGTGTATGGAATCCAATAGATGTTTTCTTGGGAGCCTAGGATAATTATACATCAAGAATTCCCCAACCCTATCATGTGTTGCTTTTAGTACAATATATTAATGCATGCTAGTCAGATAATTCAGTCAGTTATACTTTATGGTTAGAATGTTATCAACTTTCAGTATTATTATTATGCATTCTCAGACTAATCTGTATTTGATCTATCCAGTATATCAATTTATCATTATTACTTGCATATTCAGTTGGGAGTAGACTTAGCACCGAGGGGACGAAAGTATGAAGGCTCATCTATCAGTTTAGGCTGAGACCTTTAGTAGATGTCCCTAAGTCCCAAAACTGCAGTGCCACCATATGTTCTAAAGGGGCCACCCATCAGTTTAGGCTTTGACACCCTAGTCCCTTGTTGGACATTAGATTAGTGTATCCACGCCAGTTTATGTTTGTACCCTTTGCAAGGTATGGATACCCTCTTATCATGTGTTACAAGTTCTCCCAATAGTTAGCTCAACTTGGGGTATGTCGGTGAATAATAGCTCTCATAGTTAGGATTCAGTATTTGCATTGACCTTGTATTCATGTTATTTAGTTCAGCATTTTACAGTTCATGTTTAATACTTGGTCATTGCATTAGTTTATCTTTCAGTTTATGTTTAAGTATACCTTCCATGTCTAGTATTTATGTGTATGGCTTTGTATATACCTCGCATGCTCAGTATATTCAAAGTACTGACGAATACTTTTGTGCTACATCATATTATGATGTAGGTTCAGGCGCTCAGTATCTAGACCGCATTTAGTACAAATCTCCAGTTTCTATTAAGCAACTCAGTTGGTGAATCCTCATTCTTCGAGGACTAGATTTATGTTTACTTGTTCAGTCTTTAGTTTTAGTTTTCAGACTTTTGGAGTTATCTAGGGGCTTGTCCCAGCAACTCACTTCATATAGAGGCTTTTAGACATAGTATTAGTTTCAGCTTTTTCAGTCAGTGTTAATTCATAAAATTATCAAATTTTCATATATATTCAGATGACATTTTGGATTATTTTCAAATCTTATTTATTTAAACTATTTTAGCTTCCGATAGTTTGTATCTTAACCAAAAATGCTTAGTTATGCCATGCCATGGGTTAGCTTGGGGTCACTTATGACACTAAGTACCATGTTGCATCTAGGTGTAGCCTCGAGGCATGAAAACTAACCTGGCATAATGGTATACACTCATATCAAAGATCAAGCCTTGCGAGGGTACTATGTCATAACATAGAAAAATGAAAGCCCGAAAAGTGTAAGCTAACAAAATCATCCAAAATATGCTTGAAAAGGGCTAAATAGAATCTAAAATTACTATAATGACCCTCGTGGTCATTTTTTTATTTTGTGCCTTTTTACCATTTTGACTCCTCATGTAGCTTCTTCATGGTTTGTTTGTCTTGCTGGGATGGGTGGCACACTTTCTGAGGTTGTCGAGTTTTAGAAGTGTTTCCCTATTTTGGAATTCTTAAAGTTGAAATGTTTGACTTCGATCAATATTTTGGGTAAATGGGCTTAGATGGGAATTATGTCAGCATTGTTAGCTCCAGAATATGGAATTTAGGCTAGAGAGACCTTTGGTGTGGGTTCCAAGGCTTCCGAACTCATCTTGGACACTTGGGTGACTTTAAGATAAAATAGGAAAAATATTGACTTCGGTCTATATTTCATAAATACGACCTCCGTTGTTCATTTTGATGATTCTGTTATTTCCAGAATGTCATTTCCAATTAGGTGGCCTGTTTGGTTTATTTTCATATGATTCGAGATAAACTTTTAGTGTCCATTTGGTGAAATTTTAGTCTTTTTGTGTTGCTGGTGTGGTATTGCTGGTGCAACTACAGGACCTTCATCGCGTTCGCAATGAGGGACTTATGATTGCGAAGTTCAAGGAATTGGCCATCATGTTCACAAGCTGGCAATCATGTTTGCGATGAAGGAGCTGGTGAACCCAGATTGGGTCCCTTCTTCACGTTTGTGAGTGGACCATTGCGATCGCGATGGGTTTCTTGATGCTTCTTCAAGTTTGTGAAGGGTCCTTCATGTTCACAATGATGTACCCCTAGTAGTTAAATATACTCCACTTTCGGTTCCTTCACCCTTTTAAATAAAAATTAAGTTCTTGTGAGCATTGGAGAAAAAATTATTGAGAGTTCTTCACTTCCAGCTTCTATGGGTAAGTTCCTTACATTTATCCATTTAAATTTCTTTAGTTTTATGTGTTTTTTATTCATTCATTTAGTATAATTCCTTGTTAAATTCTTGTAAATGATTCCTTAATCAATATGAACTTTCAGGGCTATCTTGAGCCCCAAAATGTGTCCCATTTGTGCCTACTTTTCGAGCATGGGTTTAGTAACTCTTTTTGAGTGCAATTCTGATTTTTGTTTCTCTTTTCATAAGCGGGCCCCGAGTGTTGATTTCTGACCCATTTTTTGGCTTGAAAATATTTATATCAATAAGGGTGTCACTAGTCTCGTCTTGACATATAGAATGTGTTTATAATAGAGTGACAGTGATTCAAGGCTATTCGGAAGGGGAAGGCACATGAGTAATGGTTCGTGCTTGCAGTTTTGCCTCAAGGTAGGTTACAGTTTACTTCTTTTAGACTAAGCTCAGTTAGATTCTATATTTTATAAGTTCCATGATAGTTTGGGATTCTTGTAGGATAGGTTACGGTTTACTTCTTTTAGACTAAGCTCAGTTAGATTTTATATTTTATAAGTTCCATGATAGTTTGGGATGCTTGTACAACAAAATTAGGCTCAAAATAATCTTTACATATAAATTGGCCATTTTGGGACCTTAATTTAGTATCTTCATTTTACAACCTTAGCTTAGGTTGATTTTAGTCTAAATGTGATTAGGATGGAACCCCTACCCTAAAATCGAGATGATTTTTTTGGTAGGATAGACTTTTCCTAATAGTTAGTGTTGTTGCTCCATTTTCGCTTTTCCTTCCATTTATTGTGAAATTTTGGGCCTGGGGCCATGGTCTTGGACTAGACAGGATTGCAGGTCAGTATCTCTTACCTGAAATGTAGTTTTTCCCTATTTGTTGTATATCCTTATATTTACATGATTTCTATGATGGAACTTATCATTTCTGCATTCATATACATGGCTCATGACACAGTTTAAAAGAAGAATATGGGTTTTCTGGTTCTATAAAAGGTTTTACTCCCTTACTACATATTTTGGTTTTCTAAAGGGTTTGTACTATGTTACTACTAATTTTTAGCTTTTAGAATTGAAAACATCCAAAAACACTCTCCAATGAAGGAGGTGGAAATGGTCGTATGCAAAATAAATACCCAACTAAGAGTCAGGGTTGAATCTCACAAGGATTGGAGTAAGATTTTTCCAAATTTCATAAATCAAATAACAAGAGTATGCGCATAGTATTATACAAGAAAGTAAAATTGGGGGATGTATATAATCAAGTAATCAATTCAATTGTAAAAAGCAAAGACATAACACAATTGCTTAGATATCAAGATTGGAGAATCTAGGGGTGTGCTTTTGAGGGGGTATAGTGATAAGTTGGTATTCTACCTACCTATTTAGCTTTTAATCTTATTCTTTTCCTAGAATAATTTAGAAAAATAGTGCAAATAACATGAAATACTTCTATTTATAGGTTTATGTTATTTAGAAGTGATTGGGAAGAATTCGGATGAAAACAAGTCAAAATGGAACTATTTGGAATTTACTGATCACTGGCAGTAATGTGTTCTTCGCTACTGCGAGCTACAGTGCATGTAATCACGTTCAACCAGAAGTTAAAACCTCACAATCGCAAGGCAATATCACGCGACCACGATGAAAGAAGTAGCAGAATATTGCGATAGGGAGGAATGCTCATATGACCACAATTTGAAGGAAATCAGCAGTTACATGACAAATTTAGAAAATCACATTTTTTGAAACCCCAATCCACTTAAGCACATCCCAGCCGTTTTAGGAGAGGAATTTTCAACTTTTCATCTATCCATTGATCCTTAGCCATAGAGTGAACAACTTTTAACTATCTTGGAGAGAAAGTTCATCATCCAACACCATTAGAGTGAGGATTGGAAGCTTTTATTGTAAAAATATTTAGTTCCTTTCTTCAACTCTTACTTTGTATTGCTAAAACTATAAGTGTATTGGTTGGTTTGAGATTTCGATATTATGTTAGATATGAACATTATTTGAGTTTGAATTCTTATCTTGTGCTTTTGCAATTAATTAAATATTTTCTAATTTTTTAATTGGGTCTTTGAATATCTAATTAATCTTGTGCTTGAATTGATTCTAAAGGGAGTGATCAACCCTTGGACTTGCCTCTTTTACTTTGATTTGGCTTGAAAGAGTGAATCAAGTACCGGAAAGGTTAGTTAGCACTAACTTGACGATCTAAACCTTATTTAAGGAATTGATCTAGAAATAGTCGATTCTAATTTTACCATAATTGGAATAGCTTTGTTGACACTTAGATAGATCCGAGAGAACTAGTTGAGAAATAGTTGTCAATTATCGAGAGATATTGGTGTCTAATTGAGATTCCAAGGCATATTCTAATTGACCCGTAATTAAACTAGTTAGTAGTTGATTAATTTGTAATGCATGGTATAGATTTGAAGTGGTCCTCATTCCCAAATATCCCTTGCAATCCTAGTTGTCACGCCCTGATATTACCCCATGGATACAACACGGTGTTTAGTATCACAAGTGACCCAAAGATAACCAATAGTTTGGCATATCTAGACAATTTCTGATAAAATATGAATTGTGCGGAAGAACTGAATTGATTTAAGTATATAAGTTGAGAAGAGTAATCCAAGCATGTCTAAATATATAAGATAAAAATAAGAACATAACAAGTCTGAAAGGTAAAAATGACGCTCAAAGTTGATTCAAATTCTATGTCTGAAAGCCTCTATCTGAAGTGAGTTACTGGGAAAAGCCCCCTGCTAACTCTAAAAGTTTGAAAACCAATATATAAAACTAAAATGATAAGCATAACTATTGTCCTCGAACTATAAGGACTCACGACTGAGCTGCTGAGTAAGGACTGGGAAGTCGTACTAAGCGCGGTCTGGATGTTGAGTTCCTGAATCTACATCATGATAAGATATAGGACAAAATTATGCGTCAGTTTTTTGAATGTACTGAGCATGAAGGATATATGCAAAGTTGTAGATCATAAAGACTGAACATGGAAACATATACAGAAGCATGAAGTGACAGATAAACTGAATGCAATGACCCAGTGACTATCATGAATACTATAACATGCTGAACTAAACTGAATAACTAAAATAGATACTGGGTACATGGTCAATGCAATATGTGTCCTGACTGTGGGAGCTACTATTAACCGACATACCCAAGCTGAGCTAACTATGGGACCAACTTGTAACCCTGGATGAAAGGATGTTCATACCTTGCCAAGGGTACAAAGAAATCTCACATGGATCCAATAAACTGATGTCCACAAAGGAGAAGGGTGACCAGCCTAACCTGACAGTTAACCCCTTCGTGCTTACGATGGCTCCATAGTTCTGGGACTTAGGGACTGCTACTAAAGATCTCACCCTAATCTGGTAGATGAACCTTCATCCCTTCATCCCTTCTTCCACTCGGTACTAAGTCTAATCCCAACTAAATGTAAAGTAATGAATGCAACTGAAATACTAGATAACTCAAATACTAATGATCATCTGAGAATGCAATTTACTAATACTGAAAATTGATAGCATTCTAATTCTGAAACATAAATGGCTACAATATCTATTTAGCATGCATGACTGAAGGTACTAAAATTACACATGATAGGGCTATAAGAAATCTGGGTAGATAACTGTCGTGGGTTTCCAAGGATATCTGAGGAATTCTATATATCATCATGGATAGTGAAATACACCAATTGCATAGAATTCAGAAACCCTAGGTCTGAAGAACTACTTGAAAACTGAAGAAGCAGACTGAATCTAGGGACTCAATGGGGGAAAGTGACCCATTGATTAAATCCACATACCTGGAAGAGAATCTATAGAGGAAATCCTGGGATTGAAGTTTAAACTTGAGGAGACTCTTCTGCTGGTTCTTGAGAGGGAGGAGCGTTTATTTTCTCCAAATTTTTCTAAGTCTTTTCTCCAAATTTTGCTAAGTCTGATTAGTTTAGAAAGAATGGGGAAATAAGAATGAAAATCCCTCCAATTACCCCTTAAAATGACTAAGGATCGGAGTTAGAAAGGTAGGGAAATAACTGGAATGCCCCTGAATTAATTAAAAGAAGACTGCTAGAAAGTTTCACGACTCAGGTCCACAGACAGGTTCTATGGTTCGTGGAAGCTTCAATGAGTCGTGGAACCTTATCGTGGTTCATGGGCCCTTTTTTGAGCTGCACATTTGAGTTCCATGATTTGGGTTCATGACTCGTGGATTGATCCATAGTTTGTGGAACCCTATCGTGGTTCCTGAGGGACTAGTGACCCTCAGGTCTGAGTTCTATGAACTGAGTTTACGACTCGTGGATCATTCCAAGGTCCATACAACCCATCTGTGGTTCCCAGATAAAATCATCAGTGCTCTGATCTGATTCCATGAGCCCAGTACACAACTCATGGACTGTTTCATGACTCGTGGATCTGGCTCATGGATTGACTGACACTTGGATTTTTTTTCTAGTTTTTATGAGTTGGGTCTATGTTTAGAAGTTTTGGGGTGTAATAATATCTCCCCTTTGGGATCATTTGTCCTCAAATAAAGACTTCTCATGCTCCGAGGCTACCC
The DNA here is from genome assembly GCA_003996215.1 of Jaltomata sinuosa. NCBI lineage: Eukaryota > Viridiplantae > Streptophyta > Magnoliopsida > Solanales > Solanaceae > Jaltomata > Jaltomata sinuosa. The sequence goes on along the minus strand of QJPP01003607.1, from coordinate 21,791 downwards.
CCTAGATGTAACACAGGACCCGGGACCATAAGTGTCCCATGTTAACCCTTGGTCATAGCATAACTCAGATAAATCAATAGATAAGCGGAAACATAATAGAAAGATCCGAAATCAAATATATAGATAATCAAGTCAAATAGGAATACACATCCAAAAGGAAACCCAAATACTGTCTATATCTGAAAAGCCTCTAACTGTTATAAGGAGTTGCTGGGACAAGACACCAGCTAACTCGGAGATCTGAAATGAAAACATAAAGATGGACACTCTATCTCTAGCACTCAAATAATGAGGAATCACAAAAATCAGCTGAATATCTGGCGTAGCCTATCTACAAGTCTGAGGGAAGGTGCCTAAATCTTCATCGTGAAAGGATGCAGCGCAAAATGCATCAGTACTATAGGATGTACTGAATATATGAGATAAACAGAAATCTTAGATAAGCATGCTAAATAAACCTGTAAAGCTGAAATCATTCTATAAGTGTAAAGCTGAAATGCAAGAGACTCAATGCAATGCCAAAGCAAGTTATACAAATATCATAGTAATCATAATAGTCTTGAAATCTGAAGGCAAAGAGTCAATGCATTTTAAAATCTGATATTGTTTTTGTGGGAGGTTCTCTAACCGGCATAGATCATGTGAGCTACATGGAATCCAATGTATACGCCCCATCGAAAGGACCCAATATACCTTGCCAAATTATAAAGGCATGACTGTGGCGTGATCACTAAATCTGATGCCCAACTGAGGAGACTTAGAACCTTTGGGAGCACGTAGTTCTGGGACTAAGGGTACTCTCACCTTGTCCGACTCAGTGACAATACTACTCCCAAAACATAAACATATAGCTCATAATACTTGTGACATGTCTGATGTCAAAACTGTTCATAACTTGGGTAGGCATATCTGGATGCCAAACCTTTCATAAAACATAGGGACATATCTAATGTCCAAATCTGTTTGAAAAGCATAAGGACTTATCTGATTTCATGCAATTCACAAATCGTGAATCTTAAAGCTTTGCAAAACCATAATTCAAAATATACTTTCCTTTCTAACATCATAGATTGAAGTATTAGGCATGCAATTTCATGAAAATAGAGGTCATGTTACCTAAACATATCAATTTTATTTGAAGACATCTAATTCAATAAAATCATGCTAAAATTCATCATCAATATATGGGATTTTGAAATCAACTAAGGAACTTCTATTAAATCATAGATATGAAATAAAAAACATGAATTGATGCCTTAAAAGAAGACCCATAACTTTTTCCCAATTTGAGTAAGAACCCTAATTTAAAAATCCATAAATTCAATTTAGAAGATTGGGGTTTTAGGCATAAGGGTTAAGGGAATCCCTTATTGAATACCGACATACCTTGATCGAAGCTAACCCAACTAAAATTTAAAAGAAGTGGATGCTTGAACTTGGAGCTTGAGACTTGGAGCTTGAAGAGGTTCTTTTCCCAATTTGGTAGATGAATGAGGTAATGAGAATAGACTTTGGCTAAATGGGGTAGAAACCCTTCTAGAAATAGTCAAAACGACATCATTTAAGAGTTAAAAGGGTGAGTTATGACTAAAATACCCCTGGGACTTAATTAAGAAAAAGCTGTTAAAAATCGACTGTCAGGAATCACGGATGGATTCCATGGACCATAGAATGAACCACGGCTCGTGGTTTCCATTCGTGGTTCCTGGCCAAAATATTAGGCTACAGAAGATAAACCACGGTTCAATAGGATGGACTATAGAAAGGTTTACGATCCGTGAACCCAACCTGTCACGACCCAATTTCTCGGTCATGATGGCACCTACAACCCCCGTTAGGTGAACCAATCACCGTAGCCCAGAACAGTTAGCAATGGTCTACTATCTAACAGTAAGGGAACAAGACGGGGAGAACAGATAAAAGGAATATAAATATATACATATGCGGAAACTAAACCAAACCCCAAGACCTGGTATCATACTATAGAGCCAAACTATATACATGGAGTGCAAATAAACCAAAACTATATATATAGATGTCTCTGAATGGTAATAGAGTACATGAAGCAAAAGATAAACTAAAGCTAAGCTCCGATCGCCAAGAGCTCACCCTCAGTCTGAAGTAGTCCCCAACAGATCTCCAAGCACGAATCACAACGATCTAATGGCGATGGCCCACGCTAGGATCTGCACCCAAAGATGCAGGGTGTAGGGGTGAGCACCAAATGCGAAGCATAAGGTACCCAGTAGGTATGATAGGCCGACTGGGCACATATAAGATAAAAGCGCAGTAACAGACAGAATAGAAGCAAGCAGTCACAGAAATCAACGAAAGGTACACAGGAACTAGCCCGGAGGGAAATCAACAGAACCACATGTGAGGCTAGTAAGAAAAATATACACACCATAGGCACAGGTGAAAGTAAGAAATAACGCACCTGGGGTCCTTGCAATAACAATGTATATAAAATAAGTTTACGAAATTGACGATATACCGGTAACCTCAAGTGTAAGAAGAAGAGAGAAAGAGTAATGATAGGCATGCTCAGAGACATGAATCAAACTCAACTAATCATATCAATCTTAAATCCATAAACTAACAGTCTAGCAGTAACCAATTCCATACTTAACCGTAACAGGGAACAATGCTGTAAGTAAATAGCAAAAATTCTACCTACAGTCCCCGGGCCGCCCATACAACCGAGGAACACAAACAAGTGAAAAAAACCCTCCGACATCTAATACTACCGGAGCGTACAATCAGCAAACAACAAACAAGGGTGGAGCATCAAACAATGAATGAAATGATGCATGAAGATCTCAGTGAAATAGTATCTCTGTATGTACCTCCTCCGGCGCCGATCCGGCCGAGCAGGTAGGTTCCATGGAAGGATACTACCCGTATACCTCTACTCCGCCGTATACCCCTCCTCCGGCACACGCAGCCCGTAGCCCCTGACCCGGATGGCAAGGTCCATGGAGGTCCCAGACCCCATACTAAAACTTAGTATCAAAACATGTCTTCTGGAAGCAAGTCCAGTATCAAGATAGAGACCCAGTCTCGAATATGCATGCCCAGACCCTTTCCAGGACTAATGTAGTAGGAAAATATCTCATAAAACCCTCCAAGGTGCCCAGGCATAACCAGGTCTAAACAGTAGAAAGTCATCTAAGGTGCTCGGTCTGACCGAGGCTAAAAATCATCTCAAGTAACAAGAAAACTCAACTAGCACTCCGGCCCTGCCGAGTCTAGCGTTAATCGTAAAACTGATGATTTAAAACATAATTTACTTTCTTTTACCAAGAATACTCACAAGTCAAATCAAACCATTTCCAAATTATTTCTATTAAAAACGGGCCCCCGGGGCCATGCAAGGTTTTAGAAAATAGTGTCAGTAGGCCCGAAACCAAAACCATAGTAAAACATGGATAAAACCTCTTTATATGCATGGAAATGGTATGATCACACACAATAGCTGCCCAGCAGCTCACAATCAACCTATCGACCCTGCACAGGCCCACAACACTCAGCAAGCAAAACTAGCCTAGAAGGATAATTCTATGCCCGGGACTCGCGGACATTCCCAAATCCCACCTTCTATGTTCCAGAGTCAACAAGGCCTCACAGGACCACAAGGGTAAATAAAATAATCGTCAAATACTACAAGCAACGGGAGGAACAAAAGTAGGCGGACATGAATAAAGTGGTCGAGGTCTGTGGTACCAACCTAATAAACCAACCCAAGGATGCCCTTTAATACAATTTTACTCTATATATGCGGAGTCTAGGGAAAATAAACCGTAACCTACCTGTCATCCGATGACAAGCTTGAACCTCTCCGAAAAATCCCCAACACGAAATCAAACTCAAACTCGGGCTTGAATAACTTGACGTAGATAATTGATTATCAAATATTGCATCAAAATCCTTTGTTTCGTTAATGTGAAAGTACAAAAACTTATCTTGTGCAATGTTAGTAGAAGAACTTGTAGAAAAGTTGGTTGCCAATTGATGAGCAAATGGATAACTGCAATTACAAACATATTCTGCTAAGCATTGACCAAAATGCTTACTACACCTTAATTAAAATGTCCAAATTGACATGTGGCAGCCCCTTATTATTGAGAGATTGTTGTACTCTCTCCTCCACTTCCACGTGGAGGTGGAGGTGGCAACCAATTACATCCCGTTAAGTATATACTCGGTATTACATAAATTTGTAGTATAATAAATATAATTTTTGAATATACCGTAATCATTAGAAAATTATTTCGAATAAAACCTACTATATTATAATAATAAATTTCAACATAACTAAATTTACTATCTCCGTAAAAATATTACAATGTATAAAAATCTTATAAAATAAATACATATACACTTATATCGTAACAAAAATATTTTTCATAAACCTTTAAAATATTTTGAAAAGGTAATAATAATATAATTTTTACCAAATTCAACTTTTAAATAATATATTTTCAATTACACGCACGATGCTAATAAAATTCTTAAGCTTAGGTTCGTAATTCACCAACGCACAATTTTGATACTCAAAAATTCTCTCGGGATCCTCCCTTATGTTTTATCACTAATTCGGAACTGAAATGGCATTTTAAAATGTGAAATGGAGGCTTAAATCGAGTTTAACCCGACCCGATTCGCGACCCGGTTCGCAACTCATTTTCTGCCAGACAGTCCGCGGTAAAATAGTCATAACTTTTTACTCCGAGATCAGTTGGATGTGAAGTTTTGTGCGTTGGAAAATATACTCGTAGACCTTCGATTCGGTATTTTGGGGGACTTATAACTCTTTATATATTGGGAGAAAAGCCCAGAGACATTTTACCCAAAGTTCAGGAAATTTGTTAAAGATCTTACGATTACTTTTGCCGACTTGCTTGGCTTCAAAACTTATCATGCGGCCAAACAAATGGACTCGGCAACAAAATACCAGTCCCGAAAAGCCTTAAATGACTTGGGTCCGCTTCAACAAGCTCTTACGGCACAAGGAAAACGTGTATGTGGAAATAACCGGAAGGGTCATTACATCATCCACTACTAAAAGGGACTTTCGTCCTCGAAAGTCAAGGTCAAGGGGGTACCTGAAGGCTCAAACAGCTGCGGATACTGGGCCCGCATATCTCTCTCGGTCTCCCAGGTAGCCTCCTCGACTAGACGGTGCCTCCACTGAACCTTAACAATCGGGATCTCTCGAGACCTCAATCTCCTGACATCTCTGGCCAAAATAGCTGCCGGCTCCTCAACAAAGGCTAAACCCTCACCCAACTGAACTGAATCCCACTGTAACACATGAGACTCATCTGGGACATACCGACGCAACATCGAAACATGAAATACAGGATGTATAGATGAAAACATCGGAGGCAAGGCTAGCTGATAGGCAAGGCTAGCTGATAGGCAACACTACCAACCCTTTGAAGAATCTCAAACGGCCCAATGTACCTGGGGCTAAGCTTTCCCCGCCTACCAAATCTCATCACGCCCTTCATGGGCGATACACGGAGAAACACCAAGTCACCAACACTAAACTCCAAGGCACGAAGCCTATGATCAGCATAACTCTTCTACCTTCTCTGAGCTGCCCAAAGTCTGTCCTGAATCACTCGGACTCGGTGTAAGGAATCTCGAAGCAAATCTCTGCTCTGTGGCCTAGAACTAAAACCATCAAACCAACCTACCGGTGATCTGCAATGCCTGCCATACAAAGCCTCAAAAGGTGCCATGCCGATACTCGAATGGAAGCTGTTATTGTAAGCAAACTCTGCCAAGGGAACAAACTGATCCCAAGAACCTCCAAATTCTAGAACACAGGCCCGAAGCATGTCCTCCAGAATCTGAATGGTCCTCTCGGACTGGCCATTTGTCTGGGGGTGGAAAGCGGTACTAAGATGAACCTCTGTACCCAAATCTCGCTGAATAGCCCTCCATAACTGAGTTGTGAACTGAGTGCCACGGTCTGAAATGATAGAAGCTGGGACCCCATGCAACCGAACAATCTCACGAAGGTAGATCTGAGCTAACCTCTCTGCACCATAAGAAGTCTGAACTGGCAAGAAATGTGCTGACTTGGTCATCCTATCAACAATCACCCATATGGAATCAAACCTCTGAGAAGTACGAGGTAAACCAACAATGAAGTCCATAGTAATCCCTTCCCACTTCCACTCAGGAATGGGAAGTCGCTGCATCAAACCACCAGGTCTCATATGCTCGAACTTAACCTGCTGACAGTTCAAGCACCGAGATACGAAATCCGCTATATCCCGCTTCATACCACTCCACCAGTAAAGCTGCCTCAAGTCTATATACATCTTTGATGTGCCAGGGTGAATGGAGTATCTAGTACAATGTGCCTCGTGAAGTATCAACTGCATTAAATCACTAATCCTCGGAACACAAAGGGGACTATCAAACCTCAGAACCCCATCCGAATCTAGATTAACCTAGATGGTCTAACCCTGAACAACCCGATCAAGAAGGTCACACAACTGCTGATCCTCAAAGTGACAGCTCTGAATCTGATCAATCAAAGTAGAACGAACCTCAACACTGGCGAGAACTCTTCTAGGATCCGACAAGTCAAGCCTAACCAAACGGTTAGCCAAGGACTGGATGTCCAAGGCCAATGGTCGCTCTGAAACTGAAAGAGAAGCTAGGCTACCCATACTCACTGCCTTCCGGCTCAAGGCATCCGCTACCATGTTTGCCTTGCCCGGATGATACAGAATAGTGAAGTCATAGTCCTTCAGTAACTCGACCCATCTCCTCTGTCTCGAGTTCAACTCTCGCTGACTCGTGATATACTAAAGACTACGGTGATCGGTGAAGATCTCACAGTGAACTCCATATAGGTAATGCCTCCAGATCTTGAGCGAGAAAACTACCGCCGCCAACTCTAAGTCATGAGTGGGGTAGTTGCGCTCGTGAACCTTCAGCTGCCTCGACGCATATGCTATTACTCGACCCTGCTGCATCAACACACAACCAAGACCAACCCCAGAAGCATCACAATACACGGAGAAGCTCTGACCCTCAACCGGCAAAGTCAAAACTGGAGCTGAAGTCAATAAGGCCTTAAGCCTCTGGAAGCTATCCTCACACTGATCCGACCACTGAAATGGGACATCCTTCCTAGTCAGCATAGTCAAGGGGTGGCTGCTTATGGAAGAAAATTCCCTCAACCGAACCATCTGTAGGTACCTGCTAACCCAATAAAGCTGCGGACCTCAGTAACAGTAGTAGGTCTAGGCCACTCACAAACCGCTGAAATCTTTCCCGGATCAACCCTAATCCCATCCTTAGACACCACGTGCCCTAGGAATGCAACTGACTCAAGCCAAAACTCGCACTTTGAGAACTTGGCATAAAGCCGATGATCTCTCAAAGTCTGGAGTATAACCCTCAAGTGCTGCCCATGCTCATCTCTACTACGCGAGTATACCAAGATGTCGTCTATAAAAACTATCACAAATACGGGCCAAGAACCCTGTGCATCAGTTTCATAAAGGCTGCGGGGGCATTAGTCAACCTAAAAGACTCAACTAAGAACTCATAATGGCCATACACGTGTCCTGAATGCTGTCTAGGGCTGTCCTGAATACGCCTCAATCCTCACGAGGTGATAGCACATCAGACGCTCAAATCAAATTCCTTAACGAAAACGCACAACTGCAAGCCCGAAGCTGGTCCAAACAAATCATCAATCCTCGGCAACGATACCTATTACTTACCACTGTCACCTGGCCTATTCCAAGCTGCCGATAATCAATACATATTGCGCATCGACCCATCCTTCCTTCTTCAGCGAAGAGAACAGGAGCACCCCAAGGTGACACACTAGGTCTAATAAAACCCCTTAGCTATACAGATCTGGAGCCGTCCTAAGCTCCCTCAAACTCAGCAGGACCATAACGTAAAGGAGGAATAGAAATGGGCCTAGTGCCAGCTCTAGCTTCAATAGCAACATCAATATCCCTCCAGGGCTGGAAGCCTGGCAGGTTGCGTAGGAAATAAATCGAGGAAAGTCTCTAACCACAAGAACAATCAGGAGAAGATGGGGTCCACACTAACATCTGGACAATGCTAAGATAAGCTAAACACCCACGGAAATAAATCTTTCCTCAGCTCGAAAGAAAAGAGATGAGCCACAGATGGTGCAGGCTAACAGAACCCTGCCACACAACCGGGGATACACCGGGCACGGCTATGGTAATGGTCTTGGCATAACAATCCAAAACCACACGGTGAGGGGATAACCAATCCATGCCCAGTATCACATCAAAATCTAGCATATCAAGAATCATCAAGTCTCCCCAAGTCTCTGAATCACCAATAGATAACATACATGATCTCACAATCCGAGCCACTACTAAAGAATCTCCTACTGGGGTCGAAACAGAAACAGGAACAGATAATGGCTCACTAGCCAACCCCAAACAAGGCACAAAGTAGGCAGATACATATGAACAAGTGGATCCAGGATCAAATAAAGCCATAGCAGACTGATGGCACACATAAATCGTACCTGTAATCACAGCATCTGAGGCCTCTGCCTCTGGTCTCCTAGGGACCGCGTAAAACTGACGACGACCTCCACCTGCCCGACCGCCATCCCTACCACCTGCTCTGCCACGCGGAGCACTACCTCTCCTCTGACGACCACCCCCTCTAGCTGGGGCTGACCTACTCGTAAAGGCTCGGCCAACTGAACTGTACCCTGCTGAGGGCAATCTCTAGCAAAGTGACCTATTGCTCCACAAGTAAAACAAGCCCCTGATGGCCTACTCAGTCGAGATGAACTCGTAAATCCCGAATGACCACCACGACCTGATGCCCCAGAAACTGTACCTCTCGAAGACTGGTCGCTATAGCCCTGTCATGCCCTATTTTTACCAAGGTTAGATAAAGCACAACTTATGGACTCTAAAAGATTTTAATTATGTACAGAGTCGCCACCCAATTTTTAAGGAAAATAAGGAAACCTATTTTTTATTATTGACATGTATGACTCGCATTTTAATCTGCGAAAAAACCATTTGAGATTCTAGGTAAGGGTTCAAGTTATTCCGAAGGGAAGGTGTTAGGCATCCTTCGAAATCCACAAATGTGGTACCCGACTAAACTTAATTTTTTAAAGAGAGGGGAGGTAAAAAAAAGTATAACTATGAACAGTAATAAATATGTATATACAAGTGCAAATAATAATTTTAAAATATGTACATAAGAGTATGAAAAATGTATTTTTATATGTATGAGAAATTTTATATGTATGAAAATTTATATGTAAGAAAGTATACAAAAGAGTGTAAAAGAATGTATATTGAAAAGTATGTAAATATGTAAATATAAGTAGATACTATTACGAAATATATATATATGAAGAAAATGTATAAGTAATGTATGTTAAATACATTGAGCAAAGAATGTAAAAAGAAATGCATTGAAAAGATTGTACAATAATTACATCGAGTGACTTGCGTTTTTCATTATGTAAATATTGTTTCACTTTTGCAAGAAAAAATGAGTTTAAGAATGAGAAAGGAATATTAATTTAAAAGTGTTTTTAACAAAAGAATGTGTAAAGGATTATTTGTAAAGTTTAGGTAAACTAATTAGAAGGAAAAGAAAAGAAAAGACGTCCTAATGTTTGCGTAACGTAAAAAATATGAATTAATTAACTTAAGTATCTAAGTTAAATTAATTTGTTTATGAAAGTATTTACGACTTAAAGTTTTGCCTAAGCGCGTAAAATAGATAAGTAAATAAATGGACACTCCCACCCGACACCCCAAAAGTAAAGTTTTCACTATATTTTAGTTTTTGTACAATTACAAGAGTTACAAGGATATAAATAAAGCAATGAATTTTGGGGAGATCTTCAAACTCCTTTTAATTATCGTCTTCGGGAAGCATCCTCACGTACCTGTATAAACACTTAGTAAAAATATTAATAACAAATAAATATTTACCAAAATAAGTCAAGAAATACATATATGTATGTAAATATAAGAAAATAGAATTTTATTGTAGTATGGGCTCAGATATGCAGTTGTATTAAGTTTTAGATACGCCATGGCTGCGAAACATCGGTTGGCCATCCGAGATCACCTCGCCAAGATACGGATCATAAAACTTTTTATTTTGTCTTTGTAATATTACAATTTCGTCATCGCCCAATATTTATTTTTTCCTTGCTACGCATGTATATATGTATCCGTCTTTTATATTGTGGAGGCCTCAAAAATCGACGGGAGTTTTTTCATTGGCCAATGTAGTGTAGTATTTGTTCGATATCAGCGTAATATCAAAAATAGTAAAGAGCAAGGACAAAATCGTCCAAACAGCCCCAAAATCGGTTAAAACAGTACCGAGCAAAAACCCAACTCCGGAGTAAATTTTCCGGGTGAAAAATGACATAAAAAATCAGCAAAACAGTCCAACAATAGCAACAAAACACAGCAGTAAAACAGTGGTGAGCAAGACGAATTCAACACCGGCAAGATCAAAGCAACGACCAAACAAGGTCCAAAATTGAAACCAAAAAGGGTGTAAAATCAGTCCACAACAACCACTAGTAGAAGCAGATAAGTTCCTGAAAATAGTAGATAAACATAGCACAACAATAAAGATCTGAAAAAAATGGAGGTTGTCGGAGCATTGTTTTTTCCGTCAACGAATCAAACCATAAGGAACCTATAGAATCCGACCAAAAATCTGGAAAATAAGCATATATTGATCACATAAACAAGATATCGGAAACCATGAAGAGAGAAGGCAGTGGGTGGCGTTGCTTCAACGGCCTCGCCGGAGCAACGCCGGAAACAAAAAGATCCGGCCAGATCCGCATACCTCAACGCCATGTTTTCCGGCGTGGTAGCGGCAAAACGACGGGGAAGGGAAAGAAGGGAGAGGGGCGTTGGTGGCCGTGTGGTGGAGTGCTCGCCGGTCACCACCTCCGGCGAGGCAGCGACATAAAGGGGAGAGCGGGGAGAGAGAGAGCAGGGGGCGTTGGTGGTGGCTCATCGTCTCCGGCCGCCGGTGATCAATTCCGGCGGCGGCAGCGAGAGAGAGAGCAAGAGGGAGCAAGATATCTGATGGGTGTGTGTATCTCTGTAGAGTGTAGCGTATGTATGTGTATATAGTGTGTAAATGTGTGTGTTTGTAGTGTAGTGTGTAGAGTAGGTGTGTGTGTAGTGTGTGAATGTGTGTGTGTATATTTTTTTGTCCCCTAAAATAAAATGCCCCCTCCCCCCTTTTATAATATAAAACAAAACCCCCCTTTGCCCCAAAAATAAAAGACTAATCTTTTTTATTTTTTGGTTATTATCCGATAGATTATTTACTCTATTAACCAATGTATAAAGTTTATTAACCGATGGACGATAGCCCTAATCAGTCATGTCAAATGTCACCTTTATTAAAGGTGACAAGACCTTGACTTGACCCAAATTATTAACCAATGCACAAGGTTATTAACTAGAGGACGATAGCCGTATTCAGTCATGTCAAATGTCACCTTTATTAAAGATGACAAGACCCTGACTTGACTGATTCGTTGCTCTGCGTATTAGAATTAATTGCTCCGACCTCTTGTGCTTGCGGAATGTATTAGAGAATATAAATAATGTACAAAAATGTGTGCATTGGTATGTGATAAAAAGAAATAAAATAAAATGTAATGTGTTTTAAATGATTGAAATTGTAGTATTTGTATTGTGTACGTGTGCGGATGACTGTAAAAAATATTGCGATTGTCAAAACTGTATAATGACAATAAATTGATAAAATCCTAATATTTACCAAATAAAGGATAATTATCAATAAATTGTGAGAAAATAAAATATATCAATAAATTGATAAAATTCCTAAAATAAGGATGATTATCAATAAATTATTATATTTCATGAAAAATGTGTAAAAGATGTATTTTGTGCTGTTTTAACGATCAGGAAACCTGAAGACGTTAATTTTAAGCACGGAGAGCCAAAATTGGGTGTCAACAGTTTGCCCCTTTTCGACTAAAGATGATGTAAGAATCTTTGGGTGAAAACGTTGACATGAAGCCAATTTTGCTCGACAAAGAATTATGATGAAAATATGGCCGAACTCTGATTTAGAGTTGCCTACATACCTCGAATTACACGAAGATCAGGCCAGGTGTAGTTCAAAAGTTGAGGCAAATTACCTCTTGTCCTATTGTTCGGGGTGGACGACCCTGGAAAAAATAATTAAAGGAAAAGACTATTTGGGAACAGAAGCATTTACATATTCCCAATGTCTCTTTCAAAATTGCCCCAATGTTGAGCTGTGAGACGCTGGGGATGCAAGATTGTGTACTTGCTGGAAAAAAGAATGATTATGATGCCTGCTCCGGTTTGTGTGCCGAAGCGTTAATGAAATGAAATCTTGGGTTGTGTGCCAAGATCCTGATGCATGCTCCGGTTTGTGTGCCGGAGCGTTAATGAAATGGAGTCTTGGGTTGTGTACCAAGATCTCAATGCATGCTCCGGTTTGTGTGCCGGAGCTTAATGAAATGGAGTCTTGGGTTGTGTACCAAGATCTCAATGCATGCTCCGGTTTGTGTGCCGAAGTGTTAATGAAATGGAGTCTTGGGTTGTGTACCAAGATCTCAATGCATGCTCCGGTTTGTGTGCCGAAGTGTTAATGAAATGGAGTCTTGGGTTGTGTACCAAGATCTCAATGCATGCTCCGGTTTGTGTGCCGAAGCGTTAATGAAATGGAGTCTTGGGTTGTGTACCAAGATCTCAATGCATGCTCCGGTTTGTGTGCCGAAGCGTTAATGAAATGGAGTCTTGGGTTGTGTACCAAGATCTTAATGCATGCTCCGGTTTGTGTGCCGGAGCTTTAATGAAATGGAGTCTTGGGTTGTGTACCAAGATCTCAATGCATACTCCAGTTTGTGTGCCGGAGCTTTAATGAAATGGAGTCTTGGGTTGTGTACCAAGATCTCAATGCATGCTCCGGTTTGTGTGCCGGAGCTTTGAATGAAATGGAGTCTTGGGTTGTGTACCAAGATCTGAATGCATGCTCCGGTTTGTGTGCTGGAGCTTTGAATGAAATGGAGTCTTGGGTTGTGTACCAAGATCTCAATGCATGCTCCGGTTTGTGTGTCGGAGCGTTAATGAAGTGGAGTCTTGGGTTGTGTACCAAGATCTCAATGCATGCTCCGGTTTGTGTGCCGGAGCTTAATGAAATGGAGTCTTGGGTTGTGTACCAAGATCTCAATGCATGCTCCGGTTTGTGTGCCGGAGCGTTAATGAAATGGAGTCTTGGGTTGTGTACCAAGATCTCAATGCATACTCCGGTTTGTGTGCCGGAGCTTTGAATGAATACCCGTATTAGAAGGTGGGCGCCTATAAAATGTACTGAATGTAAATACCCGCATTAGAAGGTGGGCGCCTGTAAAATGGACTTGAATGTAAATACCCGCATTAGAAGGTGGGCGCCTGTAAAATGTACTGAAATGTAAATACCCACATTAGAAGGTGGGCGCCTGTGAAGGAAGAAAACTTTTTTTTTTTAGTTGTAAAAAAAAAGTTGAAAAGAAAATAATGTCTTGACTTTCAGTTGGTACCAACAATTAGTCTTATGCATAAGAATTCCACCATCATTCCCAGCTAAACCGAGATCAACTTCGGGTAATTCCAATATTTTCAAATGGTACCTCAGACGTACCTAAGTATCGACAAGATTTGTTCCTCTTGATTCAAACGAAGATTTTGAACTATACCTTTCCTCATGTTTCACGTGCCTCACCAAAAGAAAATCCTATTCTTCACACATTTGAGTATTTTGATTTTAGGACATCTTGAGAAGTGCACTCACACTCAGAAGGATGTTCAATGAATGCGATTCTGATACCATAGGCTTGGCCTTCATGTAAGTATCCACTAATGTGAGAACACTTGAAATATGATCATGTAGGGCTTTTATCAGCTTGTAATGTAGGCTTGGGGATGGGTAGGATATTATTTGGGATAAAAGTGACTAATCTTCCCTTGAGCATGCACTATATTTGTGCTTTGACATTTGTTGCATTTGGATGCTTGATCTTCTTTGTTTCGTAGTCCCTTTCTTTGAATTTGTATCGACTTCTTTTCGTTGTTGGAGTCTTTTTTCCCCTCTTGGAGTTCTTTCCTCTTCTATTTTTTTTTTTTTGGGAGGTTGCTCCATGTTTTGATTTGTGGGGAATTTTACTCTATCTTTAAAGTCGTATTTTCATCTTTATTCTTCTGGGACTTTGCATCTTCTGCCTTTGGCGTCTTTGATCTTGAATCTTTGTCCGCAATTTGCACATTTTAATGCGCTCAGGGAGGTCGGGCCAAAAGAGGGTAGTGCATGTAAGCACTCAGAAAGGTATAGGCTGAGATGTGATTGTTCGAAGAAAAGGCTTTAGGCTCAAAGGGGGAATGCTAGGGATAATGTCATTTGGTAGGTTGTGAAAGGCTCAATCGGGTCAAAGAAGGCCTACGATCATTTCCCAAATCAAGTGTAACTCAGGATTTCGCCTCAACAAACATTTAGGCCAAGTTCTAGATCATCAATGCAATGCAATGAATTAATCTAATGCTCGCCACACAATGCACACGAAACGATGAGGTTGGTTTTGTTCTTATCTAAGATGCATGCAAGAGAATTTTCGAGTGTCACTAAGGTGTGATTAAGAGGTACCAAAAGAATCTATGGTTTACCACGAAATTGGTCCTCTCCATCATACCATTTGTTTCTTTCTCATGCACACTTCTAACTATGTTGGTACCAACCAAGTCAAACTTTGATGTTTTTTTCCTTTTTTTTTTTTTTTTTGAAAAATGAGACCGAACCCTTATGAGGGTTGCCTACGTATCTTGTATGAACAAGAATCAGGTCTGTGTAGTTCAAGAGGATAGGGTATAAGATGTAAAGTAAAAAAATAAACTCCTTTTTTGTAAAGGAAATACCGAATCCAAGAAGGACTGCCTACGTATCTCATTGAGATGAGAATCAGGTATGCGTAGTTCATGAAGATATGAACTAAAATGTATGTACACTTTTTTTTTTTTTTTTCTAATAAGGAATACCGAACCCAAGAAGGGCTGCCTACGTATCTCATCAAGATGAGAATCAGGTTCGCGTAGTTCGTGAAGAGGATAGCAAATGTATGTGCTGAAAAGAATTCACCTCTAGAAGGAATATAAGGCAAAAAATTAAGATATTTACCGAATATAAAAAATATGTATAAAAATAATGCAAAGATATAGACAAACTCAGAGCGATGCCTCGTATGTCGGGTGTTGGTGATGTCCTCGATGAGAGTGTCTCCCGACTGTTTGTGGGGATGATCGTTGTTGCGATTTCCCAATTATTTATGGGGACCGTCCATTGTTGTGATTGTCTCCAATCGTTGTTGGAGATGACATGTTGTGGCCTCTCGATTGCTTGCGAGGGCACTCATTGGTGTGTCCGTCCCCGATTAAGTGGGGACGGTTCTCCTGTAAAGGAATAAGAAAGGAGTGAAAGTAGGAAAGTCATGAAGAGAAAAAAAAACAATATAATTACACGGTCAAAAACTCCCCTGATTTATCTGTCCCATTGAATATGGATGCCTCAAAAAGTTCGAGGTCGGATGTTATCTCATGTGAAGTTCAGAGATTATTTAACTTCTTCAGACTCGACTCCTCTCTTTTTATTGCTTGATATCCTATGATAGGCGTGCCTACAAAGAAAATGAGCCAACTTGTGTTGAACCCTTAGATTTGGAAAGTGAAAGTGATTTACCGTAGTTCCATGGCCTACGACATTTGAGAGGTTTGAAGAGAGACTTAGGTCTTCAGATTTTGAGACTAAAGTCGAATGGAGATTATGGTAAGAGTGATATTGATAATCTTGAATTTTGGACTTGAGAGAATTGGTTGACGCTTTTAATTATTTTTTTTTTTTTTTGAGGGCTGAGAGCGTCAGCGGACCGTTCCAAAATGTTTGCCCCAGTTTGCAATCCTAAGAAAATCATTTTAGAATAGCAGGAAGACCGAACCCTTATGTAGGATTGCCTACATATCTCACCAAGATGAATTAAGATGAGAATCAGGTCAGGACGTAGTTCATAATGAATCCATGGGTGTGATATGTATGATTGTCATGAACTGGTGGTTATTCTTGAAAAGTGATGTGACAGGCGGTTGTGAGGAACCAATTACAGACAAAGAGCTTTAAAAATACTTTGATCAGACAATCAAGATGACGGATGTAAAAAGATAGACAGAGTTTTGTCACTACTCTACTACGCTGAAAATATTACAAAGAAAGAGAAGCATGGCAAATATTTGATATTACTTCGCCCCTGTCGGAAGAATTGAATGACTGGGAGAGTGTTGAACTCTTGATTTTGAAAGTGAAGGCCAAAATGTCACATTTCATAATCTACGATGATTGAGAGAAAAAGAAACTTATGTCCCATGTTCTAGGATCAAAGTCGAGTGAAGGTTTGAATGTAAGGCCAATATTGACACTGATGTCAGAGAGATTTGGATTTGAGGGAAAACTGTTGATTTGCACTGTCAACAGGACTTTGGAGAGGGTATTTGAATTGTTTCAAAAATTTGCCCCAGTTTTTAAAATCCTGGAGAAATTATTTTGAAACAATGGAAGACCGAACCCTTATGTAGGGTTGCCTACGTATCTTGTCAGGACAAGAATCAGGTCAAAACGTAGTTCGAACATGATACCTAGTTGTATGTGAGTTGTATAATTACTTTGAGAGATTGTATTGAAAAAAGTAAAGCTATGAGTGAGTTCGGACAAGAAAAAGGTACGGTATAAAGATGAAAAGAATGTACAAGGCTGTATTGAAAATTTCTTGAAAAAGAATGATGAAATCCAAAAGAGTGACCGTAAAGATCGACACTGGGTATGAGAAAGAACGATATATGAAGGATGGTCTTATAACTCGAGAACGAATGTGGGGGATTGAAAAGGTCCCAGACTCAACACAAGTCAACCAAAATTGTCAGACAAAAATGGACGAGGACGAAAATGACATGTGTACATATATGTATAAACCAAAAAGTAAGCACAAAAATATAAAAACGCAGAATATATAATAATCAAAGAGCAAGTATCAATTAAAAATATATAACAAATAAAGAATAAAAATTAATTCGACTAAAGTAACGATCGTATGTACAACGGCCTAAGAATTCTAAGAGTAGATTCACCTAAGCTGATAAAGAATATTCGGACAACTGCGAGAAGACGCATAGTAATTTAAACGCGCCGACTCTGAAGCTAAGGAATCCAAAGAAGTTTTGGAGGAGTGAAACACTCCTCGCGTGAACCACAGTGTGTGATAGTGTACGGCCAAGACTCAATAGAAACGATGTGATAATTAAATAAATAATGTGTAGAAGTATTTCGAATGCATATCTACAGTATAAAGTAAGTAATGAATCAAAGAATTATGTAGAAAAAATAAGAAAATTTATGTGTACAATATAAATAATAGCATATACAATTCACAGTGTGCAAAAAATAATTAAAGAATTAAATAATCAACATATGAAAAACGTGAGAATACGAATACCTCCCTCAATTAAAAAATTGAGTCTATGATGGTTAGAACCTGGTTCTTATCCCCAGCGGAGTCGTCATTCTGTCATGCCCTATTTTTACCAAGGTTAGATAAAGCACAACTTATGGACTCTAAAAGATTTTAATTATGTACAGAGTCGCCACCCAATTTTTAAGGAAAATAAGGAAACCTATTTTTTATTATTGACATGTATGACTCGCATTTTAATCTGCGAAAAAACCATTTGAGATTCTA
This sequence comes from Jaltomata sinuosa, assembly GCA_003996215.1. Taxonomy (NCBI): domain Eukaryota; kingdom Viridiplantae; phylum Streptophyta; class Magnoliopsida; order Solanales; family Solanaceae; genus Jaltomata; species Jaltomata sinuosa. Next base: position 3,946 of record QJPP01003607.1, on the reverse strand, counting down.
GGTAAGGGTTCAAGTTATTCCGAAGGGAAGGTGTTAGGCATCCTTCGAAATTCACAAATGTGGTACCCGACTAAACTTAATTTTTTAAAGAGAGGGGAGGTAAAAAAAAGTATAACTATGAACAGTAATAAATATGTATATACAAGTGCAAATAATAATTTTAAAATATGTACATAAGAGTATGAAAAATGTATTTTTATATGTATGAGAAATTTTATATGTATGAAAATGTATATGTAAGAAAGTATACAAAAGAGCGTAAAAGAATGTATATTGAAAAGTATGTAAATATGTAAATACAAGTAGATACTATTACGAAATATATATGAAGAAAATGTATAAGTAATGTATGTTAAATACATTGAGCAAAGAATGTAAAAAGAAATGCATTGAAAAGATTGTACAATAATTACATCGAGTGACTTGCGTTTTTCATTATGTAAATATTGTTTCACTTTTGCAAGAAAAAAAATGAGTTTAAGAATGAGAAAGGAATATTAATTTAAAAGTGTTTTTAACAAAAGAATGTGTAAAAGGATTATTTGTAAAGTTTAGGTAAACTAATTAGAAGGAAAAGAAAAGAAAAGACGTCCTAATGTTTGCGTAACGTAAAAAATATGAATTAATTAACTTAAGTATCTAAGTTAAATTAATTTGTTTATGAAAGTATTTACGACTTAAAGTTTTGCCTAAGCGCGTAAAATAGATAAGTAAATAAATGGACACTCCCACCCGACACCCCAAAAGTAAAGTTTTCACTATATTTTAGTTTTTGTACAATTACAAGAGTTACAAGGATATAAATAAAGCAATGAATTTTGGGGAGATCTTCAAACTCCTTTTAATTATCGTCTTCGGGAAGCATCCTCACGTACCTGTATAAACACTTAGTAAAAATATTAATAACAAATAAATATTTACCAAAATAAGTCAAGAAATACATATATGTATGTAAATATAAGAAAATAGAATTTTATTGTAGTATGGGCTCAGATATGCAGTTGTATTAAGTTTTAGATACGCCATGGCTGCGAAACATCGGTTGGCCATCCGAGATCACCTCTCCAAGATACGGATCATAAAACTTTTTATTTTGTCTTTGTAATATTACAATTTCGTCATCGCCCAATATTTATTTTTTCCTTGCTACGCATGTATATATGTATCCGTCTTTTATATTGTGGAGGCCTCAAAAATCGACGGGAGTTTTTTCATTGGCCAATGTAGTGTAGTATTTGTTCGATATCAGCGTAATATCAAAAATAGTAAAGAGCACGGACAAAATCGTCCAAACAGCCCCAAAATCGGTTAAAACAGTACCGAGCAAAAACCCAACTCCGGAGTAAATTTTCCGGGTGAAAAATGACATAAAAAATCAGCAAAACAGTCCAACAATAGCAACAAAACACAGCAGTAAAACAGTGGTGAGCAAGACGAATTCAACACCGGCAAGATCAAAGCAACGACCAAACAAGGTCCAAAATTGAAACCAAAAAGGGTGTAAAATCAGTCCACAACAACCACTAGTAGAAGCAGATAAGTTCCTGAAAATAGTAGATAAACATAGCACAACAATAAAGATCTGAAAAAAATGGAGGTTGTCGGAGCATTGTTTTTTCCGTCAACGAATCAAACCATAAGGAACCTATAGAATCCGACCAAAAATCTGGAAAATAAGCATATATTGATCACATAAACAAGATATCGGAAACCATGAAGAGAGAAGGCAGTGGGTGGCGTTGCTTCAACGGCCTCGCCGGAGCAACGCCGGAAACAAAAAGATCCGGCCAGATCCGCATACCTCAACGCCATGTTTTCCGGCGTGGTAGCGGCAAAACGACGGGGAAGGGAAAGAAGGGAGAGGGGCGTTGGTGGCCGTGTGGTGGAGTGCTCGCCGGTCACCACCTCCGGCGAGGCAGCGACATAAAGGGGAGAGCGGGGAGAGAGAGAGCAGGGGGCGTTGGTGGTGGCTCATCGTCTCCGGCCGCCGGTGATCAATTCCGGCGGCGGCAGCGAGAGAGAGAGCAAGAGGGAGCAAGATATCTGATGGGTGTGTGTATCTCTGTAGAGTGTAGCGTATGTATGTGTATATAGTGTGTAAATGTGTGTGTTTGTAGTGTAGTGTGTAGAGTAGGTGTGTGTGTAGTGTGTGAATGTGTGTGTGTATATTTTTTTGTCCCCTAAAATAAAATGCCCCCTCCCCCCTTTTATAATATAAAACAAAACCCCCCTTTGCCCCAAAAATAAAAGACTAATCTTTTTTATTTTTTGGTTATTATCCGATAGATTATTTACTCTATTAACCAATGTATAAAGTTTATTAACCGATGGACGATAGCCCTAATCAGTCATGTCAAATGTCACCTTTATTAAAGGTGACAAGACCTTGACTTGACCCAAATTATTAACCAATGCACAAGGTTATTAACTAGAGGACGATAGCCGTATTCAGTCATGTCAAATGTCACCTTTATTAAAGATGACAAGACCCTGACTTGACTGATTCGTTGCTCTGCGTATTAGAATTAATTGCTCCGACCTCTTGTGCTTGCGGAATGTATTAGAGAATATAAATAATGTACAAAAATGTGTGCATTGGTATGTGATAAAAAGAAATAAAATAAAATGTAATGTGTTTTAAATGATTGAAATTGTAGTATTTGTATTGTGTACGTGTGCGGATGACTGTAAAAAATATTGCGATTGTCAAAACTGTATAATGACAATAAATTGATAAAATCCTAATATTTACCAAATAAAGGATAATTATCAATAAATTGTGAGAAAATAAAATATATCAATAAATTGATAAAATTCCTAAAATAAGGATGATTATCAATAAATTATTATATTTCATGAAAAATGTGTAAAAGATGTATTTTGTGCTGTTTTAACGATCAGGAAACCTGAAGACGTTAATTTTAAGCACGGAGAGCCAAAATTGGGTGTCAACAAGCCCTGATGGCTGCTCTGGCCCTGCTCGAACTGGGTACTACCGAAAGTCTGAAGGGAAGCCTGAACCGGACGGCTGGACTGACCCTGGTACTGCTGTGGATGATAACTCCGACTCCACTGGCCAGGACCTCTACCGCCATATCTGGGACCACTATAGACACCCTGATGTCGAGGCCTCTTATCTCTGGACCCCTGATCATGTCGCTGTAAGTCCTCCACGGTGCGCGCATAATCTACAATAGCCTGGAATGACCGACCACTGGCAATAAATATCTCAGCTGACTGCCTGATCTCTGGCCTCAAACCCCATACAAATCTGCGAATCCTATCAGCCTCAGTAGGAATGATCATAGCTCCGAACGGTGCTAGCTGATGAAAATGGGTCTCATACTCCGAGATAGTCGTAGACCCCTGTTCAAGGTGAGTAAACTGCTCCCTGCGACGCTCACGATCACTCTGTGGTAGGAACTTAGCCATAAAGGCCTCATAAAACTCAGACCAGGTCAAAGGAGGTGACGACAGTGGTCTACAAGTAACCTGAGCCCTCCACCATAACTTCGCTGGGCCCTCCAACTGGTAGGTAGTATAACCAACCTCGTGAGTCTCCAACAAACCCAGATGATGCAACATCTCCTCACAGGTGGTAATGAAGTCATGTGGATCCTGTCCAGAAGTACCCGTAAATCTCGGAGGTGCTAACCTCAAAAACCTACCCAATGCCTTCTGCTCTGACTCTGTCATAGCTGGGCGAGGAGCAAGAGGCTGTGCAACAGATGGGACCGGAATGACCTCCGCACGGGGAGCCATAGTAGCAGGCTGCGCTCCCGAGCTCTGTGCACCCAGGGCTGCCCCCTGAGCGGATGTCTGCGCTACCTCGGAAGGCCGCTCTCCAATCACACCCAAAAGCTGTAATAGTAATCCCCGAATATCTGGAGACTGAGCTGCGGCTGGAGCTGGCACAGAAGTGGGCACTGGAGCTGGAACTGGAGCT